>CM028697.1:40184355-40332793 GCA_016771965.1 Brassica carinata
TGAAAGTGGGATAACTTCTTCATCCTAACTCCTATGAGATTTATTCAACTTCCTGGTGATTCTCCACTACTTTATGTATCCAAATACAGCTTCTCACATGTGATTCATCCTGGTTTGATTAGAATGACAAGAAGTTGTCATATTCCAAACAGGAAAACTGGGATCACGATTTGAAAGTGGGATAACTTCTTCATCCTAACTCCTATGAGATTTATTCAACTTCCTGGTGATTCTACACTACTTTATGTATCCAAATACAGCTTCTCACATCATGATTCATCCTGGTTTGATTAGAATGACAAAGAAGTTGTCATATTCCAAACAGAAAACTGGGATCACGATTTGAAAGTGGGATAACTTCTTAATCCTAACTCCTATGAGATTTATTCAACTTCCTGGTGATTCTCCACTACTTTATGTATCCAAAGACAGTATTTCACATCACGATTCATCCTGGTTTGATTAGAATGACAAAGAAGTTGTCATATTCCCAAACAGGAAAACTGGATCACCTGATTTGAAAGTGGGATAACTTCTTCATCCTAACTCCTATGAGATTTATTCAACTTCCTGGTGATTCTACACTACTTTATGTATCCAAATACAGCTTCTCACATCATGATTCATCCTGGTTTGATTAGAATGACAAAGAAGTTGTCATATTCCAAACAGAAAACTGGGATCACGATTTGAAAGTGGGATAACTTCTTAATCCTAACTCCTATGAGATTTATTCAACTTCCTGGTGATTCTCCACTGCTTTATGTATCCAAAGACAACATTTCACATCATGATTCATCCTGGTTTGATTAGAATGACAAAGAAGTAGTCATATTCCCAAACAGGAAAACTGGGATCACCTGATTTTAAAGTGGGATAACTTCTTCATCCTAACTCCTATGAGATTTATTCAACTTCCTGGTGATTCTACACTACTTTATGTATCCAAATACAGCTTCTCACATCGTGATTCAACCTGGTTTGATTAGAATGACAAAGACGTTGTCATATTCCCAAACAGGAAAAATGGGATCACCTGATTTGAAAGTGGGGTAACTTCTTCTTCCTAACTCCTATGAGACTTATTCAACTTCCTGGTGATTCTCCACTGCTTTATGTATCCAAATCCAGCTTCTCACATCGTGATTCATCCTGGTTTGATTAGAATGACAAAGAAGTAGTCATATTCCCAAACAGTAAAACTGGGATCACCTAATTTGAAATTGGGTTAACTTCTTCATCCTAACTCCTATGAGATTTATTCTACTTCCTGGTGATTCTACACTACTTTATGTATCCAAATACAGCTTCTCAGATCGTGATTCATCCTGGTTTGATTAGAATGACAAAGAAGTTGTCATATTCCCAAACAGAAAAACTGGGATCACCTGATTTGAAAGTGGGATAACTTCTTCATCCTAACTCCTATGAGATTTATTCAATTTCTGGTGATTCTCCACTACTTTATGGATCTAAATCCAGCTTCTCACATCACGATTCATCTTGGTTTGATTAGAATGACAAAGTAGTCATATTCCCAAACAGGAAAACTGATCACCGATTTGAAAGTGGGATAACTTCTTAATCCTAACTCCTATGAGATTTATTCAACTTCCTGGTGATTCTCCACTGGTTTATGTATCCAAAGACAACATTTCACATCACGATTCATCCTGGTTTGATTAGAATGACAAAGAAGTTGTCATATTCCCAAACAGGAAAACTGGGATCACCTGATTTGAAAGTGGGATAACTTCTTCATCCTAACTCCTATGAGATTTATTCAACTTCCTGGTGATTCTACACTACTTTATGTATCCAAATACAACATCTCACATCGTGATTCATCCTGGTTTGATTAGAATGACAAAGAAGTTGTCATATTCCCAGACAGAAAAACTTGGATCACCTGATTTGAAAGTGGGATAACTTCTTCATCCTAACTCCTATGAGATTTATTCAACTTCCTGGTGATTCTCCACTACTTTATGTATCCAAATACAGCTTCTCACATGTGATTCATCCTGGTTTGATTAGAATGACAAGAAGTTGTCATATTCCAAACAGGAAAAGCTGGGATCACGATTTGAAAGTGGGATAACTTCTTCATCCTAACTCCTATGAGATTTATTCAACTTCCTGGTGATTCTACACTACTTTATGTATCCAAATACAGCTTCTCACATCATGATTCATCCTGGTTTGATTAGAATGACAAAGTTGTCATATTCCAAACAGAAAACTAGGATCACCTGATTTGAAAGTGGGATAACTTCTTAATCCTAACTCCTATGAGATTTATTCAACTTCCTGGTGATTCTCCACTGCTTTATGTATCCAAAGACAGTATTTCACATCACGATTCATCCTGGTTTGATTAGAATGACAAAAGTAGTCATATTCCCAAACAGGAAAACTGGATCACCTGATTTGAAAGTGGATAACTTCTTCATCCTAACTCCTATGAGATTTATTCAACTTCCTGGTGATTCTACACTACTTTATGTATCCAAATACAACATCTCACATCGTGATTCATCCTGGTTTGATTAGAATGACAAAGAAGTTGTCATATTCCGAGACAGAAAAACTTGGATCACCTCATTTGAAAGTGGGATAACTTCTTAATCCTAACTCCTATGAGATTTATTCAACTTCCTGGTGATTCTCCACTGGTTTATGTATCCAAAGACAACATTTCACATCACGATTCATCCTGGTTTGATTAGAATGACAAAGAAGTTGTCATATTCCCAAACAGGAAAACCGATCACCGATTTGAAAGTGGGATAACTTCATCCTAACTCCTATGAGATTTATTCAACTTCCTGGTGATTCTACACTACTTTATGTATCCAAATACAACATCTCACATCGTGATTCATCCTGGTTTGATTAGAATGACAAAGAAGTTGTCATATTCCCAAACAGAAAAACTGGATCACCTGATTTGAAGTGGGATAACTTCTTCATCCTAACTCCTATGAGATTTATTCAACTTCCTGGTGATTCTCCACTACTTTATGTATCCAAATACAGCTTCACATCATGATTCATCCTGGTTTGATTAATGACAAAGAAGTTGTCATATTCCCAAACAGGAAAACTGGGATCACCTGATTTGAAAGTGGGATAACTTCTTCATCCTAACTCCTATGAGATTTATTCAACTTCCTGGTGATTCTACACTACTTTATGTATCCAAATACAGCTTCACATCTTGATTCAACCTGGTTTGATTAGAATGACAAAGAAGTTGTCATATTCCAAACAGAAAAACTGGATCACCCGATTTGAAAGTGGGATAACTTCATCCTAACTCCTATGAGATTTATTCAACTTCCTGGTGATTCTCCACTGCTTTATGTATCCAAAGACAGTATTTCACATCACGATTCATCCTGGTTTGATTAGAATGACAAAGAAGTTGTCATATTCCCAAACAGGAAAACTGGATCACCTGATTTGAAAGTGGGATAACTTCTTCATCCTAACTCCTATGAGATTTATTCAACTTCCTGGTGATTCTACACTACTTTATGTATCCAAATACAACATCTCACATCGTGATTCATCCTGGTTTGATTAGAATGACAAAAAAGTTGTCATATTCCCAGACAGAAAAACTTGGATCACCTGATTTGAAAGTGGGATAACTTCTTCATCCTAACTCCTATGAGATTTATTCACTTCCTGGTGATTCTCCACTACTTTATGCATCCAAATACAGCTTTCACATCGCGATTCATCCTGGTTTGATTTGAATGGCCAAGAAGTTGTCATATTCCCAAACAGAAAACCGATCACCTGATTTGAAAGTGGGATAACTTCTTCATCCTAACTCCTATGAGATTTATTCAATTTCCTGGTGATTCTCCCCTACTTTATGGATTTAAATCCAGCTTCTCACATCGCGATTCATCCTGGTTTGATTAGAATGATCAAAAATTTGTCATATTCCCAGACAGAAAAACTTGGATCACCTGATTTGAAAGTGGGATAACTTCTTCATCCTAACTCCTATGAGATTTAGTTGGTAATTCTCCACTACTTTATGCATCCAAATACAGCTTCACATCACGATTCATCCTGGTTTGATTTGAATGGCCAAGAAGTTGTCATATTCCCAAACAGAAAACCGATCACCTGATTTGAAAGTGGGATAACTTCTTCATCCTAACTCCTATGAGATTTATTCAATTTCCTGGTGATTCTCCACTACTTTATGGATCTAAATCCAGCTTCTCACATCGCGATTCATCTTGGTTTGATTAGAATGACAAAGAAGTAGTCATATTCCCAAACAGGAAAACTAGGATCACCTGATTTTAAAGTGGGATAACTTCTTCATCCTAACTCCTATGAGATTTATTCCACTTCCTGGTGATTCTTCACTGCTTTATGTATCCAAAGACAGCATTTCACATCACGATTCATCCTGGTTTGATTAGAATGACAAAGAAGTAGTCATATTCTCAAACAGGAAAACTGGGATCACCTGATTTGAAAGTGGGATAACTTCTTCATCCTAACTCCTATGAGATTTATTCAACTTCCTGGTGATTCTACACTACTTTATGTATCCAAATACAGCTTCTCACATCGTGATTCAACCTGGTTTGATTAGAATGACAAAGAAGTTGTCATATTTCCAAACAGAAAAACTGGGATCACCTGATTTGAAAGTGGGATAACTTCTTAATCCTAACTCCTATGAGATTTATTCAACTTCCTGGTGATTCTCCACTGCTTTATGTATCCAAAGACAGTATTTCACATCACGATTCATCCTGGTTTGATTAGAATGACAAAGAAGTAGTCATATTCCCAAACAGGAAAACTGGGATCACCTGATTTTAAAGTGGGATAACTTCTTCATCCTAACTCCTATGAGATTTTTTCAACTTCCTGGTGATTCTACACTACTTTATGTATCCAAATACAACTTCTCACATCGCGATTCACCCTGGTTTGATTAGAATGACAAAGACGTTGTCATATTCCCAAACAGGAAAAATGGGATCACCTGATTTGAAAGTGGGATAACTTCTTCATCTAACTCCTATGAGATTTATTCAACTTCCTGGTGATTCTCCACTGCTTTATGTATCCAAATCCAGCTTCTCACATCGTGATTCAATCCTGGTTTGATTAGAATGACAAAGAAGTAGTCATATTCCCAAACAGAAAACTGGGATCACCTGATTTGAAAGTGGGATAACTTCTTCATCCTAACTCCTATGAGATTTATTCAACTTCCTGGTGATTCTACACTACTTTATGTATCCAAATACAACATCTCACATCGTGATTCATCCTGGTTTGATTAGAATGACAAAGAAGTTGTCATATTCCCAAACAGAAAACTGATCACCTGATTTTAAAGTGGGATAACTTCTTAATCCTAACTCCTATGAGATTTATTCAATTTCCTGGTGATTCTCCACTACTTTATGGATCTAAATCCAGCTTCTCACATCACGATTCATCTTGGTTTGATTAGAATGACAAAGAAGTAGTCATATTCCCAAACAGAAAACCGGATCACCTGATTTGAAAGTGGGATAACTTCTTAATCCTAACTCCTATGAGATTTATTCAACTTCCTGGTGATTCTCCACTGGTTTATGTATCCAAAGACAACATTTCACATCACGATTCATCCTGGTTTGATTAGAATGACAAAGAAGTTGTCATATTCCCAAACAGGAAAACTGGGATCACCTGATTTGAAAGTGGGATAACTTCTTCATCCTAACTCCTATGAGATTTATTCAACTTCCTGGTGATTCTACACTACTTTATGTATCCAAATACAACATCTCACATCGTGATTCATCCTGGTTTGATTAGAATGACAAAGAAGTTGTCATATTCCGAAACAGAAAAACTTGGATCACCTGATTTGAAAGTGGGATAACTTCTTCATCCTAACTCCTATGAGATTTATTCAACTTCCTGGTGATTCTCCACTACTTTATGTATCCAAATACAGCTTCTCACATCGCGATTCATCCTGGTTTGATTAGAATGACAAGAAGTTGTCATATTCCCAAACAGGAAAACTGGGATCACCTGATTTGAAAGTGGGATAACTTCTTCATCCTAACTCCTATGAGATTTATTCAATTTCCTGGTGATTCTCCACTACTTTATGGATTTAAATCCAGCTTCTCACATCGCGATTCATCTTGGTTTGATTAGAATGACAGAGAAGTAGTCATATTCCAAACAGGAAAACTGGGATAACCTGATTTGAAAGTGGGATAACTTCATCCTAACTCCTATGAGATTTAGTTGGTGATTCTCCACTGGTTTATGTATCCAAAGACAACATTTCACATCACGATTCATCCTGGTTTGATTAGAATGACAAAGAAGTTGTCATATTCCCAAACAGAAAACCGGATCACCTGATTTGAAAGTGGGATAACTTCTTCATCCTAACTCCTATGAGATTTATTCAACTTCCTGGTGATTCTACACTACTTTATGTATCCAAATACAACATCTCACATCGTGATTCATCCTGGTTTGATTAGAATGACAAAGAAGTTGTCATATTCCCAGACAGAAAAACTTGGATCACCTCATTTGAAAGTGGGATAACTTCTTCATCCTAACTCCTATGAGATTTAGTTGGTAATTCTCCACTACTTTATGTATCCAAATACAGCTTCTCAGATCGCGATTCATCCTGGTTTGATTTGAATGGCCAAGAAGTTGTCATATTCCCAAACAGGAAAACTGGGAGCACCTGATTTGAAAGTGGGATAACTTCTTCATCCTAACTCCTATGAGATTTATTCAATTTCCTGGTGATTCTCCACTACTTTATGGATCTAAATCCAGCTTCTCACATCGCGATTCATCTTGGTTTGATTAGAATGACAAAGAAGTAGTCATATTCCCAAACAGGAAAACTAGGATCACCTGATTTGAAAGTGGGATAACTTCTTCATCCTAACTCCTATGAGATTTATTCCACTTCCTGGTGATTCTCCACTGCTTTATGTATCCAAAGACAGCATTTCACATCACGATTCATCCTGGTTTGATTAGAATGACAAAGAAGTAGTCATATTCTCAAACAGGAAAACTGGGATCACCTGATTTGAAAGTGGGATAACTTCTTCATCCTAACTCCTATGAGATTTATTCAACTTCCTGGTGATTCTACACTACTTTATGTATCCAAATACAGCTTCTCACATCGTGATTCATCCTGGTTTGATTAGAATGACAAAGAAGTTGTCATATTTCCAAACAGAAAACTGGGATCACCTGATTTGAAAGTGGGATAACTTCTTAATCCTAACTCCTATGAGATTTATTCAACTTCCTGGTGATTCTCCACTGCTTTATGTATCCAAAGACAGTATTTCACATCACGATTCATCATGGTTTGATTAGAATGACAAAGAAGTAGTCATATTCCCAAACAGAAAACCGGGATCACCGATTTGAAAGTGGGATAACTTCTTCATCCTAACTCCTATGAGATTTATTCAACTTCCTGGTGATTCTACACTACTTTATATATCCAAATACAACTTCTCACATCGCGATTCACCCTTGTTTGATTAGAATGACAAAGACGTTGTCATATATCCAAACAGGAAAAATGGGATCACCTGATTTGAAAGTGGGGTAACTTCTTCTTCCTAACTCCTATGAGACTTATTCAACTTCCTGGTGATTCTCCACTGCTTTATGTATCCAAATCAAGCTTCTCACATCGTGATTCATCCTGGTTTGATTAGAATGACAAAGTAGTCATATTCCCAAACAGAAAAACTGGGATCACCGATTTGAAAGTGGGATAACTTCTTCATCCTAACTCCTATGAGATTTATTCTACTTCCTGGTGATTCTACACTACTTTATGTATCCAAATACAGCTTCTCAGATCGTGATTCATCCTGGTTTGATTAGAATGACAAAGAAGTTGTCATATTCCCAAACAGAAAAACTGGGATCACCTGATTTGAAAGTGGGATAACTTCTTCATCCTAACTCCTATGAGATTTATTCAATTTCCTGGTGATTCTCCACTACTTTATGGATCTAAATCCAGCTTCTCACATCGCGATTCATCTTGGTTTGATTAGAATGACAAAGAAGTAGTCATATTCCCAAACAGGAAAACTGGGATAACCTGATTTGAAAGTGGGATAACTTCTTAATCCTAACTCCTATGAGATTTATTCAACTTCCTGGTGATTCTCCACTGGTTTATGTATCCAAAGACAACATTTCACATCACGATTCATCCTGGTTTGATTAGAATGACAAAGAAGTTGTCATATTCCCAAACAGGAAAACTGGGATCACCTGATTTGAAAGTGGGATAACTTCTTCATCCTAACTCCTATGAGATTTATTCAACTTCCTGGTGATTCTACACTACTTTATGTATCCAAATACAACATCTCACATCGTGATTCATCCTGGTTTGATTAGAATGACAAAGAAGTTGTCATATTCCCAGACAGAAAAACTTGGATCACCTGATTTGAAAGTGGGATAACTTCTTCATCCTAACTCCTATGAGATTTATTCAACTTCCTGGTGATTCTCCACTACTTTATGTATCCAAATACAGCTTCTCACATCACATTCATCCTGGTTTGATTAGAATGACAAAGAAGTTGTCATATTCCCAAACAGGAAAACTGATCACCTCGATTTGAAAGTGGGATAACTTCTTCATCCTAACTCCTATGAGATTTATTCAACTTCCTGGTGATTCTCCACTACTTTATGTATCCAAATCCAGCTTCTCACATCACGATTCATCTTGGTTTGATTAGAATGACAAAGAAGTAGTCATATTCCCAAACAGGAAAACTGATCACCGATTTGAAAGTGGGATAACTTCCTGGTGATTCTCCACTGGTTTATGTATCCAAAGACAACATTTCACATCACGATTCATCCTGGTTTGATTAGAATGACAAAGTTGTCATATTCCCAAACAGGAAAAGCTGGGATCACGATTTGAAAGTGGGATAACTTCTTCATCCTAACTCCTATGAGATTTATTCAACTTCCTGGTGATTCTACACTACTTTATGTATCCAAATACAACATCTCACATCGTGATTCATCCTGGTTTGATTAGAATGACAAAAAAGTTGTCATATTCCCAGACAGAAAAACTTGGATCACCTGATTTGAAAGTGGGATAACTTCTTCATCCTAACTCCTATGAGATTTAGTTGGTAATTCTCCACTACTTTATGGATCCAAATCCAGCTTCTCACATCATGATTCATCCTGGTTTGATTTGAATGGCCAAGAAGTTGTCATATTCCCAAACAGGAAAAGCTGGGATCACGATTTGAAAGTGGGATAACTTCTTCATCCTAACTCCTATGAGATTTATTCAATTTCCTGGTGATTCTCCACTACTTTATGTATCTAAATCCAGCTTCTCACATCGCGATTCATCTTGGTTTGATTAGAATGACAAAGAAGTAGTCATATTCCCAAACAGGAAAACTGGGATCACCTGATTTGAAAGTGGGATAACTTCTTCATCCTAACTCCTATGAGATTTATTCCACTTCCTGGTGATTCGTCATTGCTTTATGTATCCAAAGACAGCGTTTCACATCACGATTCATCCTGGTTTGATTAGAATGACAAAGAAGTAGTCATATTCTCAAACAGGAAAACTGGGATCACCTGATTTGAAAGTGGGATAACTTCTTCATCCTAACTCCTATGAGATTTATTCAACTTCCTGGTGATTCTACACTACTTTATGTATCCAAATACAACATCTCACATTGTGATTCATCCTGGTTTGATTAGAATGACAAAGAAGTTGTCATATTCCCAAACAGAAAAACTTGGATCACCTGATTTGAAAGTGGGATAACTTCTTCATCCTAACTCCTATGAGATTTATTCAACTTCCTGGTGATTCTCCACTACTTTATGGATCCAAATCCAGCTTCTCACATCGCGATTCATCCTGGTTTGATTAGAATGACGAAGAAGTTGTCATATTCCCAAACAGGAAAACTGGGATCACCTGATTTGAAAGTGGGATAACTTCTTCATCCTAACTCCTATGAGATTTATTCAACTTCCTGGTGATTCTCCACTACTTTATGGATCTAAATCCAGCTTCTCACATCATGATTCATCTTGGTTTGATTAGAATGACAAAGAAGTAGTCATATTCCCAAACAGGAAAACCGATCACCGATTTGAAAGTGGGATAACTTCCTGGTGATTCTCCACTGGTTTATGTATCCAAAGACAACATTTCACATCACGATTCATCCTGGTTTGATTAGAATGACAAAGAAGTTGTCATATTCCCAAACAGGAAAACTGGGATCACCTGATTTGAAAGTGGGATAACTTCTTCATCCTAACTCCTATGAGATTTATTCAACTTCCTGGTGATTCTACACTACTTTATGTATCCAAATACAACTTCTCACATCACGATTCATCCTGGTTTGATTAGAATGACAAAGAAGTTGTCATATTCCCAAGCAGGAAAAATGGGATCACGATTTGAAAGTGGGATAACTTCTTCATCCTAACTCCTATGAGACTTATTCAACTTCCTGGTGATTCTCCACTGCTTTATGTATCCAAATCCAGCTTCTCACATCGTGATTCATCCTGGTTTGATTAGAATGACAAAGAAGTAGTCATATTCCCAAACAGGAAAACTGGGATCACCTGATTTGAAAGTGGGATAACTTCTTCATCCTAACTCCTATGAGATTTATTCAACTTCCTGGTGATTCTACACTACTTTATGTATCCAAATACAGCTTCTCAGATCGTGATTCATCCTGGTTTGATTAGAATGACAAAGAAGTTGTCATATTCCCAAACAGAAAAACTGGGATCACCTGATTTGAAAGTGGGATAACTTCTTCATCCTAACTCCTATGAGATTTATTCAATTTCCTGGTGATTCTCCACTACTTTATGGATCTAAATCCAGCTTCTCACATCGCGATTCATCTTGGTTTGATTAGAATGACAAAGAAGTAGTCATATTCCCAAACAGGAAAACTGGGATAACCTGATTTGAAAGTGGGATAACTTCTTAATCCTAACTCCTATGAGATTTATTCAACTTCCTGGTGATTCTCCACTGGTTTATGTATCCAAAGACAACATTTCACATCGCGATTCATCCTGGTTTGATTAGAATGACAAAGAAGTTGTCATATTCCCAAACAGGAAAACTGGGATCACCTGATTTGAAAGTGGGATAACTTCTTCATCCTAACTCCTATGAGATTTATTCAACTTCCTGGTGATTCTACACTACTTTATGTATCCAAATACAACATCTCACATTGTGATTCATCCTGGTTTGATTAGAATGACAATGAAGATGTCATATTCCCAAACAGAAAAACTTGGATCACATGATTTGAAAGTGGGATAACTTCTTCATCCTAACTCCTATGAGATTTATTCAACTTCCTGTGATTCTCCACTACTTTATGTATCCAAATACAGCTTTCACATCACGATTCATCCTGGTTTGATTAGAATGACAAAGAAGTTGTCATATTCCCAAACAGGAAAACTGGGATCACCTGATTTGAAAGTGGGATAACTTCTTCATCCTAACTCCTATGAGATTTATTCAACTTCCTGGTGATTCTACACTACTTTATATATCCAAATACAGCTTCTCACATCGTGATTCAACCTGGTTTGATTAGAATGACAAAGAAGTTGTCATATTTCCAAACAGAAAAACTAGGATCACCTGATTTGAAAGTGGGATAACTTCTTAATCCTAACTCCTATGAGATTTATTCAACTTCCTGGTGATTCTCCACTGCTTTATGTATCCAAAGACAGTATTTCACATCACGATTCATCCTGGTTTGATTAGAATGACAAAGAAGTTGTCATATTCCCAAACAGGAAAACTGGATCACCTGATTTGAAAGTGGGATAACTTCTTCATCCTAACTCCTATGAGATTTATTCAACTTCCTGGTGATTCTACACTACTTTATGTATCCAAATACAACATCTCACATCGTGATTCATCCTGGTTTGATTAGAATGACAAAAAAGTTGTCATATTCCCAGACAGAAAAACTTGGATCACCTGATTTGAAAGTGGGATAACTTCTTCATCCTAACTCCTATGAGATTTAGTTGGTAATTCTCCACTACTTTATGCATCCAAATACAGCTTCTCAGATCGCGATTCATCCTGGTTTGATTTGAATGGCCAAGAAGTTGTCATATTCCCAAACAGGAAAACTGGGATCACCTGATTTGAAAGTGGGATAACTTCTTCATCCTAACTCCTATGAGATTTATTCAATTTCCTGGTGATTCTCCACTACTTTATGGATCTAAATCCAGCTTCTCACATCGCGATTCATCTTGGTTTGATTAGAATGACAAAGAAGTAGTCATATTCCCAAACAGGAAAACTGGGATCACCTGATTTTAAAGTGGGATAACTTCTTCATCCTAACTCCTATGAGATTTATTCCACTTCCTGGTGATTCTTCACTGCTTTATGTATCCAAAGACAGCGTTTCACATCACGATTCATCCTGGTTTGATTAGAATGACAAAGAAGTAGTCATATTCTCAAACAGGAAAACTGGGATCACCTGATTTGAAAGTGGGATAACTTCTTCATCCTAACTCCTATGAGATTTATTCAACTTCCTGGTGATTCTACACTACTTTATGTATCCAAATACAACATCTCACATTGTGATTCATCCTGGTTTGATTAGAATGACAATGAAGATGTCATATTCCCAAACAGAAAAACTTGGATCACATGATTTGAAAGTGGGATAACTTCTTCATCCTAACTCCTATGAGATTTATTCAACTTCCTTGTGATTCTCCACTACTTTATGTATCCAAATACAGCTTCTCACATCGCGATTCATCCTGGTTTGATTAGAATGACGAAGAAGTTGTCATATTCCCAAACAGAAAACCGATCACCGATTTGAAAGTGGGATAACTTCATCCTAACTCCTATGAGATTTATTCAATTTCCTGGTGATTCTCCACTACTTTATGGATCTAAATCCAGCTTCTCACATCGCGATTCATCTTGGTTTGATTAGAATGACAAAGAAGTAGTCATATTCCCAAACAGGAAAACTGGGATAACCTGATTTGAAAGTGGGATAACTTCCTGGTGATTCTCCACTGGTTTATGTATCCAAAGACAACATTTCACATCACGATTCATCCTGGTTTGATTAGAATGACAAAGAAGTTGTCATATTCCCAAACAGAAAACTGATCACCGATTTGAAAGTGGGATAACTTCTTCATCCTAACTCCTATGAGATTTATTCAACTTCCTGGTGATTCTACACTACTTTATGTATCCAAATACAACATCTCACATCGTGATTCATCCTGGTTTGATTAGAATGACAAAAAAGTTGTCATATTCCAAACAGAAAACCGATCACCTGATTTGAAAGTGGGATAACTTCTTCATCCTAACTCCTATGAGATTTAGTTGGTAATTCTCCACTACTTTATGCATCCAAATACAGCTTCTCAGATCGCGATTCATCCTGGTTTGATTTGAATGGCCAAGAAGTTGTCATATTCCCAAACAGGAAAACTGGGATCACCTGATTTGAAAGTGGGATAACTTCTTCATCCTAACTCCTATGAGATTTATTCAATTTCCTGGTGATTCTCCACTACTTTATGGATCTAAATCCAGCTTCTCACATCGCGATTCATCTTGGTTTGATTAGAATGACAAAGAAGTAGTCATATTCCCAAACAGGAAAACTGGGATCACCTGATTTTAAAGTGGGATAACTTCTTCATCCTAACTCCTATGAGATTTATTCCACTTCCTGGTGATTCTTCACTGCTTTATGTATCCAAAGACAGCATTTCACATCACGATTCATCCTGGTTTGATTAGAATGACAAAAAAGTAGTCATATTCTCAAACAGGAAAACTGGGATCACCTGATTTGAAAGTGGGATAACTTTTTCATCCTAACTCCTATGAGATTTTTTCAACTTCCTGGTGATTCTACACTACTTTATGTATCCAAATACAGCTTCTCACATCGTGATTCAACCTGGTTTGATTAGAATGACAAAGAAGTTGTCATATTTCCAAACAGAAAAACTGGGATCACCTGATTTGAAAGTGGGATAACTTCTTAATCCTAACTCCTATGAGATTTATTCAACTTCCTGGTGATTCTCCACTGCTTTATGTATCCAAAGACAGTATTTCACATCACGATTCATCCTTGTTTGATTAGAATGACAAAGAAGTAGTCATATTCCCAAACAGGAAAACTGGGATCACCTGATTTTAAAGTGGGATAACTTCTTCATCCTAACTCCTATGAGATTTTTTCAACTTCCTAGTGATTCTACACTACTTTATGTATCCAAATACAACTTCTCACATCGCGATTCACCTGGTTTGATTAGAATGACAAAGACGTTGTCATATTCCCAAACAGGAAAAATGGGATCACCTGATTTGAAAGTGGGGTAACTTCTTCATCCTAACTCCTATGAGAGTTATTCAACTTCCTGGTGATTCTCCACTGCTTTATGTATCCAAATCCAGCTTCTCACATCGTGATTCATCCTGGTTTGATTAGAATGACAAAGAAGTAGTCATATTCCCAAAGAGTAAAACTGGGATCACCTAATTTGAAATTGGGTTAACTTCTTCATCCTAACTCCTATGAGATTTATTCTACTTCCTGGTGATTCTACACAACTTTATGTATCCAAATACAGCTTCTCAGATCGTGATTCATCCTGGTTTGATTAGAATGACAAAGAAGTTCTCATATTCCCAAACAGAAAAACTGGGATCACCTGATTTGAAAGTGGGATAACTTCTTTATCCTAACTCCTATGAGATTTATTCAATTTCCTGGTGATTCTCCACTACTTTATGGATCTAAATCCAGCTTCTCACATCGTGATTCATCCTGGTTTGATTAGAATGACAAAGAAGTAGTCATATTCCCAAACAGAAAACTGATCACCTGATTTGAAAGTGGGATAACTTCATCCTAACTCCTATGAGATTTATTCTACTTCCTGGTGATTCTACACAACTTTATGTATCCAAATACAGCTTCTCAGATCGTGATTCATCCTGGTTTGATTAGAATGACAAAGAAGTTCTCATATTCCCAAACAGAAAAACTGGGATCACCTGATTTGAAAGTGGGATAACTTCTTTATCCTAACTCCTATGAGATTTATTCAACTTCCTGGTGATTCTCCACTACTTTATGGATCTAAATCCAGCTTCTCACATCGCGATTCATCTTGGTTTGATTAGAATGACAAAGAAGTAGTCATATTCCCAAACAGGAAAACTGGGATAACCTGATTTGAAAGTGGGATAACTTCTTAATCCTAACTCCTATGAGATTTATTCAACTTCCTGGTGATTCTCCACTGGTTTATGTATCCAAAGACAACATTTCACATCACGATTCATCCTGGTTTGATTAGAATGACAAAGAAGTTGTCATATTCCCAAACAGGAAAACTGGGATCACCTGATTTGAAAGTGGGATAACTTCTTCATCCTAACTCCTATGAGATTTATTCAACTTCCTGGTGATTCTACACTACTTTATGTATCCAAATACAACATCTCACATTGTGATTCATCCTGGTTTTATTAGAATGACAATGAAGATGTCATATTCCCAAACAGAAAACTGGATCACCTGATTTGAAAGGGATAACTTCTTCATCCTAACTCCAATGAGATTTATTCAACTTCCTTGTGATTCTCCACTACTTTATGGATCCAAATCCAGCTTCACATCGCGATTCATCCTGGTTTGATTAGAATGAAGAAGAAGTTGTCATATTCCCAAATAGGAAAACTAGGATCCCCTGATTTGAAAGTAGGATAACTTCTTCATCCTAACTCCTATGAGATTTATTCAATTTCCTGGTGATTCTCCACTACTTTATGGATCTAAATCCAGCTTCTCACATCGCGATTCATCTTGGTTTGATTAGAATGACAAAGAAGTAGTCATATTCCCAAACAGGAAAACTGGGATAACCTGATTTGAAAGTGGGATAACTTCTTAATCCTAACTCCTATGAGATTTATTCAACTTCCTGGTGATTCTCCACTGGTTTATGTATCCAAAGACAACATTTCACGTCACGATTCATCCTGGTTTGATTAGAATGACAAAGAAGTTGTCATATTCCCAAACAGGAAAACTGGGATCACCTGATTTGAAAGTGGGATAACTTCTTCATCCTAACTCCTATGAGATTTATTCAACTTCCTGGTGATTCTACACTACTTTATGTATCCAAATACAACATCTCACATTGTGATTCATCCTGGTTTTATTAGAATGACAATGAAGATGTCATATTCCCAAACAGAAAAACTTGGATCACATGATTTGAAAGTGGGATAACTTCTTCATCCTAACTCCAATGAGATTTATTCAACTTCCTTGTGATTCTCCACTACTTTACGTATCCAAATACAGCTTCTCACATCGCGATTCATCCTGGGTTGATTAGAATGACGAAGAAGTTGTCATATTCCCAAATAGGAAAACTGGGATCTCCTGATTTGAAAGTAGGATAACTTCTTCATCCTAACTCCTATGAGATTTATTCAACTTCCTGGTGATTCTCCACTACTTTATGTATCCAAATCCAGCTTCACATCGTGATTCATCCTGGTTTGATTAGAATGACAAAGAAGTAGTCATATTCCCAAACAGGAAAACTGGGATAACCTGATTTGAAAGTGGGATAACTTCCTGGTGATTCTCCACTGCTTTATGTATCCAAAGACAGTATTTCACATCATGATTCATCCTTGTTTGATTAGAATGACAAAGAAGTAGTCATATTCCCAAACAGAAAACTGATCACCTGATTTTAAAGTGGGATAACTTCTTCATCCTAACTCCTATGAGATTTATTCAACTTCCTGGTGATTCTACACTACTTTATGTATCCAAATACAACATCTCACATCGTGATTCATCCTGGTTTGATTAGAATGACAAAGAAGTTGTCATATTCCCAAACAGGAAAAATGGGATCACCTGATTTGAAAGTGGGGTAACTTCTTCTTCCTAACTCCTATGAGACTTATTCAACTTCCTGGTGATTCTCCACTGCTTTATGTATCCAAATCCAGCTTCTCACATCGTGATTCATCCTGGTTTGATTAGAATGACAAAGAAGTAGTCATATTCCCAAACAGTAAAACTGGGATCACCTAATTTGAAATTGGGTTAACTTCTTCATCCTAACTCCTATGAGATTTATTCTACTTCCTGGTGATTCTACACTACTTTATGTATCCAAATACAGCATTTCACATCACGATTCATCCTGGTTTGATTAGAATGACAAAGAAGTTGTCATATTCCCAAACAGAAAAACTGGGATCACCTGATTTGAAAGTGGGATAACTTCTTCATCCTAACTCCTATGAGATTTATTCAATTTCCTGGTGATTCTCCACTACTTTATGGATCTAAATCCAGCTTCTCACATCGCGATTCATCTTGGTTTGATTAGAATGACAAAGAAGTAGTCATATTCCCAAACAGGAAAACTAGGATCACCTGATTTGAAAGTGGGATAACTTCTTAATCCTAACTCCTATGAGATTTATTCAACTTCCTGGTGATTCTCCACTGCTTTATGTATCCAAAGACAACATTTCACATCACGATTCATCCTGGTTTGATTAGAATGACAAAGAAGTTGTCATATTCCCAAACAGGAAAACTGGGATCACCTGATTTGAAAGTGGGATAACTTCTTCATCCTAACTCCTATGAGATTTATTCAACTTCCTGGTGATTCTACACTACTTTATGTATCCAAATACAACATCTCACATCGTGATTCATCCTGGTTTGATTAGAATGACAAAGAAGTTGTCATATTCCCAAACAGAAAAACTTGGATCACATGATTTGAAAGTGGGATAACTTCTTCATCCTAACTCCAATGAGATTTATTCAACTTCCTTGTGATTCTCCACTACTTTATGTATCCAAATACAGCTTCTCACATCGCGATTCATCCTGGTTTGATTAGAATGATGAAGAAGTTGTCATATTCCCAAATAGGAAAACTGGGATCTCCTGATTTGAAAGTAGGATAACTTCTTCATCCTAACTCCTATGAGATTTATTCAATTTCCTGGTGATTCTCCACTACTTTATGGATCTAAATCCAGCTTCTCACATCGCGATTCATCTTGGTTTGATTAGAATGACAAAGAAGTAGTCATATTCCCAAACAGAAAAACTGGGATCACCTGATTTGAAAGTGGGATAACTTCCTGGTGATTCTCCACTGGTTTATGTATCCAAAGACAACATTTCACATCACGATTCATCCTGGTTTGATTAGAATGACAAAGAAGTTGTCATATTCCCAAACAGGAAAACTGGGATCACCTGATTTGAAAGTGGGATAACTTCTTCATCCTAACTCCTATGAGATTTATTCAACTTCCTGGTGATTCTACACTACTTTATGTATCCAAATACAGCTTCTCACATCGTGATTCAACCTGGTTTGATTAGAATGACAAAGAAGTTGTCATATTTCCAAACAGAAAAACTGGGATCACCTGATTTGAAAGTGGGATAACTTCTTAATCCTAACTCCTATGAGATTTATTCAACTTCCTGGTGATTCTCCACTGCTTTATGTATCCAAAGACAGTATTTCACATCACGATTCATCATGGTTTGATTAGAATGACAAAGAAGTAGTCATATTCCCAAACAGGAAAACTGGGATCACCTGATTTTAAAGTGGGATAACTTCTTCATCCTAACTCCTAAGAAATTTTTTCAACTTCCTGGTGATTCTACACTACTTTATGTATCCAAATACAACTTCTCACATCGCGATTCACCCTTGTTTGATTAGAATGACAAAGACGTTGTCATATTCCCAAACAGGAAAAATGGGATCACCTGATTTGAAAGTGGGGTAACTTCTTCTTCCTAACTCCTATGAGACTTATTCAACTTCCTGGTGATTCTCCACTGCTTTATGTATCCAAATCCAGCTTCTCACATCGTGATTCATCCTGGTTTGATTAGAATGACAAAGAAGTAGTCATATTCCCAAACAGTAAAACTGGGATCACCTAATTTGAAATTGGGTTAACTTCTTCATCCTAACTCCTATGAGATTTATTCTACTTCCTGGTGATTCTACACTACTTTATGTATCCAAATACAGCTTCTCAGATCGTGATTCATCCTGGTTTGATTAGAATGACAAAGAAGTTGTCATATTCCCAAACAGAAAAACTGGGATCACCTGATTTGAAAGTGGGATAACTTCTTTATCCTAACTCCTATGAGATTTATTCAATTTCCTGGTGATTCTCCACTACTTTATGGATCTAAATCCAGCTTCTCACATCGCGATTCATCTTGGTTTGATTAGAATGACAAAGAAGTAGTCATATTCCCAAACAGGAAAACTGGGATAACCTGATTTGAAAGTGGGATAACTTCTTAATCCTAACTCCTATGAGATTTATTCAACTTCCTGGTGATTCTCCACTGGTTTATGTATCCAAAGACAACATTTCACATCACGATTCATCCTGGTTTGATTAGAATGACAAAGAAGTTGTCATATTCCCAAACAGGAAAACTGGGATCACCTGATTTGAAAGTGGGATAACTTCTTCATCCTAACTCCTATGAGATTTATTCAACTTCCTGGTGATTCTCCACTACTTTATGTATCCAAATACAACATCTCACATCGTGATTCATCTTGGTTTTATTAGAATGACAATGAAGTTGTCATATTCCCAAACAAAAAAACTTGGATCACCTGATTTGAAAGTGGGATAACTTCTTCATCCTAACTCCAATGAGATTTATTCAACTTCCTTGTGATTCTCCACTACTTTATGTATCCAAATACAGCTTCTCACATCGCGATTCATCCTGGTTTGATTAGAATGACGAAGAAGTTGTCATATTCCCAAACAGAAAACTGATCACCGATTTGAAAGTGGGATAACTTCTTCATCCTAACTCCTATGAGATTTATTCAATTTCCTGGTGATTCTCCACTACTTTATGTATCTAAATCCAGCTTCTCACATCGCGATTCATCTTGGTTTGATTAGAATGACAAAGAAGTAGTCATATTCCCAAACAGGAAAACTGGGATCACCTGATTTGAAAGTGGGATAACTTCCTGGTGATTCTCCACTGGTTTATGTATCCAAAGACAACATTTCACATCACGATTCATCCTGGTTTGATTAGAATGACAAAGAAGTTGTCATATTCCAAACAGGAAAACTGGGATCACCTGATTTGAAAGTGGGATAACTTCTTCATCCTAACTCCTATGAGATTTATTCAACTTCCTGGTGATTCTACACTACTTTATGTATCCAAATACAGCTTCTCACATCGTGATTCAACCTGGTTTGATTAGAATGACAAAGAAGTTGTCATATTTCCAAACAGAAAAACTGGGATCACCTGATTTGAAAGTGGGATACCTTCTTAATCCTAACTCCTATAAGATTTATTCAACTTCTTGGTGATTCTCCACTGCTTTATGTATCCAAAGACAGTATTTCACATCACGATTCATCTTGGTTTGATTAGAATGACAAAGAAGTAGTTATATTCCCAAACAGGAAAACTGGGATCACATGATTTTAAAGTGGGATAACTTCTTCATCCTAACTCCTAAGAGATTTTTTCAACTTCCTGGTGATTCTACACTACTTTATGTATCCAAATACAACTTCTCACATCGCGATTCCCCTTGTTTGATTAGAATGACAAAGACGTTATCATATTCCCAAACAGGAAAAATGGGATCACTTGATTTGAAAGTGGGGTAACTTCTTCATCCTAACTCCTATGAGATTTATTCAACTTCCTGGTGATTCTACACTGCTTTAAGTATCCAAATACAGTTTCTCACATCGTGATTCAACCTGGTTTGATTAGAATGACAAAGAAGTTGTCATATTTCCAAACAGAAAAACTGGGATCACCTGATTTGAAAGTGGGATACCTTCTTAATCCTAACTCCTATAAGATTTATTCAACTTCTTGGTGATTCTCCACTGCTTTATGTATCCAAAGACAGTATTTCACATCACGATTCATCTTGGTTTGATTAGAATGACAAAGAAGTAGTTATATTCCCAAACAGGAAAACTGGGATCACATGATTTTAAAGTGGGATAACTTCTTCATCCTAACTCCTAAGAGATTTTTCAACTTCCTGGTGATTCTACACTACTTTATGTATCCAAATACAACTTCTCACATCACATTCATCTTGGTTTGATTAGAATGACAAAGACGTTGTCATATTCCCAAACAGGAAAAATGGGATCACTTGATTTGAAAGTGGGGTAACTTCTTCATCCTAACTCCTATGAGACTTATTCAACTTCCTGGTGATTCTCCACTGCTTTATGTATCCAAATCCAGCTTCTCACATCGTGATTCATCCTGGTTTGATTAGAATGACAAAGAAGTAGTCATATTCCCAAACAGAAAACTGATCACCTGATTTGAAAGTGGATAACTTCTTCATCCTAACTCCTATGAGATTTATTCTACTTCCTGGTGATTCTACACTACTTTATATATCCAAATACAGCTTCTCAGATCGTGATTCATCCTGGATTGATTTGAATGATAAAGAAGTTGTCATATTCCCAAACAGAAAAACTGGGATCACCTGATTTGAAAGTGGGATAACTTCTTTATCCTAACTCCTATGAGATTTATTCAATTTCCTGGTGATTCGCCACTACTTTATGGATCTAAATCCAGCTTCTCACATCGCGATTCATCTTGGTTTGATTAGAATGACAAAGAAGTAGTCATATTCCCAAACAGGAAAACTGGGATAACCTGATTTGAAAGTGGGATAACTTCTTAATCCGAACTCCTATATGAATTATTCAACTTCCTGGTGATTCTCCACTGGTTTATGTATCCAAAGGCAACATTTCACGTCACGATTCATCCTGGTTTTGATTAGAATGACAAATAAGGTGTCATATTCCCAAACAGGAAAACTGGGATCACCTGATTTGAAAGTGGATAACTTCTTCATCCTAACTCCTATGAGATTTATTCAACTTCCTGGTGATTCTACACTACTTTATGTATCCAAATACAACATCTCACATCGTGATTCATCCTGGTTTTATTAGAATGACAATGAAGTTGTCATATTCCAAACAGAAAACTGGATCACCTGATTTGAAAGGGATAACTTCTTCATCCTAACTCCAATGAGATTTATTCAACTTCCTTCTGATTCGCCACTACTTTACGGATCTAAATCCAGCTTCTCACATCGCGATTCATCTTGGTTTGATTAGAATGACAAAGAAGTAGTCATATTCCCAAACAGGAAAACTGGGATGACCTGATTTGAAAGTGGGATAACTTCTTAATCCTAACTCCTATATGAATTATTCAACTTCCTGGTGATTCTCCACTGGTTTATGTATCCAAAGGCAACATTTCACGTCACGATTCATCCTGGTTTGATTAGAATGACAAATAAGTTGTCATATTCCCAAACAGAAAACTGATCACCGATTTGAAAGTGGATAACTTCTTCATCCTAACTCCTATGAGATTTATTCAACTTCCTGGTGATTCTACACTACTTTATGTATCCAAATACAACATCTCACATCGTGATTCATCCTGGTTTTATTAGAATGACAATGAAGTTGTCATATTCCCGAACAAAAAAACTTGGATCACCTGATTTGAAAGGGGGATAACTTCTTCATCCTAACTCCAATGAGATTTATTCAACTTCCTTCTGATTCTCCACTACTTTATGTATCCAAATACAGCTTCTCACTTCGCGATTCATCCTGGTTTGATTAGAATGACGAAGAAGTTGTCATATTCCCAAACAGGAAAACTGGGATCTCCTGATTTGAAAGTAGGATAACTTCTTCATCCTAACTCCTATGAGATTTATTCAATTTTCTGGTGATTCTCCACTACTTTATGGATCTAAATCCAGCTTCTCACATCGCGATTCATCTTGGTTTGATTAGAATGACAAAGAAGTAGTCATATTCCCAAACAGAAAACTGATCACCTGATTTGAAAGTGGGATAACTTCATCCTAACTCCTATGAGATTTATTCAACTTCCTGGTGATTCTACACTACTTTATGTATCCAAAGACAACATTTCACATCATGATTCATCCTGGTTTGATTAGAATGACAAAGAAGTTGTCATATTCCCAAACAGAAAACTGGGATCACGATTTGAAAGTGGATAACTTCTTCATCTAACTCCTATGAGATTTATTCAACTTCCTTCTGATTCTCCACTACTTTATGGATCTAAATCCAGCTTCTCACATGTGATTCATCCTGGTTTGATTAGAATGACAAAGTAGTCATATTCCCAAGCAGGAAAACTGGGATCACCTGATTTGAAAGTGGGATAACTTCATCCTAACTCTATGAGATTTATTCAACTTCCTGGTGATTCTCCACTGGTTTATGTATCCAAAGACAACATTTCACATCACGATTCATCCTGGTTTGATTAGAATGACAAAGAAGTTGTCATATTCCCAAACAGGAAAAGCTGGGATCACGATTTGAAAGTGGATAACTTCTTCATCTAACTCCTATGAGATTTATTCAACTTCCTGGTGATTCTACACTACTTTATGTATCCAAATACAACATCTCACATCGTGATTCATCCTGGTTTAATTAGAATGACAATGAAGTTGTCATATTCCAAACAGAAAACTGGGATCACTGATTTGAAAGTGGATAACTTCTTCATCCTAACTCCAATGAGATTTATTCAACTTCCTTGTGATTCTCCACTACTTTATGTATCCAAATACAGCTTCTCACATCGCGATTCATCCTGGTTTGATTAGAATGACGAAGAAGTTGTCATATTCCCAAACAGGAAAACTGGGATCACCTGATTTGAAAGTGGGATAACTTCTTCATCCTAACTCCTATGAGATTTATTCAATTTTCTGGTGATTCTCCACTACTTTATGGATCTAAATCCAGCTTCTCACATCGCGATTCATCTTGGTTTGATTAGAATGACAAAGAAGTAGTCATATTCCCAAACAGAAAACTGGGATAACCTGATTTGAAAGTGGGATAACTTCTTAATCCTAACTCCTATGAGATTTATTCAACTTCCTGGTGATTCTACACTGGTTTATGTATCCAAAGACAACATTTCACATCACGATTCATCCTGGTTTGATTAGAATGACAAAGAAGTTGTCATATTCCCAAACAGGAAAACTGGGATCACCTGATTTGAAAGTGGGATAACTTCTTCATCCTAACTCCTATGAGATTTATTCAACTTCCTGGTGATTCTACACTACTTTATGTATCCAAATACAACATCTCACATCGTGATTCATCCTGGTTTGATTAGAATGACAAAGAAGTTGTCATATTCCCAGACAGAAAAACTTGGATCACCTCATTTGAAAGTGGGATAACTTCTTCATCCTAACTCCTATGAGATTTAGTTGGTAATTCTCCACTACTTTATGTATCCAAATACAGCTTCTCAGATCGCGATTCATCCTGGTTTGATTTGAATGGCCAAGAAGTTGTCATATTCCCAAACAGGAAAACTGGGATCACCTGATTTGAAAGTGGGATAACTTCTTCATCCTAACTCCTATGAGATTTATTCAATTTCCTGGTGATTCTCCACTACTTTATGGATCTAAATCCAGCTTCTCACATCACATTCATCTTGGTTTAATTAGAATGACAAAGAAGTAGTCATATTCCCAAACAGGAAAACTGGGATCACCTGATTTTAAAGTGGGATAACTTCTTCATCCTAACTCCTATGAGATTTATTCCACTTCCTGGTGATTCTTCACTGCTTTATGTATCCAAAGACAGCATTTCACATCACGATTCATCCTGGTTTAATTAGAATGACAAAAAAGTAGTCATATTCTCAAACAGAAAACCGATCACCTGATTTGAAAGTGGGATAACTTCTTCATCCTAACTCCTATGAGATTTATTCAACTTCCTGGTGATTCTACACTACTTTATGTATCCAAATACAGCTTCTCACATCGTGATTCAACCTGGTTTGATTAGAATGACAAAGAAGTTGTCATATTTCCAAACAGAAAACTGATCACCGATTTGAAAGTGGGATACCTTCTTAATCCTAACTCCTATGAGATTTATTCAACTTCCTGGTGATTCTTCACTGCTTTATGTATCCAAAGACAGCATTTCACATCACGATTCATCCTGGTTTGATTAGAATGACAAAAAAGTAGTCATATTCTCAAACAGGAAAACTGGGATCACCTGATTTGAAAGTGGGATAACTTCTTCATCCTAACTCCTATGAGATTTATTCAACTTCCTGGTGATTCTACACTACTTTATGTATCCAAATACAGCTTCTCACATCGTGATTCAACCTGGTTTGATTAGAATGACAAAGAAGTTGTCATATTTACAAACAGAAAAACTGGGATCACCAAATTTGAAAGTGGGATACCTTCTTAATCCTAACTCCTATGAGATTTATTCAACTTCCTGGTGATTCTCCACTGCTTTATGTATCCAAAGACAGTATTTCACATCACGATTCATCCTGGTTTGATTAGAATGACAAAGAAGTACTCATATTCCCAAACAGGAAAACTGGGATCACCTGATTTTAAAGTGGGATAACTTCTTCATCCTAACTCCTAAGAGATTTTTTCAACTTCCTGGTGATTCTACACTACTTTATGTATCCAAATACAACTTCTCACATCGCGATTCACGTGGTTTGATTAGAATGACAAAGACGTTGTCATATTCCAAAACAGGAAAAATGGGATCACCTTATTTGAAAGTGGGGTAACTTCTTCATCCTAACTCCTATGAGACTTATTCAACTTCCTGGTGATTCTCCACTGCTTTATGTATTCAAATCCAGCTTCTCACATCGTGATTCATCCTGGTTTGATTAGAATGACAAAGAAGTAGTCATATTCCCAAACAGTAAAACTGGGATCACCTAATTTGATATTGGGTTAACTTCTTTATCCTAACTCCTATGAGATTTATTCAACTTCCTGGTGATTCTACACTACTTTATGTATCCAAATACAGCTTCTCACATCGCGATTCATCTTGGTTTGATTAGAATGACAAAAGTTGTCATATTCCAAACAGAAAACTGATCACCTGATTTGAAAGTGGATAACTTCTTCATCCTAACTCCTATGAGATTTATTCAACTTCCTGGTGATTCTCCACTACTTTATGGATCTAAATCCAGCTTCTCACATCACATTCATCCTGGTTTGATTAGAATGACAAAGAAGTTGTCATATTCCAAACAGAAAACTGATCACCTGATTTGAAAGTGGGGTAACTTCTTCATCCTAACTCCTATGAGACTTATTCAACTTCCTGGTGATTCTCCACTACTTTATGGATCTAAATCCAGCTTCTCACATCATGATTCATCCTGGTTTGATTAGAATGACAAAAGTTGTCATATTCCAAACAGAAAACTGATCACCTGATTTTAAAGTGGGATAACTTCATCCTAACTCCTATGAGATTTATTCAACTTCCTGGTGATTCTACACTACTTTATGTATCCAAAGACAACATTTCACATCACGATTCATCCTGGTTTGATTAGAATGACAAAAGTTGTCATATTTCCAAACAGAAAACTGATCACCTGATTTTAAAGTGGGATAACTTCATCCTAACTCTATGAGATTTATTCAACTTCTGGTGATTCTCCACTACTTTATGGATCTAAATCCAGCTTCTCACATCACATTCATCCTGGTTTGATTAGAATGACAAAAGTTGTCATATTCCAAACAGAAAACTGGATCACCGATTTGAAAGTGGGATAACTTCATCCTAACTCCTATGAGACTTATTCAACTTCCTGGTGATTCTACACTACTTTATGTATCCAAAGACAGTATTTCACATCACGATTCATCCTGGTTTGATTAATGACAAAGAAGTTGTCATATTTCCAAACAGAAAACTGGATCACCGATTTGAAAGTGGATAACTTCTTCATCCTAACTCTATGAGATTTATTCCACTTCCTGGTGATTCTTCACTGCTTTATGTATCCAAATACAGCATTTCACATCACGATTCATCCTGGTTTGATTAGAATGACAAAGAAGTTGTCATATTCCAAACAGAAAACTGGGATCACTGATTTGAAAGTGGATAACTTCTTCATCTAACTCCTATGAGACTTATTCAACTTCCTGGTGATTCTCCACTACTTTATGTATCCAAATCCAGCTTCTCACATCATGATTCATCTTGGTTTGATTAGAATGACAAAAGTTGTCATATTCCCAAACAGAAAACTGATCACCTGATTTGAAAGTGGATAACTTCTTCATCCTAACTCCTATGAGACTTATTCAACTTCCTGGTGATTCTTCACTGCTTTATGTATCCAAATACAGCTTCTCACATCGCGATTCATCCTGGTTTGATTAGAATGACAAAAGTTGTCATATTCCCAAACAGAAAACCGATCACCTGATTTGAAAGTGGATAACTTCTTCATCCTAACTCCTATGAGACTTATTCAACTTCCTGGTGATTCTCCACTGCTTTATGTATCCAAATACAGCTTCTCACATCGTGATTCAACCTGGTTTGATTAGAATGACAAAGAAGTTGTCATATTCCAAACAGAAAACTGGATCACCGATTTGAAAGTGGGGTAACTTCTTCATCTAACTCCTATGAGATTTATTCCACTTCCTGGTGATTCTACACTACTTTATGTATCCAAATCCAGCTTCTCACATCATGATTCATCCTGGTTTGATTAGAATGACAAAAGTTGTCATATTCCAAACAGAAAACTGATCACCTGATTTGAAAGTGGGATAACTTCATCCTAACTCTATGAGATTTATTCAACTTCCTGGTGATTCTACACTACTTTATGTATCCAAATACAACTTCTCACATCGCGATTCATCTTGGTTTGATTAGAATGACAAAAGTTGTCATATTCCCAAACAGGAAAACTGGATCACCGATTTGAAAGTGGGATAACTTCATCCTAACTCTATGAGATTTATTCAACTTCTGGTGATTCTCCACTGGTTTATGTATCCAAAGACAGTATTTCACATCACGATTCATCCTGGTTTGATTAATGACAAAGAAGTTGTCATATTCCCAAACAGAAAACTGGATCACCGATTTGAAAGTGGGATAACTTCATCCTAACTCCTATGAGATTTATTCAACTTCTGGTGATTCTCCACTGGTTTATGTATCCAAAGACAGCATTTCACATCACGATTCATCCTGGTTTGATTAGAATGACAAAAGTTGTCATATTCCAAACAGAAAACTGATCACCTGATTTGAAAGTGGGATAACTTCATCCTAACTCCTATGAGATTTATTCAACTTCCTGGTGATTCTCCACTGCTTTATGTATCCAAATCCAGCTTCTCACATCGTGATTCATCCTGGTTTGATTAATGACAAAGAAGTTGTCATATTCCCAAACAGGAAAAATGGGATCACGATTTGAAAGTGGATAACTTCTTCATCTAACTCCTATGAGATTTATTCAACTTCTGGTGATTCTCCACTGGTTTATGTATCCAAAGACAGTATTTCACATCACGATTCATCCTGGTTTGATTAGAATGACAAAGAAGGTATCAAAGCAACCAAGGAGTTTCTTAAGTCTATGTTTGAAATCAAAGACTTGGGAGAAATGAAAT
Source organism: Brassica carinata (assembly GCA_016771965.1). Classification (NCBI taxonomy): domain Eukaryota; kingdom Viridiplantae; phylum Streptophyta; class Magnoliopsida; order Brassicales; family Brassicaceae; genus Brassica; species Brassica carinata. Next base: position 40,213,207 of record CM028697.1, read on the forward strand.
ACTTTCTTGGAATTGAGATTTGTAGATCCAAGGAAGGTTTATTCATGTCCCAAAGGAAGTATACACTTGATCTTTTGAAAGGTGCAGGTGCTTATGGGGGCAAGACAGCAAGGATGCCCATGGAGGATGGCTACAAAGTACCAAGAGAGGGGGAGATTGAAGACAGCAAGCCATTTCATGATCCTAAACTCTATAGAAAACTTGTTGGGAAATTGATTTATCTTACCATTACAAGGCCTGATATATGCTTTGCTGTGAATCAGGTGAGTCAACACATGCAGGTTCCCAAGGAACATCATTGGCACATGGTGGAAAGGCTGTTGATGTATCTGAACAGCTCGCCTGATCAAGGAGTATGGATGGGGTGCAATGGAAGCACTGAAGTGGTGGGCTATTGTGATGTAGATTGGGCAGGAGATAGAGCTGACAGGAGATCAACAACCGGCTATTGCACATTCATTGGAGGCAACTTGGTGACTTGAAAGAGTAAGAAACAGAAGGTGGTGTCCTGCTCAAGTGCAGAAGCTGAGTATAGAGCTATGCTGAAGCTTACAAACGAGCTAGTTTGGATCAAGGGCATCTTGAAGGATTTGGAGATTGATCAAGCCACTCCAATGACAATGCATTGTGAGAACCAAGCCGCCATTCATATAGCCTGCAACTCGGTGTTCCATGAGAAGACAAAGCACATTGAGGTTTATTGCCACAAGGTGAGGCAGATGATTGTCCTAGGAGTCATCTTGCCATGTTATACTCGGAGTGAAGATCAGTTGGCTGATGTATTCACCAAGGCTGCAAGGCAAAAGCCAATGGAGTCCATTCATATCAGATTGGGCCTCATTGATCTTGGGAAGAGAAGTAGCTGATCCCCTTAGTCATGAGATCTTTACTCTTTTTCCCTCATCAAGGTTTTGTGCCAATGGGTTTTTCCTTGGTGAGGTTTTTAATGATGAAGATCTCATGGCTGTCCAAGCTTAGGCTTTCACAAAGCTAAGCTTGAGGGGGAGTGTTGAGATGAGCTGAGTATATGGAGCTGGAGACATAAGGAGTTGGAGAGAAGAGGAGATAAAGCTTAGGGAGTTTAGGGAGAGCATGGTACAGACGTCCGAACTAGGCCGTACAAGCCGTGCACTCCGTACCATCCGAGCATCAACCAAAACTTACCTTAGCTTGTCCAAGTGAAATGGTAACTGCGGAAGAGTTACTTCAGTGGCTTATGGAGAAGGATCAGACCGTTGAGAGGATAAAGGAAGATCATGCCAGGTTGTGACAGGATGTAAAGAGCCAAAGCATGTGAGCCTTATCCACCGTCCGTCCCTAAAGGCACCTTTGACTACACACGGTTCAATAGTGCCTATTCCGACTCTTGTAAACCCTTATGTTCCCTTATAAATATTGTAGCCACATCTCTTAATAATACTAAGCAAGTTTTGAGTCTTTCTCTTAGTCTTTAATCTCAATGGTTCCATATTAGACTCATAATATCATTTCATACTCTAATCTTTTCTAAATCTATTCTAATCTTCTCTAAACACTCAGACTACTCTAAACAACACTAAAAGTGTTAAAATCGTGATGTGAGAAGATGGATTTATATACATAAAGTAGTGTAGAATCACCAGGTGTGAGATTTTCAGAGCCCTGGCTATGTATGTGTATGAAAACGCCATTAAAGGCAAAGATTGTTGAGATGAGATCAGTATATGAGAAGAGATGACTTGAGTAACTAAGGTAGATGGAGTTAGGATGAGCTTGGACAAGGCCGTACAGAAGTTGTACTAGGCCGTACAGATTGGGCAAGGTAACTTGACCACGGTGAACCAAAGTGACTTGAGTAACTTTGTGTTATGAGAAGGAGCCTGGCTTATCCATACACGATCAGACTGTTGCAAAAGGAAGAAGGGAGCGTGTGACAGCCTGTCCAAGGCTGGCATAAAGCAAAAGCAACCTTATCCTTGAGGAGGAAGCTTATTGGATCATTTGAATTAAAGCAAAAGCTTATCTCTTGTAATAGTGCATTTTCCTAAACCCTAGTCTCTAAGTTGCCTCTCTATATATTGTAATCTCAGATCATTAATAAGATTAGACGGTTCTTGACACCAAAACACTCTCTTAGACTCAAAGACTCTCAATCATGATTATACACTAAACTCTTAGCTAAACTCGTCCTAAATCACCTCTAGACTCTTTCTAATCTCTTTCTTTCCTTATATCAAACTCAGATTCTCTAAAACTTATATGGTATCAGGGCCAGGTTCATCATAATCTGGGTTTGAGTACTAGAACACTCAAGAACACACTAGCTCTTAGCTTTCATCCGAGTGAGTCTGAAATGGAAAGCAACAAGGCAGTGGTTCCGGTTACTCTCAAGGGGGGTAACTATCTTTTGTGGTCTCTTTTGGTGAAGACTGCAGTGGGGAGTAAGGTTTTATGGGGACACATCACGGAGAGTGGAGCCCCAAAGCTCATTACTTATGAAGGCGACAAGGAGGTTGTCGAGTGTGATGAAGAGAAGTGGGAGCAGGATGATCAGCTGGTGATGTCCATACTCCAACGGTCTCTTGAAGTGTCTATCCTGGAGGCTTACAGCTACTGTGAGACAGCAAAGGATCTTTGGGACACGTTGAAGAAGGTTTATGGTAACATCTCGAACTTGAGCCGTGTGTTTGAAGTGAAACGTGCTATCAACAGCTTGACGCAGGAAGACATGGAGTTTACAAAGCACCTTGGGAAGTTCAGAGCTTTGTGGTCTGAGCTGGAGATGCTGAGGCCAGGCACAACCAACCTAGAGGAGCTGGCTGAGAGACGCGAGCAAGATAAGGTGTTTGGGTTGCTGCTCACGCTGAATCCGAGCTATAACAGCCTCATCAAACACATCCTGAGGTCTGGAAAGCTACCTGACCTTGAAGAAGTGTGTGCACAAGTTCAGAAGGAGGAAAGTTCTATTGGTCTCTTTGGAGGGAAAGGAGAGATCACACTTGCAAACCAAGCTGAGGTTCCGCAAGCAAACCGTGCAAGCTCTAACCAGTATGATGGAAAGAAGTTTACGGGAAATTGTGATCACTGCAAGAGACAAGGACACAAGAAGAACAATTGTTGGATCTTGCATCCTCACCTGAAGCCGGCTAAGTTCTCAAGAGAGAAAGATGGGAGAGCCAATGTCTCGTATGCTGGAAGTGAGCCGGGAAGTTCAAGTGTGGCTGGGAGCTCAGGCCAAGCTGGAGAGAGCAGTGTACGTGAGCTTGGAGACAGCAAGGCTCTGATGACTTACACAGCTCAACCAAGCCATCAGAACATTCATGAGCATGAGTATCTGAGGAGATCAGACCTTGGTTCCCTCACCAAAATGCTAAAGGAGAATGGTAACACACTTGGTACTCTTGGTTACTCTTTTGGTGCATCATATGAACCGTGTAGCATTGCTAGAGAACCTGATCAGTCAAGCATTGCTTATAAACCTACTAGCACACTAGGACAGTCTCATATTGCACACGACCTGTTTAAACCATTGATAGTTGATTCAGGAGCATCTCATCATATGATTAGTGATAGTAGTTTGATTAGAGACATTGAACCTACCAATGGACATGTAATGATTGCAAATGGGGATAAAATTCCAATTAGAGGAATTGGCAAGCTGAAATTGTTTGATAAAGAATCTAAAGCCTTCTATATGCCTGACTTCACATCAAATCTTTTATCTGTAAAGAAATGCACTAATGATCTTAATTGCAATGTTATATTCAGTCCTAATGATGTGAAGTTTGAGGATATTGAGAGCAGCCAATTGATTGGAAAAGGAGTTACCAAAGGACATTTATACTTACTTGAAGAACTAGCTCATGTTTCTGATTACTTATGCTCATTTACTTCTGAGTCTATGATGAATAAAAATGCATTGTGGCATGCTAGACTAGGTCATCCCCATGTTAGGGCTTTAAACTTAATGTTACCAGGTGTGGTATTTGAAAATAAGGATTGTGAAGCTTGCATTTTAGGCAAGCATTGTAAAACAGTGTTTCCCATTTCATCTACTGTCTATGACAAGTGCTTTGGTTTGATTCACTCTGATGTTTGGACTGCTCCTTGCTTGTCTAGGGATAGTTTTAGATACTTTGTCACATTCATAGATGAAAAATCGAAATACACCTGGATAACACTAATTCAAACCAAAGTTAGGGTTCTTGAAGCTTTTAAAAATTTTCAAAACTATGTGACTAACCATTACAATGCCAAGATTAAAATTTTGAGATCAGATAATGGTGGAGAGTACACTGGTCAAGCCTTCAAGCAACATCTAGCTCAACATGGGATACTATACCAAACGAGTTGTCCTTATACTCCTCAGCAAAATGGAGTGGCTGAGAGAAAGGATAGGCATCTCATGGAGGTAGCAAGGTCAATGATGTTTCAAGCAAATGTTCCTAAAAGGTTTTGGAGTGATGCTGTGGCTACTTCTTGTTATCTGATCAACCGGATTCCAACTAAGATTCTACATGATCAGTCACCGTTTGAAGTCTTGAACAAGTACAAGCCATCTTTGGAGCATATGCGGATCTTTGGATGTCTATGCTTTGTACTTAGGCCAAAGGAGTTGAGAAACAAGCTAGAAGCAACGAGCACAAGAGCTATGTTTGTTGGCTACTCTACTACTCAAAAGGGTTACAAGTGCTATGATCCTACAACAAGAAGAGTTCTAGTCTCTAGAGATGTCAAGTTCATTGAAGCAAAGGGGATCTACGAAGAAAAGAATCAAGAGGAGCTGCTGGAGTTGATAAGAGAGTCAGATAGAGCGGCCAGCCTTAGAAGTATTCTAGAGGGGCTTGGAATACATACTGCCCAGGATCCGAAAGAGAGACGCTATACAACAAACACACAACCTACCAAGGCATCAAACTTAGATCATGGGGGGGGAATCAATACCTGAACCGGCTGAAGTACATGTTGAAACTCAAAGTCAAGAAGGCTCAAGGGATCATGATCAAAGTGTGATACAAGAAGATGGGGTGGCAACAAGCCATGATCAAGAGGAAACCAATGAAACAACAACGGAAACTACAACAGAACCTGAATCAGAGCCGGCTTTGCAGCCATTGAGAAGAAGCACCAGAGTGAGAAAGGATAGTTCCAACTGGGTAAACACGAGAGTGTACTACAATGCCCAGGCTGTGGAACATCCCTCTCAAGCTGTGTGTTCCTTTGCGCATTATGTTGAGATTAGGTGATAAGGAGTGGATACATTGATAGAGGAAGAGTATTGGGGCAGTCAGTAACTTTGGGGATTTACCACAGTAACTTTAGTTTTACTGTGGTAACTAAGTTAAAACATTGGGAAGTTACCTTTCACCCATTTGGAGAGTGGATCACGCCTAAGGAGAGTTTGGATAAGGAAGGAGCAGTCTGGATAAGGTCTGGTCATAGCTGGAAAGGAAAACACATTTACAGCCTGTCCAAGCATGTGAGAACACCCATTGGCTGCTTTTGGATGGCTCTCCTTGACTCCACACGTCCTGGATCTCCTCTGACCCTATGATTTCTAATTGTATCACGTATTACTCATATAAAGCCTTGTAAACCTGATTGATAATGATTAATGGAGTTTTGAGTCTATCTCTCTCTAAAATCTCTCTATTCTCTCTAAACTTTACTCTAATCTTTTCTGATTATTATTAAACACACTCTAAAACACAAAAGTGTTTATGGTATCAGAGCCAGGTTGCTCAAAACGGGATGAGTGTGTGATTTGTTTTTGGCAAATTTAGGTTCTTTCTTGGTGTTCTTGAGTGTTCTTGGTGTTCTTGAGTGTTCTTGGTGATTCTGGGTTGTGTTCTTCAGTCACTAGGCTCGTTTTGGATCGTTCTGATGGAAACAAACAATCTAGACATGGAGAAGAAGCACAGATCTAGTACAATCATGGAGCTTGAAGAAGAGAGGGATGGCGATTGGTCAAGAAGGGCAAAGAGAGCTTTGGAAAGCTGTGGGTTATGGTGTGGTCATGTAAAGGGGAAGCCTGTAGTGGAAATGGCTACTGAAGAAGGTCAGACAAGGAATCTGAAAGGTGAAGATGAAGCTGATCAAGAAACCACTTTGGAGAGTGGGATTGAAGAAGCTTATGTAGAAAGGTCCAAACTTGTGAAGGTCAGTGGAGACAAGAGAGTGATCCGCGGCTTGAGACAAGGAAAGGATTAGTTGTATCAGCTTGTGGGAAGGCTGAAAGAAGGATGGATGGAGCTGGATGTGCTGAGACCAAGCACATCTGATCCGAGAGTTATTAAAGAAAGGAGGAAACAAGATGTGTTCTTTAGCTGTCTTGTGAAGGAGATATCGGTTCTTGTTCTTCATGCGTGTGATGTGTGGGAAGAGAACAAGAGATCAAACCAGTGGAAAGGTGGTACAAGCTGTAAGAAGGAAAGGCTGAGAAAGCTTTCTAGAGTGTGGCTTAAGATGGGAAAGGCTTGGAAGAAGGACAGGGAGTCTGTGTATCTAACTGATATCAAGGAAGTGGCTCAACAAGTGGTAAGAGGAGAGCTTTCTTACTCTGCCCATATGAGTAACTCAGTGGAGGATAGTATGGTTATGAAGGGGCAAGAGATCTAAGGAGCAGATGATCCTATCACAAAGAAAGAATGGGATGAGTTTGTCAAGTATGTGTATGCTTTGGCTACGACCCGGAGACAAGGTGCTCCTGCCTTAGCATCCACATCCAAACCCATCATCATTGATTCTGGAGCAACACATCACATGATTAGTGATAAAAGTCTGATAAGTGGAGTCAAGGCTGCAACAGGGAGTATCATGATAGCTAATGGTGCTAGGATCCCAATAGAAGGCGTGGGAAACCTCAAGCTGTTTGAGAAGAGCTCACCTGCGTTCTATTTGCCTCAGTTCACTTCAAATCTGATATCAGTGAAGAAGGCCACAGTTGATCTTGATTGTCAAGTAGTATTCAGGCCAAATGAAGTTGAGTTTCAAGATTTGAAGACTGGGAGAGTTATTGGTAGAGGAGACAGCAATAATCAGTTATATCATCTCCAAACAGCTAAGACCTCTAACCATATTGATTCTGTATGCTTGAGTAGTACTGCTGATAGGTGTGAGAGTACTACTTGACATGCTAGATTAGGACATCCTCATGCTCGTGCAATTGAATTGATTATGCCTAATATGTCATTCAATCACTTGGAATGTGAAGCTTGCATCTTAGGGAAGCATTGTAGAACTGTTTTTCCCACATCAGAGACCATATATGCAAATTGCTTTGATCTTGTTCATTCTGGTGTGTGGACAGCCCCTTGTATGTCTAGAGAAAATCAGAAGTACTTTGTGACATTCATAGATGAGAAGTCTAAGTATACATGGATCACATTGCTGCCATCTAAGGATAGTGTTTGAGGCTTTTGTCAACTTCCAAGCATATGTAACTAACCATTACAATGCTACTGTGAAGGTACTACGGTCTGATAATGGAGGAGAATACACCAGTCATGCCTTCAAGAGTCACTTGGCTAAACATGGGATAGTGCATCAGACCAGTTGTCCTTACACACCACAGCAGAATGGGGTAGCTGAGAGGAAGAATAGGCATCTGATGGAGGTGGCTAGATCCATGATGTATCATGCTAATGTTCCAAAGTGGGGTGATGCTGTTCAGACTGCATGCTATCTTATCAATCGGATTCCAACTAAGGTATTGAAGAATCTGTCTCCTTTTGAGGTGCTGAACAAGAGCAAGCCATACATAGATCATCTGCATGTCTTTGGATGTCTATGTTATGTCTGGCTTCCAGGAGAACAGAGAAACAAGTTGGAGGCAAAGAGCACTAAAGCAATGCCCATTGGATACTCAGTAACTCAGAAGGGGTACAAGTGCTATGATCCAGCAACCAGGAGAGTGTTGGTGTCTAGAGATGTTAAGTTCATAGAGACAAAAGGGTTTAAGAAGAAAAGAATTGGGAAGACTTGGAAAATCTGTCTCAAGAACCAAGAAACATGGCAGAGAATCTGAGGAACATCTTGGAAAGGCTTGGGGTAAACATGTCCCAAGATAAGGTTAGAGAAGTTGAAAGAACAACTCCCCTTGATCATGAGGGGGGAATTGAGTCTGAATCAAGAGTGCAAGAGCAGCACCAAGGGGATTCAGGTCATCATGATCAAGAGGTGACACAAGAAGTAGAGAATGTTCCTCAGGTCGGTGTGAATGAGCAGGGAGAGGTTCATGATCCAGAGGAGGTGAGTGAGACAGAAACAGAGGTTCAAGCTGAGGTTCAAGCTGAGGATCAGGTTCAGGCTTTGAAGGAGCACAAGGATAAAGAGGATGCTTCCAACCGGTAAACACGAGTGTACTACAATGCCCAGCCTGTGGAGCATCCTTCTCAAGTCGTGTGTTCCTTTGCAGAATATCCAGAAGAGCACATGGTGTTTATGTGTAACTTGGATGAGAATGAGATACCAAGATCTTATGAAGAAGCTATGAAGCACAAGGTTTGGAGAGATTCAGTAGGAGATGAAAGGGATGCAATGATCAGGAATGATACTTGGTATGAGAGTGAGTTACCTAAAGGGAAGAAGGCAGTTTCAAGCAGATGGATCTTCACCATCAAGTATCTTGCAAATGGGGAGATAGATAGGTGCAAGACAAGGCTGGTTGCAAGAGGATTTACACAGACTTATGGGGAAGATTAAATTGATACTTTTGCACCAGTGGCCAAGCTTCATACAATTCGAATTGTGTTATCCATTGCAACAAACTTGGAGTGGGATTTGTGGCAAATGGATGTGAAGAATGCTTTCTTGCAAGGTGAACTTGAAGATGAACTATACATGCATCCACCTCCTGGTCTTGAGCATCTAGTAAAGCCAGGGAATGTTTTGAGATTGAAGAAGGCAATTATATGGGTTGAAACAGTCACCTAGAGCTTGGTACAGGAAGTTGAGTACAACACTCAATGGGAGAGGCTTTAGGAAGTCTGAACTAGATCACACTCTCTTCACCTTGACAGGACCTTCAGGGAGCATTGTGATTCTAGTGTATGTGGATGATTTGATTATCACAAGAAGTGATAAGGCAGGGATTCAAGCTACTAAGGAGTTTCTCAAATCTGTGTTTGACATCAAGGATTTGGGAGAGATGAAGTATTTTCTGGGCATTGAGATATGCAGATCAAAGGAGGGTTTGTTTATGTCTCAAAGGAAGTATACTATGGATATGTTGAAGGAGACTGATGTGCTTGGAGGAAAGATAGCTAAGACACCCCTTGAGGAGGGATATAAGGTTCTGCGTGAGGGGGAGGTTGAAGAGAAGGAGTTGTTTGAGGATCCTAAGCTATACAGGAAGATGGTTGGCAAGCTGATCTACTTGACCATCACACGGCCAGATATATGTTTTGCTGTGAACCAAGTGAGTCAGCATATACAGGCGCCAAAGGTACATCACTGGAAGATGGTTGATAGGATACTGAGGTATTTGAGTGGCACGCCTGGTCAAGGAGTTTGGATGGGATGCAATGGCAGCACAGAAGTAGTGGGCTATTGTGATGCTGATTGGGCAGGAGATAGAGTGGACATGAGATCAACTACTGGCTATTGTACATTCATTGGAGGGAACCTGGTTACTTGGAAGAGTAAGAAGCAGAAGGTCATCTCTTGTTCAAGTGCTGAGGCTGAATATAAGGCTATGTTGAAGTTGACAAACGAGTTGGTGTAGATCAAGGGTATCTTGAAGCATCTGGAGATTGAGCAGAGTACTCCTATGACAATGCACTGTGACAATCAAGCAGCTATCCATATTGCTTCTAACTCAGTCTTTCATGAGAGAACGAAGCACATAGAAGTGGATTGTCACAAGGTGAGGCAGATGATTATCTTAGGAGTGATTCTGCCATGTTATACAAGGAGTGAGGATCAACTGGCTGATGTGTTTACTAAGGCAGCGAGATTAAAGACAATGGAGTCCATACTTTCTAGGCTTGGGCTCATTGATCTTACTCCCACGAGCTGATCCCCTTAACCATGGAGTCTCCACTCTTTTTCCCTCATCAAGGTTTTATCCCAATGGGTTTTCCTTGGTGAGGTTTTTAATGAGGGCGATCTTCATGGTTTCCAAGCTTGACTTGTTCTACATAGAACAAGTCAAGCTTGAGGGGGAGTGTTGAGATGAGGTGATAAGGAGTGGATACATTGATAGAGGAAGAGTATTGGGGCAGTCAGTAACTTTGGGGATTTACCACAGTAACTTTAGTTTTACTGTGGTAACTAAGTTAAAACATTGGGAAGTTACCTTTCACCCATTTGGAGAGTGGATCACGCCTAAGGAGAGTTTGGATAAGGAAGGAGCAGTCTGGATAAGGTCTGGTCATAGCTGGAAAGGAAAACACCTTTACAGCCTGTCCAAGCATGTGAGAACACCCATTGGCTGCTTTTGGATGGCTCTCCTTGACTCCACACGTTCTGGATCTCCTCTGACCCTATGATTTCGAATTGTATCATGTATTACTCATATAAAGCCTTGTAAACCTGATTGATAATAATTAATGGAGTTTTGAGTCTATCTCTCTCTAGAATCTCTCTATTCTCTCTAAACTTTACTCTAATCTTCTCTGATTATTATTAAACACACTCTAAAACACAAAAGTGTTTAGAATGCTTGTCCCGTGTACTCTCCTCCATTATCTGACCTAAAAATCTTTATCTTGGCATTGTAATGGTTAGTTACATAGAATTGAAAGTTTTTAAATGCATCAAGTACCCTATCTTTGGTTGGAATTAAGGTTAACCAGGTGTATTTGGATTTTTCATCAATGAAAGTTACATAATACTTATGGTTTTCTCTAGATAAGCAAGGTGCAGTCCAAACATCAGAATTAATAAGATAAAAACACTTTTCATAAACAGTAGTAGACTTGGTAAAGACAGTTCTACAATGCTTGCCTAAAATGCAAGCTTCACACTCATTATTCTCAAAGGAAACACCTGGCAACATCAGTTTTAAAGCCTTATTATGAGGGTGTCCTAATCTAGCATGCCACAATACATTTTTACTTAAACTAGAACCAGAAACAGAAGTAAACGAGCAGCTATAACTAGAAACAGGAGCAAGATCTTCAAGCAAATATAGTTCTCCTTTAGTTACTCCCTTTCCAATCATCTTGCTGCTTTTAATATCCTGAAACTTCACATCATTAGGACTGAATATAACGTTGCATTGTAGATCAGTAGCACACTTCTTAACAGATAGTAAATTTGAAGTGAATTCAGGCATGTAAAAGGCTTTAGTTTCCTTATTAAACAGTTTAAGACTTCCTATGCCTCTAATTGGTATTCTATCTCCATTAGCTATCATCACATTTCCATTCATTGGTACAATGTTCTTAATCAAGCTAGTATCACTTATCATGTGATAAGATGCACCAGAGTCAACTACTAATGGCTTAATGCTATGATTACTAGCCATATGCGCAAGGATACTAGATGGTTTGAATGCAAGATCATTTCTAGCAAGGTTTGCAATCCTAGATTGATTTACCATGTCTATCAAGCTCTCATGCATCCTATCAGTTCTAGTTAGATCCTTATGGTTCTCTATAGCTCTAGCACCAAAAGAGTACCTAAAGGTGTTACCATTCTCCTTAAATAGCTTGATGAGGGCATCAAGATCAGATCTCCTTAGATACTCCTGATCATTGTTCCCACGGTTGCTTGGTGCTCCAGTGTAGGCTACAAGAGACTTCCCATCACCTCCTTCACGCCCATCTATCTCCTTTCCTTTGCTTGTACCAGCTCCACTCGTTCCATCTGATGCATTAGCCCTTGCCTCACGGTCCTTCATGAACTTTGCCGGTTTCAGGTGTGGGTGAAGGATCCAGCATTGACTCTTCTTGTGGCCATGCTTCTTGCAGTGATCACAGTTCCCATTGAACCTCCTCTCCTCAAACTTCCCATGCGCAGCAGCTTTGTTTGCTTGTGGAGCTTCACTCCCCTCCTCTTGAGTTGCTTGGCTTGCAAGGGAAAGGTCTCCTTTCTTTGCAAACAACCAATGGAGCCTTGCTCCTTCTGAATACGCGCACACACATCCTCAAGATCAGGTAGAGTGTCTTCTCTAAGCAGGTGCTGGATGAGACCATTATACGCCGGGTTTAGGGTGAGGAGTAGGCCAAAGACCTTGTCTTGCTGTCTTCTCTTGTGGAGCTCATCCGCATCTGTAGTGCTTGGCCTTAACATCTCCATCTCGGACCATAGTGATCTGAATCTCCCAAGGTGCTTAGTGAACTCCATATCCTCTTGTACCAGGTTGTTGATTGTTTGCTTCACCTCAAACACCCTGCTCAAGTTTGATGTATTCCCATACACCTTCTTCAGTGTGTCCCACAGCTCCTTAGCAGACTCACAGTAGCTGTAGGCATCTAAGATTGCTGGCTCAAGAGATGCGTGAAGCACTGACATCACCAGCATGTCCTCTTGATTCCACTTCTCAGCCGCGTTGCTTGCAGCCTCACCATCATCCTCTCCTTGAGTGATGAGTTTTGGAGCTTCTCCGGGTGTGATATGCTTCCACAACCCTTTGCTTCCCACCGTGGTTCTTACCATCCGAGACCACACCAAGTAGTTGTTTCCCTTGAAACACACAGCCACCTTCATGTTCATGTTCATCCCACTCTCCATGTTGAATGATGAACTCTCTAGGCTTCAGAAACTTTATCTTGAGTTGAATGACTTGTAGAAACCTTCACAGCCTCGATCTTCAACCCACACAGCTTCAGATGACACACCACAACCAGTCTTGAACTTGAAAAGTACCCAGAAACTCTCAAACACACAAGAACACACAAGAGTTTCTTCAAAGCTTCAACCTTGAAACTTCAAAGAATCTCACACGACCTCAGGCTCTCACTAACCTGGCTCTTATACCATATCACTTTTAGTGATGTTAAGAGTAATCTGAGTGTTTAGAGAAGATTAGAATAAGTTTAGAGAAGATTAAAGTATAAAATGAGATTAAGAGTCTGAAGAGAAACTTTGAGAGAGACTAAGAGAGACTCAAAACTTTCTTAATCTTATTAATGATGAGGTTACAATATATATAGAGAGATCAGATACAAGGGTTTCCATTTGATCACTATTCTAAGCATGTGGAGTCAAGGGAAGAGGCTCCTCATTTCAAACTCAGCCAATGAGAGTGTGATCGTGTTTGAGGCATCATGGACTAAGATGCTTTGCCTTTCCAGCCTGTCAAGGCTCTCCACCTTATCCACAACCTTATCCTAACCTCAGCGCACAATCCTCTCTTCCTGGTAAGTTTCCCTTTACCCATTTCACTCTCAAGTAACTCCTTTCACTAAGGTAACTTCCTTTTAACCCTTTTTACCACAGTAACTAATATTTACTGTGGTAACTTTCTCCACCCAAATAACTTCAACACTCCATAACTACTCCTCATCTCAACACCTAAGACACCTCCTCACTTCATTTTTGAGTCGCCATACCATGTACAAGTGGAAAGCTTTCACCTTTCTTTTTAGACATTGAATAGGAATGGCTTGGAATGCTTCCAATGGCCTTCTTTCTTCAGGACGACCATGAGAGAATGGAGAACGACCAAGGACAGCTTCTGGACGCCATTGATGAGCAAACCTTCTTCTTGAAGAGGTTGAACAGCCAAATGAACATGAAGCTTCTTCTTGGTTTGGAAATGGCATGGGAGTAAGCCTTGAGCTTAGCGGAAGCTGGAACTAAGTTCTAATGAACCTGGCTCTGATACCATATGAGATTTTAGGATTACTCGGGTTGTATGTGTCTGTGAAACCCAAATGGGTAAAGAGAGAGAGCTTGCGAGCGATTTGAGAAGAAGAGAGACTAAAGAGTGTTTATGTGTCTAAGAGATTGGTAACAAGTCTGAGAACGTGTATAGAGATTCAGAATGAGAGAATAGAGAGTTTAGAGAGACAAAATATCATGAGATTATGAAGGAGGAGGGGAAGTCCCCCTTACTCACTTAGTTCATACAAAACACCACATATAAGCTTATATATGCTCTTACAAGATGCAAATCATAAACCTAAATCTAATGGCTGATATAACTTGAATTTAAATGGATGGACAGGATGGAGAGTAAGGCTGGTCGTGATTCTTCATTGGTTGTGCTCTTGTTGCTTCATGATTGGCTCATTTGAATCTTGTCAATGTGGAGACTGGTGCCTGATTGGTTGCTGTAAGGCTCCCTTGAACTTTCAGACTAGATACATGGTCAATACACAGCTCTTGGCCAACCTGTTCCAGCCTTTGTTTGGCGCCAGCTTCCTTCCTTTGTCTTCTTCTCTTAAGAGCTTACCTCTGCCCTATTTTTGCACCAACCTCAAATGTGCTCAAATGGTCGACTGGTGAAATTTCGGGATGTCATGGTCCGTACCAAATCCGTACAGCCAGTCCCTAAGTTTACACACTCGCCCAGTACTAAAGAGGCAGTGAAGTTTGTTGAGAGGGGGGGAGATTCAAAACCTGGTCTATGAAGAGGGCAAGCCGTGTGTGAAGTGGTGATCAGCCTCACTGGTGTTTTGAAGATGATCTGGTCGTGTCCTAGCTTCTCTAAGATGGCTGTGAAGTAAGTTGAGAGGGGGAGATTTCAAACCGGTTCCGTGAAGAGGTGAAGCTGAGTTGTTAAGTGGTATTGATGAGTTGCTGCACCACTTAAGCCACGATTCAGAGTTCTTTGTTTCCAACTACATTGGTTCTAAGACACAAAGGCTCAATGGCCAATCCCTAGGCCTTGAGGAACCTACTCTTTTCCCCTTACTAGGTTTTGTCCCAAAGGGTTTTCCTTGTAAGGTTTTTAATGAGGGGATTCTTCAAGGTTCCAAGCTTGACTTAGGATCTCCTAAGAGTCAAGCTTGAGGGGGAGTGTTAACTTGAAGAATAGAAATGGAGTGAAAGGAGAAGTATCGAGTAGTTTGGGTCTAGTGCAAAGAGAGGGCAAGTCTTACAAAGATTGTCCACGAGCTCGTGAGGGTCTTAAGAAGTCAAGAAGTAATCTTATGGCTGTGGAAGATTGGGTTTAAGTCCAGGAGGGACTCAGACACCATTTGGAGAATATTTGGTTGAGACAGTAACTCCAAAGTTACCACAGTAACTTTGGAGAGTTACCACAGTAAGAGAACACAAAACTCTTAAGAGAAGAAGACAAAGGAGAGACTGGTGAAACTCTTAAGAGAAGAAGACAAAGGATAGGCTGGCGAGTGACAGGCTGGAAAGGAGAGTCCCTTTCTGTAAAGTAAAAGCAAAAGGAGACCATTTATCTAGCAAAAGAAGTGGGCAGATTCATGGGAGCCTTTAGCTAGCCAAAGGAGCCAGCCTTCCCTTGACCAGATTCAAATGGACCAATTATCCATCAGGAAGAGCACAACCACGACCAAGACCATCTTTCCATCTCATTCATCCATTTAAATTCAAGTTATAACAGCCCTTAAATTTAGGTTTATGATTGCAAGTTGTAAAGAGCATATATAAGCTCATAAGTGATGTTTTGTAACTCTTAAGTGAGTAAGGGGGATTTCCCCTCCTCCTTCATAATCTCATGATACTTTGTCTCTCTAAACTCTCTATTCTCTCATTCTAAATCTCTATACACGTTCTCAGACTTGTTACCAATCTCTTAGACACATAAACACTCTTTAGTCTCTCTTCTTCTCAAATCGCTCCCAAGCTCTCTCTCTTTACCCATTTGGGTTTCACACACACATACAACCTGAGTAATCCTAAAATCTCATATGGTATCAGAGCCAGATTCATTAGAACTTGGTTCCATCTTCCGCTAAGCTCAAGGCTAACTCCCATGCCATTTCCAAACCAAGAAGAAGCTTCATGTTCATTTGGCTGTTCAACCTCTTCAAGAAGAAGGTGTGCTCATCAATGGCGTCCAGAAGCTGTCCTTGGTCTTTCTCCACTCTCTCATGGTCATCCTGAAGAAATAAGGCCATTGGAAGCATGTCCAAGCCATTCCTATTCAATGTCCAAGAAGAAAGGTGAAAGCTTTCCACTTGTACATGGTATGGCGACTCAAAAATGAAGTGAGGAGGTGTCTTAGGCATGGTGGGTTCAAGATAAAGGTCCATGAAAGAAGGAGATGTAGGAGTTGACCCCAAAAGCTCGGATCTTCCCATGTACTAAGGAGTTTCAAGGAACTAACACTAGTTCCTTGGCTGTAAGGAAATCTCTTTCTATTGTATAAAGCTTGAGTGTATGAACAGGTTGTGATGTTGTGATGTGATTGAAAAACCTGAGGATATGTCTAAGATTGCTAAATGAATATGTTTTAGAATCTGGTCCTGGATGCTTAAAGAGGCTTGTTTGAAGATTGAGATTGTTTAAAATGCTTAATCCCAGTTCTAAAATGAAATGACTTGTTAGGATGATAGATTGTATTGTCTTATCCAGCTTGCTTTCATGAATTAGAAACTGATTAAGGTTAAGGCATTGTGACTTGTTGCTGCCTAATATTGAAGCATTAGATTTAAAATTGCCTAAGTAGCTTGTATTGAATCTGTTATGATCTTGCTGGTGCTTAGAGAATTAGCTTGCAAAGAATAGAACTTGATAATGCCTTGTGTCTATCTGTTGCATTGCTTGTGATATTGGGAATCAAACTTGATGATTTATTAATCAAGAATTGACATCAATACTATTGAAAATGGTTAAATGCTTAATGTCAGTTATAAATTAACTTGTCTTGTTAAGATGATAGATTATATTATCTACTTTCATGAGTTAGATACTGATTAAGATTAATTCATACTGCCTTGTTGCTGCCTTGTATTGTTGCATTTAGATTAAAGTCTAAGTTGCACATTAAGGAGTTGTTAAAATGGCCAAAATACTTTGACTTGAATCTGATAAGGTCTTGCTTAGTATTTAGAGAATGGTTGCTTGCATAGATAAGAACTTGACATTGTCTTGATTCTATCTAATGTTATAAAGCTTGAGATATTGGTGATCAAACTTGATGAAGTCAAGGATTGATCACAATGCAATTGTGTCTTATCTTTGCTAGAGTTTGAGTGATGTTTCAGGTTCACAAAAGATGTTCTTAGCTCATCATCAAATCCAAGTTGAAAGAGAAAGAATGATGCCCATTGTGTGTACAATGGAGAGTTACAAGAAGGAGAAGCACCGATGGTTGTAAAACTCACTTAAGCTCACTGGTGTTCTTCCTCTTACCATTGCATGTACGAAGAAGAAGCCAACCGGTCTAGGCAGTGGCGTGCCTATTCTAGAGGATGCTCAAACTAAGACAGAGCACTCTTGGCTGTGTGAAGAAGAAGGCTACTCTATCAAGGCGGCTTCAATTGTGAGGTGATTGAAGAAGTAGCTGAAGCATCCACAAGCATTCCATCATGGTGGTTAATTCAGAAGGGTGATTGCAATAAGAGAAGAAGAAGAAGAAGTGAGGATTCAAGTGGCAACTTTAAGAACCACTCCTCATCACCTTAAACAAGGGAGTAAACCTAGTCTCATCCATTTTAATATGTCTTGATAGGTTTATCTCTTGATTATACTCTGTGCTTTCCCTAATTCCATTAAGAGTTTATAGCTTCTAGTAGAATGTCTAAGCTAATTGCACTGAAAATGTGGTGCTGCTGCATTGTCTTATTGATATTAAGTAATGTCTAGAGTCCCAGAATCTCATGTTCTATTTATTGCATTGTCTTGTGTGTTGCCATAGCTTGAATCATCATGAATGTGTTGTAGAATTGAGTAGAATGTCTCTGCTGCTTGCGTCATGATTGATAAGTCGTTTTGCATACATAAACATGACTCATAATGTCTAAATTCAATCCTATTGTTATCTGATGCTATTGCCTATGTTTAATCCATCAATGAAAGTCTTGCATCAATTAGAAATTGTCTAAGTTGCTTGCATCATTGGTTTTGATTGAAACTGTTGTGCATAGCCTTAATATTGCTCATGGATTGAACCTGTTGCATTCATATAGCTAATGCTTTAAGATTGTGCATTCATGTAGTAATGCATTTAAAAATGAGCCTAAATTGCAAATGTACTGATGTAAGCTTGCATTGCATTTAGAGAACTTAAAAAAAAAAAAAAAAAAATTCATATATATATAGAATAACCTAGGATGTCAATGTATTGTATAGAACTTGCATTGTCATTGTTAGAGATTGAAATCTGCTTGTCTTGACTCAGTCCAGCTCGATTGTTGCTATGCCATAGTTAAATCCATCAGTGATGTCTTATAAGCATTTAGAAGTATGTCTAAGCTATTTGGATCATTGTCTTTGATAAAACTAGTGAGCATAAGCATGAACTGAGTCACTCTTGTCGTATGTAAGCTAATGCATTCATCTATTGTTGCATTTTAAAAAAACACTGAATTGAACCTAAAAGATCAGTGTATTGTTGAAAGCATACATTGTCTTTGCTTGTTCTTGTCTTGATTGTCTAGCTTGTTTCAAGTATCATATATTATTGTGGCATTGGTGATCAAACAGGATGGATAATCTTGGTTTGATCCCAATGGGATGATCTGATCTTGCATTGAGTTGTGGTGGTGCTAGGTACACAAGGAGTGTGATACATGTAACTCGCCAACAGCAAAGAATGTAGACACAAGGTCTTATGCCATTGCATATCATCATTAGGACATGTTAGTCCATAATCTACAGGAAGTGTAGTGTGATTGATTATGCAATGAGAGATGGCCATTGCATAATACCATGGACATATCCAGTCCAAAGACTACAGGAAGTGTAGCATGGGTCATTATCCAATGAGAAGTGTGTCTTGTGAGTCTCTATGGTGATTCAAACACCCAGTTCCTGGTTAAGGAAGAGAGTAAACTCACAAGAAGAAAGCTATCATGAAAGACTGATTTTTATAAGACCATGAGGATGAATATGATCATCACAAGCTTTGCTCCTTATAGTCTAAGCTTGAGGGAAGTCTTAATGCATATGATCCATGGTCAGTAACAAGTCATTGCAAAGGCTTCTACAAAGGATCATCAGCCGGAGTTATTCTAGGTAGTCTAAGGGTGAAGGTGAACTGATCAAAGCGGCTTCTATGGTGAAGTGATTGATGAGAAGCTGATGAATCCATTCTGCCTTTCAAGAAGTTGATGATGCCATGGAGATGGTGCAATGGCAGTGGGAACTCACCAAAACAAAAGGGAAGTGTCCTAAGCTCAATTCAATTCAATACATTCATCATTTCAAATCAAAGTCTAGAAATGATACTTAAAATGATTGAATGGATTGTGTGATGTTTCTTGATAAGTACTGATGCACCTTTGGGATATGTATCAGGTACCTTTGCTTGGCGCCTCATTAAACAGTTCCGGGTCATCTCTTAGCTTCTCTAAAGAGGCTGTGAAGTCTGTTGAGATTCCAAACCTGGTCTATGAAGAGGGCAAGCCGTGTGTGAAGTGTTGATTAGCCTCACTGGTGTTTTGAAGATGATCTGGTCGTGTCCTAGCTTCTCTAAGATGGCTGTGAAGTCAGTTGAGAGGGGGAGACTTCAAACCGGTTCCATGAAGAGGTGAAGCTGAGTTGTTAAGTGCGCAAAGTCTTGATGAGTTGCTGCACCACCTAAGCCACGATCCAGAGTTCTTTGTGTCCAACTACATTGGTTCTAAGACACAAAGGCTCAATGGCAATCCCTAGGCCTTGAGGAACCTACTCTTTTTCCCTTACAAGGTTTTGTCCCAAAGGGATTTCCTTGTAAGGTTTTTAATGAGGGGATTCTTCAAGGTTCCAAGCTTGACTTAGGATCTCCTAAGAGTCAAGCTTTAGGGGGAGTGTTAACTTAAAAAATAGAAATAGAGTGAAAGGAGAAGTAAGGAGTAGTTTGGGTCTAGTGCAAAGAGAGGGCAAGTCTTACAAAGATTGTATGTCAAGCTTCAGGAGGGTCTTAAGAAGTCAAGAAGTGATCTTATGGCTATGGAAGATTGGGTTTAAGTCAAGGAGGGACTTAGACACCATTTGGAGAATATTTGGTTGAGACAGTAACTCCAAAGTTACCACAGTAACTTTGGAGAGTTACCACAGTAAGAGAACACAAAACTCTTAAGAGAAGAAGATAAAACTCTTAAGAGAAGAAGACAAAGGAGAGGCTGGTGAAACTCTTAAGAGAAGAAGACAAAGGATAGGCTGGCGAGTGACAGGCTGGAAAGGGGAGTCCCTTGCTGTAAAGTAAAAGCAAAAGGAGACCATGTATCTAGCAAAAGAAGTGGGCAGATTCATGGGAGCCTTTAGCTAGCCAATAAGGAGCCAGCCTTCCCTTGACCAGATTCAAATGGACCAATTATCCATCAGGAAGAGCACAGTCACGACCAAGACCATCTTTCCATCTCATTCATCCATTTAAATTCAAGTTATAACAGCCCTTAGATTTAGGTTTATTATTGCAAGTTGTAAAGAGCATATATAAGCTCATAAGTGATGTTTTGTAACTCTTAAGTGAGTAAGGGGGATTTCCCCTCCTCCTTCATAATCTCATGATACTTTGTCTCTCTAAACTCTCTATTCTCTCATTCTAAATCTCTATACACGTTCCCAGACTTGTTACCAATCTCTTAGACACATAAACACTCTTTAGTCTCTCTTCTTCTCAAATCGCTCGCAAGCTCTCTCTCTTTACCCATTTGGGTTTCACAAACACATACAACCTGAGTAATCCTAAAATCTCATAACCACTTCAATAACACACAAGAACCATACTTGAACTCGGACAGTACCCAAAAACTCTCAAGAACACAAGAACACACACAAACTCTTCAAAGCTTCAATCTTGAACCTTCAAAGAACCCTAGCGAACTCAGGTTCTCACGAACCTGGCTCACGATACCATAACACTTTTAGTGTTGTTTAGAGTAATCTGAGTGTTTAGAGAAGATTAGAATAGATTTAGAAAAGATTAGAGAATGAAATGAGATTATGAGTCTAATATGGAGCCATTGAGATTAAAGACTAAGAGAAAGACTCAAAACTTTCCACTTGTACATGGTATGGCGACTCAAAATGAAGTGAGGAGGTGTCTTAGGCATGGTGGGTTCAAGATAAAGGTCCATGAAAGAAGGAGATGTAGGAGTTGACCCCAAAAGCTCGGATCTTCCCATGTACTAAGGAGTTTCAAGGAACTAACACTAGTTCCTTGGCTGTAAGGAAATCTCTTTCTATTGTATAAAGCTTGAGTGTATGAACAGGTTGTGATGTTGTGATGTGATTGAAAAACCTGAGGATATGTCTAAGATTGCTAAATGAATATGTTTTAGAATCTGGTCCTGGATGCTTAAAGAGGCTTGTTTGAAGATTGAGATTGTTTAAAATGCTTAATCCCAGTTCTAAAATGAAATGACTTGTTAGGATGATAGATTGTATTGTCTTATCCAGCTTGCTTTCATGAATTAGAAACTGATTAAGGTTAAGGCATTGTGACTTGTTGCTGCCTAATATTGAAGCATTAGATTTAAAATTGCCTAAGTAGCTTGTATTGAATCTGTTATGATCTTGCTGGTGCTTAGAGAATTAGCTTGCAAAGAATAGAACTTGATAATGCCTTGTGTCTATCTGTTGCATTGCTTGTGATATTGGGAATCAAACTTGATGATTTATTAATCAAGAATTGACATCAATACTATTGAAAATGGTTAAATGCTTAATGTCAGTTATAAATTAACTTGTCTTGTTAAGATGATAGATTATATTATCTACTTTCATGAGTTAGATACTGATTAAGATTAATTCATACTGCCTTGTTGCTGCCTTGTATTGTTGCATTTAGATTAAAGTCTAAGTTGCACATTAAGGAGTTGTTAAAATGGCCAAAATACTTTGACTTGAATCTGATAAGGTCTTGCTTAGTATTTAGAGAATGGTTGCTTGCATAGATAAGAACTTGACATTGTCTTGATTCTATCTAATGTTATAAAGCTTGAGATATTGGTGATCAAACTTGATGAAGTCAAGGATTGATCACAATGCAATTGTGTCTTATCTTTGCTAGAGTTTGAGTGATGTTTCAGGTTCACAAAAGATGTTCTTAGCTCATCATCAAATCCAAGTTGAAAGAGAAAGAATGATGCCCATTGTGTGTACAATGGAGAGGCGTTACAAGAAGGGAGAAGCACCGATGGTTGTAAAACTCACTTAAGCTCACTGGTGTTCTTCCTCTTACCATTGCATGTACCTGAAGAAGAAGCCAACCGGGTCTAGGCAGTGGCGTGCCTATTCTAGAGGATGCTCAAACTAAGACAGAGCACTCTTGGCTGTGTGAAGAAGAAGGCTACTCTATCAAGGCGGCTTCAATTGTGAGGTGATTGAAGAAGTAGCTGAAGCATCCACAAGCATTCCATCATGGTGGTTAATTCAGAAGGGTGATTGCAATAAGAAGAAGAAGAAGAAGTGAGGATTCAAGTGGCAACTTTAAGAACCACTCATCACCTTAAACAAGGGAGTAAACCTAGTCTCATCCATTTTAATATGTCTTGATAGGTTTATCTCTTGATTATACTCTGTGCTTTCCCTAATTCCATTAAGAGTTTATAGCTTCTAGTAGAATGTCTAAGCTAATTGCACTGAAAATGTGGTGCTGCTGCATTGTCTTATTGATATTAAGTAATGTCTAGAGTCCCAGAATCTCATGTTCTATTTATTGCATTGTCTTGTGTGTTGCCATAGCTTGAATCATCATGAATGTGTTGTAGAATTGAGTAGAATGTCTCTGCTGCTTGCGTCATGATTGATAAGTCGCTTTGCATACATAAACATGACTCATAATGTCTAAATTCAATCCTATTGTTATCTGATGCTATTGCCTATGTTTAATCCATCAATGAAAGTCTTGCATCAATTAGAAATTGTCTAAGTTGCTTGCATCATTGGTTTTGATTGAAACTGTTGTGCATAGCCTTAATATTGCTCATGGATTGAACCTGTTGCATTCATATAGCTAATGCTTTAAGATTGTGCATTCATGTAGTAATGCATTTAAAAATGAGCCTAAATTGCAAATGTACTGATGTAAGCTTGCATTGCATTTAGAGAACTTAAAAAAAAAAAAATTCATATATATATAGAATAACCTAGGATGTCAATGTATTGTATAGAACTTGCATTGTCATTGTTAGAGATTGAAATCTGCTTGTCTTGACTCAGTCCAGCTCTGATTGTTGCTATGCCATAGTTAAATCCATCAGTGATGTCTTATAAGCATTTAGAAGTATGTCTAAGCTATTTGGATCATTGTCTTTGATAAAACTAGTGAGCATAAGCATGAACTGAGTCACTCTTGTCGTATGTAAGCTAATGCATTCATCTATTGTTGCATTTTAAAAAAAAACACTGAATTGAACCTAAAAGATCAGTGTATTGTTGAAAGCATACATTGTCTTTGCTTGTTCTTGTCTTGATTGTCTAGCTTGTTTCAAGTATCATATATTATTGTGGCATTGGTGATCAAACAGGATGGATAATCTTGGTTTGATCCCAATGGGATGATCTGATCTTGCATTGAGTTGTGGTGGTGCTAGGTACACAAGGAGTGTGATACATGTAACTCGCCAACAGCAAAGAATGTAGACACAAAGGTCTTATGCCATTGCATATCATCATTAGGACATGTTAGTCCATAATCTACAGGAAGTGTAGTGTGATTGATTATGCAATGAGAGATGGCCATTGCATAATACCACTGGACATATCCAGTCCAAAGACTACAGGAAGTGTAGCATGGGTCATTATCCAATGAGAAGTGTGTCTTGTGAGTCTCTCTATGGTGATTCAAACACCCAGTTCCTGGTTAAGGAAGAGAGTAAACTCACAAGAAGAAAGCTATCATGAAAGACTGATTTTTATAAGACCATGAGGATGAATATGATCATCACAAGCTTTGCTCCTTATAGTCTAAGCTTGAGGGGAAGTCTTAATGCATATGATCCATGGTCAGTAACAAGTCATTGCAAAGGCTTCTACAAAGGATCATCAGCCGGAGTTATTCTAGGTAGTCTAAGGGTGAAGGTGAACTGATCAAAGCGGCTTCTATGGTGAAGTGATTGATGAGAAGCTGATGAATCCATTCTGCCTTTCCAAGAAGTTGATGATGCCATGGAGATGGTGCAATGGCCGAGTGGGAACTCACCAAAACAAAAGGGAAGTGTCCTAAGCTCAATTCAATTCAATACATTCATCATTTCAAATCAAAGTCTAGAAATGATACTTAAAATGATTGAATGGATTGTGTGATGTTCTTGATAAGTACTGATGCACCTTTGGGATATGTATCAGGTACCTTTGCTTGGCCTCATTAAACAGTTCCGGTCATCTCTTAGCTTCTAAAGAGGCTGTGAAGTCTGTTGAGGGAGATTCCAAACCTGGTCTATGAAGAGGCAAGCCGTGTGTGAAGTGTTGATTAGCCTCACTGGTGTTTTGAAGATGATCTGGTCGTCCTAGCTTCTAAGATGGCTGTGAAGTCAGTTGAGAGGGAGACTTCAAACCGGTTCCATGAAGAGGTGAAGCTGAGTTGTTAAGTGCGCAAAGTCTTGATGAGTTGCTGCACCACCTAAGCCACGATCCAGAGTTCTTTGTGTCCAACTACATTGGTTCTAAGACACAAAGGCTCAATGGCAATCCCTAGGCCTTGAGGAACCTACTTTTTCCCTTACAAGGTTTTGTCCCAAAGGGATTTCCTTGTAAGGTTTTAATGAGGGGATTCTTCAGGTTCCAAGCTTGACTTAGGATCTCCTAAGAGTCAAGCTTTAGGGGGAGTGTTAACTTAAAAAATAGAAATAGAGTGAAAGGAGAAGTAAGGAGTAGTTTGGGTCTAGTGCAAAGAGAGGGCAAGTCTTACAAAGATTGTATGTCAAGCTTCAGGAGGGTCTTAAGAAGTCAAGAAGTGATCTTATGGCTATGGAAGATTGGGTTTAAGTCAAGGAGGGACTTAGACACCATTTGGAGAATATTTGGTTGAGACAGTAACTCCAAAGTTACCACAGAACTTTGGAGAGTTACCACAAGAAGAGAACACAAAACTCTTAAGAGAAGAAGATAAAACTCTTAAGAGAAGAAGACAAAGGAGAGGCTGGTGAAACTCTTAAGAGAAGAAGACAAAGGATAGGCTGGCGAAAGTGACAGGCTGGAAAGGGAGTCCCTTGCTGTAAAGTAAAAGCAAAAGGAGACCATGTATCTAGCAAAGAAGTGGGCAGATTCATGGGAGCCTTTAGCTAGCCAATAAGGAGCCAGCCTTCCCTTGACCAGATTCAAATGGACCAATTATCCATCAGGAAGAGCACAGTCACGACCAAGACCATCTTTCCATCTCATTCATCCATTTAAATTCAAGTTATAACAGCCCTTAGATTTAGGTTTATTATTGCAAGTTGTAAAGAGCATATATAAGCTCATAAGTGATGTTTTGTAACTCTTAAGTGAGTAAGGGGGATTTCCCCTCCTCCTTCATAATCTCATGATACTTTGTCTCTCTAAACTCTCTATTCTCTCATTCTAAATCTCTATACACGTTCCCAGACTTGTTACCAATCTCTTAGACACATAAACACTCTTTAGTCTCTCTTCTTCTCAAATCGCTCGCAAGCTCTCTCTCTTTACCCATTTGGGTTTCACAAACACATACAACCTGAGTAATCCTAAAATCTCATAACCACTTCAATAACACACAAGAACCATACTTGAACTCGGACAGTACCCAAAAACTCTCAAGAACACAAGAACACACACAAACTCTTCAAAGCTTCAATCTTGAACCTTCAAAGAACCCACAACGAACTCAGGTTCTCACGAACCTGGCTCTGATACCATAACACTTTTAGTGTTGTTTAGAGTAATCTGAGTGTTTAGAGAAGATTAGAATAGATTTAGAAAAGATTAGAGAATGAAATGAGATTATGAGTCTAATATGGAGCCATTGAGATTAAAGACTAAGAGAAAGACTCAAAACTTGCTTAGTATTCTTATGAGATGTGGCTACAATATTTATAAAAGGGAACATAAGGGTTTACAAGAGTCGGAATAGGCACTATTGAACCGTGTGTAGTCAAAGGTGCCTTTAGGGATGGATAGTGGATAAGGCTCACATGCTTTAGCTCTTTACAGCCAGTCACAGCCTGGCATGCTCTTCCTTTATCCTCTCAACGGTCTGATCCTTTTCCATAAGCCACTGAAATAACTCTTCCGCAAGTACCGTTTCACTTGGACAAGCTAAGGTAAGTTTTGGTTGATGCTCGGATGGTACGGACTGCACGGCTTGTACGGCCTAGTACGGACGTCCGTACCATGCTCTCCCTAAACTCCCTAAGCTTTATCTCCTCTTCTCTCCAACTCCTTATGTCTCCAACTCCATATACTCAGCTCATCTCAACAGATTTATCTTTGTTTGATTAGAATGACAAAGAAGTAGTCATATTCCCAAACATTGGCTGGGATCACGATTTGGAAGTGGGATAACTTCTTCATCCTAACTCCTCTGAGATTTATTCAACTTCCGGTGATTCTCCACTACTTTATGTATCTAAATACAGCTTCTCACATCACGATTCATCTTGGTTTGATTAGAATGACAAAGTAGTCATATTCCCAAGCAGGAAAACGGGATCACCTGATTTGAAAGTGGGATAACTATTTATCCAAATACAACTTCTCAAATAGCGATTCATCCTGGTTTGATTAGAATAACAAAGAAGTTGTCATATTCCCAAGCAGGAAAACTGGGATCACCTGATTTGAAAGTGGGATAACTTCTTCATCCTAACTTTGTCATATTCCCAAGCAGGCTGGGATCACGATTTGAAAGTGGGATAACTTCTTCATCCTAACTCCTCGAGATTTATTCAACTTCCTGATGATTCTCCACTACTTTATGTATCTAAATACAGCTTCTCACATCACGATTCATCTTGGTTTGATTAGAATAACAAAGTAGTCATATTCCCAAGCAGGAAAACGGGATCACGATTTGAAAGTGGGATAACTTCTTCATCCTAACTCCTATGAGATTTATTCAACTTCCTGGTGATTCTCCACTGCTTTATGTATCCAAAGACAGCATTTCACATCGCGATTCATCCTGGTTTGATTAAAATGACAAAGTAGTCATATTCCCAAACAGGAAAACTGGGATCACTGATTTGAAAGTGGGATAACTTCTTCATCCTAACTCCTATGAGATTTATTCAACTTCCTGGTGATTCTCCACTACTTTATGTATCCAAATACAGCTTCTCACATCGTGATTCATCCTGGTTTGATTAGAATGACAAAGAAGTTGTCATATTCCCAAACAGGCTGGGATCACGATTTGAAAGTGGAATAACTTCTTCATCCTAACTCCTATGAGATTTATTCAACTTCCTGGTGATTCTCCACTGCTTTATGTATCCAAAGACAGCATTTCACATCGTGATTCATCCTGGTTTGATTAGAATGACAAAGAAGTAGTCATATTCCCAAGCAGGAAAAGCTGGGATCACGATTTGAAAGTGGGATAACTTCTTCATCCTAACTCCTATGAAATTTATTCAACTTCATGGTAATTCTCCACTATTTTATGTATCCAAAGACAGCATTTCACATCGTGATTCATCCTGGTTTGATTTGAATGGCGAAGAAGTTCTCATATTCCTATTAGGAAAAATGGGATCACGATTTGAAAGTGGGATAACTTCTTCATCCTAACTTCGTTTGAGACTTATTCAACTTCCTGGTGATTCTCCACTACTCTATGTATCCAAATCCAGCTTCTCACATCACGAATCATCTTGGTTTGATTAGAATGACAAAGAAGTTGTCATATTCCCAAACAGGCTGGGACCACGATTTGAAAGTGGGATAACTTCTTCATCTTAACTCCTATGAGCTTTATTCAACTTCCTGGTGATTCTCCCTACTTTATGGATCTAAATCCAGCTTCTCATCACGATTCATCTTTGTTTGATTAGAATGACAAAGTAGTCATATTCCCAAACATTGGCTGGGATCACGATTTGGAAGTGGGATAACTTCTTCATCCTAACTCCTCGAGATTTATTCAACTTCCTGATGATTCTCCACTACTTTATGTATCTAAATACAGCTTCTCACATCACGATTCATCTTGGTTCGATTAGAATGACAAAGAAGTAGTCATATTCCCAAACAGGAAAACCGGGATCACCTGATTTGAAAGTGGGATAACTATTTATCCAAATACAACTTCTCAAATCGCGATTCATCCTGGTTTGATTAGAATGGCCAACAAGTTGTCATATTCCCAAACAGGAAAACTGGGATCACCTGATTTGAAAGTGGGATAACTTCTTCATCCTAACTTTGTCATATTCCCAAACAGGAAAACTGGGATCACCTGATTTGAAAGTGGGATAACTTCTTCATCCTAACTCCTCGAGATTTATTCAACTTCTGGTGATTCTCCACTACTTTATGTATCTAAATACAGCTTCTCATCACGATTCATCTTGGTTTGATTAGAATAACAAAGTAGTCATATTCCCAAGCAGGAAAACTGGGATCACATGATTTGAAAGTGGGATAACTTCTTCATCCTAACTCCTATGAGATTTATTCAACTTCCTGGTGATTCTCCACTGCTTTATGTATCCAAAGACAGCATTTCACATCACGATTCATCCTGGTTTGATTAAAATGACAAAGAAGTAGTCATATTCCCAAGCAGGAAAACGGGATCACGATTTGAAAGTGGGATAACTTCTTCATCTAACTCCTATGAAATTTATTCAACTTCATGGTGATTCTCCACTATTTTATGTATCCAAAGACAGCATTTCACATCACGATTCATCCTGGTTTGATTAAAATGACGAAGAAGTTGTCATATTCCCAATTAGGAAAAATGGGATCACCTGATTTGAAAGTGGGATAACTTCTTCATCATATCTCCTATGAGATTTGTTCAACTTCCTGGTGATTCTCCACTGCTTAATGTATCCAAATACAACTTCTCAAATCGCGATTCATCCTGGTTTGATTAGAATGGCCAACAAGTTGTCATATTCCCAAACAGGAAAACTGGGATCACCTGATTTGAAAGTGGGATAACTTCTTCATCCTAACTCCTTGAGATTTATTCAACTTCCTGATGATTCTCCACTACTTTATGTATCTAAATACAGCTTCTCACATCGATTCATCTTGGTTTGATTAGAATGACGAAGAAGTTGTCATATTCCAAAACAGGAAAACTAGGATCACCTGATTTGAAAGTGGAATAACTTCTTCATCCTAACTCCAATGAGATTTATTCAACTTCCTGGTGATTCTCCACTGCTTTATGTATCCAAAGCATTTCACATCACGATTCATCCTGGTTTGATTAAAATGACAAAGAAGTAGTCATATTCCCAAACAGGAAAACTGGGATCACCTGATTTGAAAGTGGGATAACTTCTTCATCCTAACTCCTATGAGATTTATTCAACTTCCTGATGATTCTCCACTACTTTATGTATCTAAATCCAGCTTCTCACATCACGATTCATCTTGGTTTGATTAGAATGACAAAGTAGTCATATTCCCAAACAGGAAAAGCTGGGATCACTGATTTGAAAGTGGGATAACTTCTTCATCCTAACTCCTATGAGATTTATTCAACTTCCTGGTGATTCTCCACTGCTTTATGTATCCAAAGACAGCATTTCACATCACGATTCATCCTGGTTTGATTAAAATGACAAAGAAGTAGTCATATTCCCAAACAGGAAAACTGGGATCACCTGATTTGAAAGTGGGATAACTTCTTCATCCTAACTCCTATGAAATTTATTCAACTTCATGGTGATTCTCCACTATTTTATGTATCCAAGACAGCATTTCACATCGTGATTCATCCTGGTTTGATTTGAATGGCGAAGAAGTTCTCATATTCCTATTAGGAAAAATGGGATCACGATTTGAAAGTGGGATAACTTCTTCATCCTAACTTCGTTTGAGACTTATTCAACTTCCTGGTGATTCTCCACTACTTTATGTATCCAAATCCAGCTTCTCACATCATGATTCATCCTGGTTTGATTAGAATGACAAAGAAGTTGTCATATTCCCAAACAGGAAAACTGGGATCACGATTTGAAAGTGGGATAACTTCTTCATCTTAACTCCTATGAGATTTATTCAACTTCCTGGTGATTCTCCACTACTTTATGGATCTAAGACAGCATTTCACATCGTGATTCATCCTGGTTTGATTTGAATGGCGAAGAAGTTCTCATATTCCCTATTAGGAAAGATGGGATCACGATTTGAAAGTGGGATAACTTCTTCATCCTAACTTCGTTTGAGACTTATTCAACTTCCTGGTGATTCTCCACTACTCTATGTATCCAAATCCAGCTTCTCACATCATGATTCATCTTGGTTTGATTAGAATGACAAAGAAGTTGTCATATTCCCAAACAGGAAAACTGGGATCACGATTTGAAAGTGGGATAACTTCTTCATCTTAACTCCTATGAGATTTATTCAACTTCCTGGTGATTCTCCACTACTTTATGGATCTAAATCCAGCTTCTCACATCGCGATTCATCTTTGTTTGATTAGAATGACAAAGTAGTCATATTCCCAAACAGAAAACTGGGATCACGATTTGAAAGTGGGATAACTTCTTCATCTAACTCCTATGAAATTTATTCAACTTCCTGGTGATTCTCCACTGCTTTATGTATCCAAAGAAAACATTTCACATCGTGATTCATCCTGTTTGATTAGAATGGCGAAGAAGTTGTCATATTCCCAATTAGGAAAAATGGGATCACATGATTTGAAAGTGGGAAAACTTCTTCATCATATCTCCTATGAGATTTGTTCAACTTCCTGGTGATTCTCCACTGCTTAATGTATCCAAATACAACTTCTCAAATCGCGATTCATCCTGGTTTGATTAGAATGGCCAACAAGTTGTCATATTCCCAAACAGGAAAACTGGGATCACCTGATTTGAAAGTGGGATAACTTCTTCATCCTAACTCCTTCGAGATTTATTCAACTTCCTGATGATTCTCCACTACTTTATGTATCTAAATACAGCTTCTCACATCACGATTCATCTTGGTTTGATTAGAATGACGAAGAAGTTGTCATATTCCAAAACAGGAAAACTAGGATCACCTGATTTGAAAGTGGAATAACTTCTTCATCCTAACTCCAATGAGATTTATTCAACTTCCTGGTGATTCTCCACTGCTTTATGTATCCAAAGAAAGCATTTCACATCACGATTCATCCTGGTTTGATTAAAATGACAAAGAAGTAGTCATATTCCCAAACAGGAAAACTGGGATCACCTATGTTGAAAGCGGGATAACTTCTTCGTCCTATCTCCTATGAGATTTATTCAACTTCCTGGTGATTCTCCTCTGCTTAATGTATCCAAAGAAAGCATTTCACATCACGATTCATCCTGGTTTGATTAGAATGAAGAAGTTGTCATATTCCCAAACAGGAAGCTGGGATCACCTGATTTGAAAATGGGATAACTTCATCCTAACTCCTATGAGATTTATTCAACTTCTTGGTGATTCATCCTGGTTTGATTAGAATGGCCGAAGAAGTTGTCATATTCCCAAACAGGAAGCTGGGATCACGATTTGAAAGTGGGATAACTTCTTCATCTAACTCTATGAGATTTATTCAACTTCATGGTGATTCTCCACTATTTTATGTATCCAAAGACAGCATTTCACATTTTGATTCATCCTGGTTTGATTTGAATGACGAAGAAGTTCTCATATTCCCTATTAGGAAAGATGGGATCACCTGATTTGAAAGTGGGATAACTTCTTCATCCTAACTCGTTTGAGACTTATTCAACTTACTGGTGATTCTCCACTACTCTATGTATCCAAATCCAGCTTCTCACATCACGAATCATCTTGGTTTGATTAGAATGACAAAGTTGTCATATTCCCAAACAGGCTGGGATCACGATTTGAAAGTGGGATAACTTCTTCATCTTAACTCCTATGAGCTTTATTCAACTTCCTGGTGATTCTCCACTACTTTATGGATCTAAATCCAGCTTCTCACATCGCGATTCATCTTTGTTTGATTAGAATGACAAAGAAGTAGTCATATTCCCAAACAGAGCTGGGATCACGATTTGAAAGTGGGTTAACTTCTTCATCTTAACTCCTATGAGATTTATTCAACTTCCTGGTGATTTTCCACTGCTTTATGTATCCAAAGAAAACATTTCACATCGCGATTCATCTTGGTTTGATTAGAATGACGAAGAAGTTGTCATATTCCCAAACAGGAAAAATGGGATCACCTGATTTGAAAGTGGGATAACTTCTTCATCCTAACTCCTATGAGATTTATTCAACTTCCTGGTGATTCTCCACTGCTTTATGTATCCAAATACAGCTTCTCAGATCGCGATTCATCCTGGTTTGATTAGAATGACAAAGAAGTTGTCATATTCCCAAACAGGAAAACTGGGATCACCTGATTTGAAAGTGGGATAACTTCTTCATCCTAACTCCTATGAGATTTATTCAACTTCTGGTGATTCTCCACTACTTTATGGATCTAAATCCAGCTTCTCACATCGCGATTCATCTTTGTTTGATTAGAATGACAAAGTAGTCATATTCCCAAGCAGGCTGGGATCACGATTTGAAAGTGGGATAACTTCTTCATCTAACTCCTATGAAATTTATTCAACTTCCTGGTGATTCTCCACTGCTTTATGTATCCAAAGAAAACATTTCACATCGTGATTCATCCTGTTTGATTAGAATGACGAAGAAGTTGTCATATTCCCAATTAGGAAAAATGGGATCACATGATTTGAAAGTGGGATAACTTCTTCATCCTAACTCCTTGAGATTTATTCAACTTCCTGGTGATTCTCCACTACTCTATGTATTCAAATCCAGCTTCTCATATCATGATTCATCTTGGTTTGATTAGAATGACAAAGAAGTTGTCATATTCCCAAACAGGAAAACTGGGATCACCTGATTTGAAAGTGGGATAACTTCTTCATCTTAACTCCTATGAGATTTATTCAACTTCCTGGTGATTCTCCACTACTTTATGGATCTAAATCCAGCTTCTCACATCGCGATTCATCTTTGTTTGATTAGAATGACAAAGAAGTAGTCATATTCCCAAACAGGAAAACTGGGATCACCTGATTTGAAAGTGGGATAACTTCTTTATCCTAACTCCTATGAAATTTATTCAACTTCCTGGTGATTCTCCACTGCTTTATGTATCCAAAGAAAACATTTCACATCGTGATTCATCCCTGTTTGATTAGAATGACGAAGAAGTTGTCATATTCCCAATTAGGAAAAATGGGATCACATGATTTGAAAGTGGGATAACTTCTTCATCCTAACTCCTATGAGATTTGTTCAACTTCCTGGTGATTCTACACTACTTTATGTATCCAAATACAGCTTCTCACATCGTGATTCATCCAAATTTGATTAGAATGACAAAGAAGTTGTCATATTCCCAAACAGGAAAACTGGGATCACCTGATTTGAAAGTGGGATAACATCTTCATCCTAACTCCAATGAGATTTATTCAACTTTCTGGTGATTCTCCACTGCTTTCTGGTGATTCTCCACTGCTTTATGTATCCAAATACAGCTTCTCAGATCGCGATTCATCCTGGTTTGATTAGAATGACGAAGAAGTTGTCATATTCCCAAACAGGAAAACTGGGATCACCTGATTTGAAAGTGGGATAACTTCTTCAACTTAACTCCTATGAGATTTATTCAACTTCCTAGTGATTCTCCACTACTTTATGGATCTAAATCCAGCTTCTCACATCGCGATTCATCTTTGTTTGATTAGAATGACAAAGAAGTAGTCATATTCCCAAACAGGAAAACTGGGATCACCTGATTTGAAAGTGGGATAACTTCTTTATCCTAACTCCTATGAAATTTATTCAACTTCCTGGTGATTCTCCACTGCTTTATGTATCCAAAGAAAACATTTCACATCGTGATTCATCCCTGTTTGATTAGAATGACGAAGAAGTTGTCATATTCCCAATTAGGAAAAATGGGATCACATGATTTGAAAGTTGGATAACTTCTTCATCCTAACTCCTACGAGATTTATTCAACTTCCTGGTGATTCTACACTACTTTATGTATCCAAATACAGCTTCTCACATCGTGATTCATCCTGATTTGATTAGAATGACAAAGAAGTTGTCATATTCCCAAACAGGAAAACTGGGATCACCTGATTTGAAAGTGGGATAACTTCTTCATCCTAACTCCTATGAGATTTATTCAACTTCTGGTGATTCTCCACTGCTTTCTGGTGATTCTCCACTGCTTTATGTATCCAAATACAGCTTCTCAGATCGCGATTCATCCTGGTTTGATTAGAATGACGAAGAAGTTGTCATATTCTCAAACAGGCTGGGATCACGATTTGAAAGTGGGATAACTTTGTCATCCTAACTCCTACGAGATTTATTCAACTTCCTGGTGATTCTCCACTACTTTATGTATCTATATCCAGCTTCTCACATCATGATTCATCTTGGTTTGATTAGAATGACAAAGAAGTAGTCATATTTCCAAACAGGAAAACTGGGATCACGATTTGAAAGTGGAATAACTTCTTCATCAACTCCTCGAGATTTATTCAACTTCGGTGATTCTCCACTGCTAATGTATCCAAATACAGCTT
This sequence comes from Brassica carinata, assembly GCA_016771965.1. NCBI lineage: Eukaryota > Viridiplantae > Streptophyta > Magnoliopsida > Brassicales > Brassicaceae > Brassica > Brassica carinata. Next base: position 40,247,901 of record CM028697.1, read on the forward strand.
CTCAAATCGCGATTCATCCTGTTTTATTAGAATGGCCAAGAAGTTGTCATATTCCCAAACAGGAAAACTGGGATCACCTGATTTGAAAGTGGGATAACTTCGTCATCCTAACTCCTACGGGATTTATTCAACTTCCTGGTGATTCTCCACTACTTTATGAATCTAAATCCAGCTTCTCACATCGCAATTCATCTTGGTTTGATTAGAATGACAAAGAAGTTGTCATATTTCCAAACAGGAAAACTGGGATCACCTGATTTGAAAGTGGGATAACTTCTTCATCCTAACTCGTACGAGATTTATTCAACTTCCTGGTGATTCTCCACTACTTTATGTATCCAAATACAGCTTCTCACATCGTGGTTCATCCGGGTTTGATTAAAATGACAACGAACTTGTCATATTCCCAAACAGAAAAACTGGGATCACCTGATTTGAAAGTGGGATAACTTCTTCATCCTAATTCCTATGAGACTTATTCAACTTCCTGGTGATTTTTCACTACTTTATGTATCCAAATCCAGCTTCTCACATCGCGATTCATCTTGGTTTGATTAGAATGACATAGAAGTTGTCATATTCCGAAATATGAAAACTGGGATCACCTGATTTGTAAGTGGGATAACTTCTTCATCCTAACTACTATGAGATTTATTCAAATTCCTTGTGATTCTCCACTGCTTTATGTATCCAAAGACAGCATTTCACATCACGATTCATCCTGGTTTGATTAGAATGATAAAGAAGTAGTCATATTCCCAAACAGAAAAACTGGGATCACCTGATTTGTAAGTGAGATAACTTCTTCATCCTATCTCCTATGAGATTTATTCAACTTCCTGGTGATTTTCCACTGCTTTATGTATCTAAAGACAGTATTTCACATCACGATTCCTCCTGGTTTGATTAGAATGACATAGAAATAGTCATATTCTCAAACAGAAAAATTGGGATCACCTTATTTGAAAGTGGGATAACTTCTTCACCCTATCTCCTATGAGATTTATTCAACTTCCTGGTGATTCTACACTACTTTATGTATCCAAATACAACTTTTCACATCGCGATTCACCCTGGTTTGACTAGATTGACAAAGAAGTTGTCATATTCCCATACAAGAAAAATGGGATCACCTGATTTGAAAGTGGGATAACTTCTTCATCCTAACTACTACGAGATTTATTCAACTTCCTGGTGATTCTCCACTGCTTAATGTATCCAAATTCAGCTTCTCAAATTGCGATTCATCCTGTTTGATTAGAACGGCCAAGAAGTTGTCATATTCTCAAACAGGAAAACTGGGATCACCTGATTTGAAAGTGGGATAACTTTGTCATCCTAACTCCTACGAGATTTATTCAACTTCCTGGTGATTCTCCACTACTTTATGTATCTATATCCAGCTTCTCACATCGCAATTCATCTTGGTTTGATTAGAATGACAAAGAAGTAGTCATATTTACAAACAGGAAAACTGAGATCACCTGATTTGAAAGTGGAATAACTTCTTCATCCTAACTCCTACGAGATTTATTCAACTTCCTGGTGATTCTCCACTACTTTATGTATCCAAATACAGCTTCTCAAATTGCGATTCATCCTGTTTGATTAGAACGGCCAAGAAGTTGTCATATTCCCAAACAGGAAAACTGGGATCACCTGATTTGAAAGTGGGATAACTTTGTCATCCTAATTCCTATGAGACTTATTCAACTTCCTGGTGATTTTCCACTACTTTATGTATCCAAATCCAGCTTCTCACATCGCGATTCATCTTGGTTTGATTAGAATGACGAAGAAGTTGTCATATTCCCAAACAGGAAAAATGGGATCACCTGATTTGAAAGTGGGATAACTTCTTCATCTAACTCCTATGAGATTTATTCAACTTCATGGTGATTCTCCACTACTTTATGGATCTAAATCCAGCTTCTCACATCGTGATTCATCCTGGTTTGATTAGAATGACAAAGAAGTAGTCATATTCCCAAACAGGCTGGGATCACCTGATTTGAAAGTGGGATAACTTCTTCATCCTAACTCCTATGAGATTTATTCAACTTCCTGGTGATTCTCCACTGCTTTATGTATCCATATACAGCTTCTCAGATCACGATTTATCTTGGTTTGATTAGAATGACAAAGTTGTCATATTCCCAAACATGAAAAATGGGATCACGATTTGAAAGTGGGATAACTTCTTAATCCTAACTCCTATGAGACTTATTCAACTTCCTGGTTATTCTCCGCTACTTTATGTATCCATATACAGCTTCTCACATCGTGATTCATCCTGGTTTGATTAGAATGACAAAGTAGTCATATTCCCAAACATGAAAAATGGGATCACCTGATTTGAAAGTGAGATAACTTCTTCATCCTAACTCCTATGAGATTTATTCAACTTCTTGGTGATTCACCCTGGTTTGATTAGAATGGCGAAGAAGTTGTCATATTCCCAAACAGGAAAAATGGGATCACTGATTTGAAAGTGGGATTTCTTCATCCTAACTCCTATGAGATTTATTCAACTTCATGGTGATTCTCCACTACTTTATGTATCCAAAGACAGCATTTCACATCGTGATTCATCCTGGTTTGATTAGAATGACGAAGAAGTTGTCATATTCCCTATTAGGAAAAATGGGATCACCTGATTTGAAAGTGGGATAACTTCTTCATCCTAACTCGTTTGAGACTTATTCAACTTCCTGGTGATTCTCCACTACTCTATGTATCCAAATCCAGCTTCTCACATCACGAATCATCTTGGTTTGATTAGAATGACAAAGAAGTTGTCATATTCCCAAACAGGCTGGGATCACGATTTGAAAGTGGGATAACTTCTTCATCTTAACTCCTATGAGATTTATTCAACTTCCTGGTGATTCTCCACTACTTTATGGATCTAAATCCAGCTTCTCACATCGTGATTCATCCTGGTTTGATTAGAATGACGAAGAAGTTGTCATATTCCCAATTAGGAAAAATGGGATCACGATTTGAAAGTGGGATAACTTCTTCATCCTAACTCTATGAGATTTATTCAACTTCCTGGTGATTCTCCACTACTCTATGTATCCAAATCCAGCTTCTCACATCACGATTCATCTTGGTTTGATTAGAATGACGAAGAAGTTGTCATATTCCCAAACATGAAAAATGGGATCACGATTTGAAAGTGGGATAACTTCTTCATCTTAACTCCTATGAGATTTATTCAACTTCCTGGTGATTCTCCACTACTTTATGGATCTAAATCCAGCTTCTCACATCACGATTCATCTTTGTTTGATTAGAATGACAAAGTAGTCATATTCCCAAACAGGCTGGGATCACCTGATTTGAAAGTGGGATAACTTCTTCATCCTAACTCCTACGAGATTTATTCAACTTCCTGATGATTCTCCACTACTTTATGTATCTAAATACAGCTTCTCACATCACGATTCATCTTGGTTTGATTAGAATAACAAAGAAGTAGTCATATTCCCAAACAGAAAACTGGGATCACGATTTGAAAGTGGGATAACTATTTATCAAATACAGCTTCTCAGATCACGATTTATCTTGGTTTGATTAGAATGGCCAAGAAGTTGTCATATTCCCAAACAGGAAAACTGGGATCACCTGATTTGAAAGTGGGATAACTTCTTCATCTAACTTTGTCATATTCCCAAACAGGCTGGGATCACGATTTGAAAGTGGGATAACTTCTTCATCCTAACTCCTACGAGATTTATTCAACTTCCTGGTGATTCTCCACTTTATGTATCTAAATACAGCTTCTCATCGCGATTCATCTTGGTTTGATTAGAATGACAAAGAAGTAGTCATATTCCCAAGCAGGAAAACGGGATCACGATTTGAAAGTGGGATAACTATTTATCCAAATACAACTTTTCACATCGCGATTCATCTGGTTTGATTAGAATGGCCAAGAAGTTGTCATATTCCCAAACAGGAAAACTGGGATCACGATTTGAAAGTGGGATAACTTCTTCATCTAACTTTGTCATATTCCCAAGCAGGCTGGGATCACGATTTGAAAGTGGGATAACTTCTTCATCTAACTCCTATGAGATTTATTCAACTTCATGGTGATTCTCCACTACTTTATGTATCTAAATACAGCTTCTCACATCACGATTCATCTTGGTTTGATTAGAATAACAAAGAAGTAGTCATATTCCCAAACTGGAAAACTGGGATCACGATTTGAAAGTGGGATAACTTCTTCATCCTATCTCCTATGAGATTTATTCAACTTCCTGGTGATTCTCCACTGCTTTATGTATCCAAAGACAGCATTTCACATCACGATTCATCCTGGTTTGATTAGAATGACAAAGTAGTCATATTCCCAAGCAGGCTGGGATCACGATTTGAAAGTGGGATAACTTCTTCATCTAACTCCTATGAGATTTATTCAACTTCATGGTGATTCTCCACTATTTTATGTATCCAAAGACAGCATTTCACATCGATTCATCTTGGTTTGATTAGAATGGCCAAGAAGTTGTCATATTCCCAATTAGGAAAAATGGGATCACGATTTGAAAGTGGGATAACTTCTTCATCTAACTCCTATGAGATTTATTCAACTTCCTGGTGATTCTCCACTGCTTAATGTATCCAAATACAACTTCTCAAATAGCGATTCATCCTGGTTTGATTAGAATGGCCAACAAGTTGTCATATTCCCAAACAGGAAAAGCTGGGATCACGATTTGAAAGTGGGATAACTTCTTCATCTAACTCCTATGAAATTTATTCAACTTCCTGGTGATTCTCCACTGCTTTATGTATCCAAAGACAGCATTTCACATCGCGATTCATCCTGGTTTGATTAGAATGACAAAGTAGTCATATTCCCAAGCAGGCTGGGATCACTGATTTGAAAGTGGAATAACTTCTTCATCCTAACTCCTATGATTTATTCAACTTCCTGGTGATTCTCCACTGCTTTATGTATCCAAAGACAGCATTTCACATCACGATTCATCCTGGTTTGATTAGAATGACAAAGAAGTAGTCATATTCCCAAACAGGAAAATTGGGATCACCTGATTTGAAAGCGGGATAACTTCTTCGTCCTATCTCCTATGAGATTTATTCAACTTCCTGGTGATTCTCCACTGCTTAATGTATCCAAAGACAGCATTTCACATCGTGATTCATCCCGGTTTGATTAGAATGACGAAGAAGTTGTCATATTCCCAACTAGGAAAAATGGGATCACCTGATTTGAAAGTGGGAAAACTTCTTCATCATAACTCCTATGAGATTTATTCAACTTCCTGGTGATTCTCCACTGCTTAATGTATCCAAATACAACTTCTCACATCACGATTCATCCTGGTTTGATTAGAATGGCCAACAAGTTGTCATATTCCCAAACAGGAAAACTGGGATCACCTGATTTGAAAGTGGGATAACTTCTTCATCCTAACTCCTTCGAGATTTATTCAACTTCCTGATGATTCTCCACTACTTTATGTATCTAAATACAGCTTCTCACATCACGATTCATCTTGGTTTGATTAGAATGACGAAGAAGTTGTCATATTCCAAAACAGGAAAACTAGGATCACCTGATTTGAAAGTGGAATAACTTCTTCATCCTAACTCCAATGAGATTTATTCAACTTCCTGGTGATTCTCCACTGCTTTATGTATCCAAAGAAAGCATTTCACATCACGATTCATCCTGGTTTGATTAAAATGACAAAGTAGTCATATTCCCAAATAGGATAACTGGGATCACGATTTGAAAGTGGGATAACTTCTTCGTCCTATCTCCTATGAGATTTATTCAACTTCCTGGTGATTCTCCTCTGCTTAATGTATCCAAAGAAAGCATTTCACATCACGATCCATCCTGGTTTGATTAGAATGACAAAGAAGTAGTCATATTCCCAAACAGGAAAACTGGGGTCACCTGATTTGAAAATGGGATAACTTCTTCATCCTAACTCCTATGAGATTTATTCAACTTCTTGGTGATTCATCCTGGTTTGATTAGAATGACGAAGAAGTTGTCATATTCCCAAACAGGATAACTGGGATCACCTGATTTGAAAGTGGGATAACTTCTTCACCCTAACTCCTATGAAATTTATTCAACTTCATGGTGATTCTCCACTATTTTATGTATCCAAAGACAGCATTTCACATCGTGATTCATCCTGGTTTGATTTGAATGACGAAGAAGTTCTCATATTCCCAATTAGGAAAAATGGGATCACCTGATTTGAAAGTGGGATAACTTCTTCATCCTAACTCCTGAGATTTATTCAACTTCCTGGTGATTCTCCACTACTCTATGTATCCAAATCCAGCTTCTCACATCACGATTCATCTTGGTTTGATTAGAATGACAAAGAAGTTGTCATATTCCCAAACAGGAAAACTGGGACCACCTGATTTGAAAGTGGGATAACTTCTTCATCTTAACTCCTATGAGCTTTATTCAACTTCCTGGTGATTCTCCACTACTTTATGGATCTAAATCCAGCTTCTCACATCGCGATTCATCTTTGTTTGATTAGAATGACAAAGAAGTAGTCATATTCCCAAACAGGAAAACTGGGATCACCTGATTTGAAAGTGGGTTAACTTCTTCATCTTAACTCCTATGAGATTTATTCAACTTCCTGGTGATTTTCCACTGCTTTATGTATCCAAAGAAAACATTTCACATCGCGATTCATCTTGGTTTGATTAGAATGACGAAGAAGTTGTCATATTCCCAAACAGAAAAACTGGGATCACCTGATTTGAAAGTGGGATAACTTTTTCATCCTAACTCCTATGAGATTTATTCAACTTCCTGGTGATTCTCCACTGCTTTATGTATCCAAATACAGCTTCTCAGATCGCGATTCATCCTGGTTTGATTAGAATGACGAAGAAGTTGTCATATTCCCAAACAGAAAAACTGGGATCACGATTTGAAAGTGGGATAACTTCTTCATCTTAACTCCTATGAGCTTTATTCAACTTCCTGGTGATTCTCCACTACTTTATGGATCTAAATCCAGCTTCTCATCATGATTCATCTTGGTTTGATTAGAATGACAAAGTAGTCATATTCCCAAACAGGCTGGGATCACGATTTGAAAGTGGGTTAACTTCTTCATCTTAACTCCTATGAGATTTATTCAACTTCCTGGTGATTTTCCACTGCTTTATGTATCCAAAGAAAGCATTTCACATCATGATTCATCTTGGTTTGATTAGAATGACGAAGTTGTCATATTCCCAAACAGGAAAAATGGGATCACCTGATTTGAAAGTGGGATAACTTTTTCATCCTAACTCCTATGAGATTTATTCAACTTCCTGGTGATTCTCCACTGCTTTATGTATCCAAATACAGCTTCTCAGATCGCGATTCATCCTGGTTTGATTAGAATGACGAAGAAGTTGTCATATTCCCAAACAGGCTGGGATCACGATTTGAAAGTGGAATAACTTCTTCATCCTAACTCCTATGAGATTTATTCAACTTCCTGGTGATTCTCCACTGCTTAATGTATCCAAAGAAAGCATTTCACATCACGATTCATCCTGGTTTGATTAAAATGACAAAGAAGTAGTCATATTCCCAAACAGGCTGGGATCACCTAATTTGAAAGTGGGATAACTTCTTCATCCTATCTCCTATGAGATTTATTCAATTTCCTGGTAATTCTACACTACTTTATGTATCCAAATACAGCTTCTCACATCGTGATTCATCCTGGTTTGATTAGAATGACAAAGAAGTTGTCATATTCCCAAAAAGGAAAACTGGGATCACCTGATTTGAAAATGGAATAACTTCTTCATCCTAACTCCTATGAGATTTATTCAACTTCCTGGTGATTCTCCTCTGCTTTATGTATCCAAAGAAAGCATTTCACATCACGATTCATCCTGGTTTGATTAGAATGACAAAGAAGTAGTCATATTCCCAAACAGAAAAACTGGGATCACCTGATTTGAAAGTGGGATAACTTCTTCATCCTAACTCCTATGAAATTTATTCAACTTCATGGTGATTCTCCACTATTTTATGTATCCAAAGACAGCATTTCACATCGTGATTCATCCCGGTTTGATTAGAATGACGAAGAAGTTGTCATATTCCCAATTAGGAAAAATGGGATCACCTGATTTGAAAGTGGGATAACTTCTTCATCATATCTTCTATTAGATTTGTTCAACTTCCTGGTGATTCTCCACTGCTTAATGTATCCAAATACAGCTTCGCAAATCGCGATTCATCCTGGTTTGATTAGAATAGCCAACAAGTTGTCATATTCCCAAACAGAAAAACAGGGATCACCTGATTTGAAAGTGGGATAACTTCTTCATCCTAACTCCTACGAGATTTATTCAACTTCTTGGTGATTCATCCTGGTTTGATTAGAATGACGAAGAAGTTGTCATATTCCCAAACAGGAAAGCGGGATCACGATTTGAAAGTGGGATAACTTCTTCACCCTAACTCCTATGAAATTTATTCAACTTCATGGTGATTCTCCACTATTTTATGTATCCAAAGACAGCATTTCACATCTTTGATTCATCCTGGTTTGATTTGAATGACGAAGAAGTTCTCATATTCCCTATTAGGAAAAATGGGATCACCTGATTTGAAAGTGGGATAACTTCTTCATCCTAACTCGTTTGAGACTTATTCAACTTCCTGGTGATTCTCCACTACTCTATGTATCCAAATCCAGCTTCTCACATCACGAATCATCTTGGTTTGATTAGAATGACAAAGAAGTTGTCATATTCCCAAACAGGAAAACTGGGACCACCTGATTTGAAAGTGGGATAACTTCTTCATCTTAACTCCTATGAGCTTTATTCAACTTCCTGGTGATTCTCCACTACTTTATGGATCTAAATCCAGCTTCTCACATCGCGATTCATCTTTGTTTGATTAGAATGACAAAGAAGTAGTCATATTCCCAAACAGGAAAAGCTGGGATCACGATTTGAAAGTGGGATAACTTCTTCATCTTAACTCCTATGAGATTTATTCAACTTCCTGGTGATTTTCCACTGCTTTATGTATCCAAAGAAAACATTTCACATCGCGATTCATCTTGGTTTGATTAGAATGACGAAGAAGTTGTCATATTCCCAAACAGGAAAAATGGGATCACATGATTCGAAAGTTGGATAACTTTTTCATCCTAACTCCTATGAGATTTATTCAACTTCCTGGTGATTCTCCACTGCTTTATGTATCCAAATACAGCTTCTCAGATCGCGATTCATCCTGGTTTGATTAGAATGACGAAGAAGTCATATTCCCAAACAGGCTGGGATCACGATTTGAAAGTGGAATAACTTCTTCATCCTAACTCCTATGAGATTTATTCAACTTCCTGGTGATTCTCCACTGCTTTATGTATCCATAAAAAGCATTTCACATCACGATTCATCCTGGTTTGATTAAAATGACAAAGAAGTAGTCATATTCCCAAACAGGAAAACTGGGATCACCTAATTTGAAAGTGGGATAACTTCTTCGTCCTATCTCCTATGAGATTTATTCAATTTCCTGGTAATTCTACACTACTTTATGTATCCAAATACAGCTTCTCACATCGTGATTCATCCTGGTTTGATTAGAATGACAAAGAAGTTGTCATATTCCCAAACAGGAAAACTGGGATCACCTGATTTGAAAATGGAATAACTTCTTCATCCTAACTCCTATGAGATTTATTCAACTTCCTGGTGATTCTCCTCTGCTTTATGTATCCAAAGAAAGCATTTCACATCACGATTCATCCTGGTTTGATTAGAATGACAAAGAAGTAGTCATATTCCCAAACAGGAAAACTGGGATCACCTGATTTGAAAGTGGAATAACTTCTTCATCCTAACTCCTATGAGATTTATTCAACTTCCTGGTGATTCTCCACTGCTTTATGTATCCATAGAAAGCATTTCACATCACGATTCATCCTGGTTTGATTAAAATGACAAAGAAGTAGTCATATTCCCAAACAGGAAAACTGGGATCACCTGATTTGAAAGTGGGATAACTTCTTCATCCTATCTCCTATGAGATTTATTCAATTTCCTGGTAATTCTACACTACTTTATGTATCCAAATACAGCTTCTCACATGTGATTCATCCTGGTTTGATTAGAATGACAAAGAAGTTGTCTTATTCCCAAACAGGAAAACTGGGATCACCTGATTTGAAAATGGAATAACTTCTTCATCCTAACTCCTATGAGATTTATTCAACTTCCTTGTGATTCTCCTCTGCTTTATGTTTCCAAAGAAAGCATTTCACATCACGATTCATCCTGGTTTGATTAGAATGACAAAGTAGTCATATTCCCAAACAGAAAAACTGGGATCACGATTTGAAAGTGGGATAACTTCTTCATCCTAACTCCTATGAAATTTATTCAACTTCATGGTGATTCTCCAATATTTTATGTATCCAAAGACAGCATTTCACATCATGATTCATCCCGGTTTGATTAAAATGACGAAGAAGTTGTCATATTCCCAATTAGGAAAAATGGGATCACCTGATTTGAAAGTGGGATAACTTCTTCATCCTAACTCCTATGAGATTTATTCAACTTCCTGGTGATTCTCCACTGCTTAATGTATCCAAATACAGCTTCTCAAATTGCGATTCATCTTGGTTTGATTAGAATGGCCAAGAAGTTGTCATATTCCAAACAGGAAAAGCTGGGATCACGATTTGAAAGTGGGATAACTTCTTCATCCTAACTCCTCTGAGATTTATTCAACTTCCTGGTGATTCTCCACTACTTTATGTATCTAAATCCAGCTTCTCACATCACGATTCATCTTGGTTTGATTAGAATGACAAAGTAGTCATATTCCCAAACAGGAAAAATGGGATCACGATTTGAAAGTGGGATAACTTCTTCATCCTAACTCCTATGAGATTTATTCAACTTCCTGGTGATTCTTCACTGCTTTATGTATCCAAAGACAGCATTTCACATCACGATTCATCCTGGTTTGATTAGAATGACAAAGTAGTCATATTTCCAAACAGGAAAAGCTGGGATCACTGATTTGAAAGTGGGATAACTTCTTCATCCTAACTCCTCTGAGATTTATTCAACTTCTGGTGATTCTCCACTACTTTATGAATCTAAATCCAGCTTCTCACATCACGATTCATCTTGGTTTGATTAGAATGACAAAGAAGTTGTCATATTTCCAAACAGGCTGGGATCACGATTTGAAAGTGGGATAACTTCATCCTAACTCCTATGAGATTTATTCAACTTCATGGTGATTCTCCACTACTTTATGTATCCAAATATAACTTTTCACATCGCGATTCACCCTGGTTTGACTAGATTGACAAAGAAGTTGTCATATTCCCATACAAGAAAAATGGGATCACGATTTGAAAGTGGGATAACTTCTTCATCTAACTCCTATGAAATTTATTCAACTTCACGGTGATTCTCCACTGCTTAATGTATCCAAATTCAGCTTCTCAAATTGCGATTCATCCTGTTTGATTAGAGCGGCCAAGAAGTTGTCATATTCTCAAACAGGAAAAGCTGGGATCACCTGATTTGAAAGTGGGATAACTTTGTCATCCTAACTCCTCTGAGATTTATTCAACTTCCTGGTGATTCTCCACTACTTTATGTATCTATATCCAGCTTCTCACATCGCGATTCATCTTGGTTTGATTAGAATGACAAAGAAGTAGTCATATTTACAAACAGTAAAACTGGGATCACTGATTTGAAAGTGGAATAACTTCTTCATCCTAACTCCTGAGATTTATTCAACTTCGGGTTATTCTCCGCTACTTTATGTATCCATATACAGCTTCTCACATCGTGATTCATCCTGGTTTTATTAGAATGACAAAGTAGTCATATTCCCAAACAGGCTGGGATCACGATTTGAAAGTGGGATAACTTCTTCATCCTAACTCCTATGAGATTTATTCAACTTCTTGGTGATTCACCCTGGTTTGACTAGAATGACAAAGAAGTTGTCATATTCCCAAACAGGAAAAATGGGATCACCTGATTTGAAAGTGGGATAACTTCTTCATCCTAACTCCTACGAGATTTATTCATCTTCATGGTGTTTCTCCACTACTTTATGGATCTAAATCCAGCTTCTCACATCGTGATTCATCTTGGTTTAATTAGAATGACAAAGTAGTCATATTCCCAAACAGAAAAACTGGGATCACCTGATTTGAAAGTGAGATAACTTCTTCATCCTGACTCCTATGAGAGTTATTCAACTTCCTGGTGATTCTCCACTGCTTTATGTATCCATATACAGCTTCTCAGATCACGATTTATCTTGGTTTTATTAGAATGACAAAAGAAGTTGTCATATTTCCAAACATGAAAAATGGGATCACCTGATTTGAAAGTGGGATAACTTCTTAATCCTAACTCCTATAAGACTTATTCAACTTCCTGGTGATTCTCCGCTACTTTATGTATCCATATACAGCTTCTCACATCGTGATTCATCCTGGTTTGATTAGAATGACAAAGAAGTAGTCATATTCACAAACAGTAAAACTGGGATCACCTGATTTGAAAGTGGGATAACTTCTTCATCCTAACTCCTATGAGATTTATTCAACTTCCTGGTGATTCTCCACTGCTTTATGTATCCAAAGAAAGCATTTCACATCGTGATTCATCCCGGTTTGATTAGAATGACGAAAAAGTTGTCATATGTCCAATTAGGAAAAATGGGATCACCTAATTTGAAAGTGGGATAACTTCTTCATCCTAACTCCTATGAGATTTATTCAACTTCCTGGTGATTCTCCACTGCTTAATGTATCCAAATACAGTTTCTCAAATTGCGATTCATCTTGGTTTGATTAGAATGGCCAAGAAGTTGTCATATTCCGAAATAGAAAAACTGGTACCACCTGATTTGAAAGTGGGATAACTTCTTCATCCTAACTCCTACGAGATTTATTCAACTTCCTGGTGATTCTCCACTACTTTATGTATCTAAATCTAGCTTCTCACATTGCGATTCATCTTGGTTTGATTAGAATGACAAAGAAGTAGTCATATTCACAAACAGGAAAACTGGGATCACCTGATTTGAAAGTGGAATAACTTCTTCATCCTAACTCCTACGAGATTTATTCAACTTCCTGGTGATTCTCCACTACTTTATGTATCCAAATACAGCTTCTCACATTGCGATTCATCCTGTTTGATTAGAATGACAAGAAGTTGTCATATTCCCAAACAGAAAAACTAGGATCACGATTTGAAAGTGGGATAACTTTGTCATCCTAATTCCTATGAGACTTATTCAACTTCCTGGTGATTTTCCACTACTTTATGTATCCAAATCCAGCTTCTCACATCGCGATTCATCTTGGTTTGATTAGAATGACGAAGAAGTTGTCATATTCCAAAATATGAAAACTGAGTTCACCTGATTTGAAAGTGGGATTTCTTCATCCTAACTCCTATGAGATTTATTCAACTTCATGGTGATTCTCCACTGCTTTATGTATCCAGAGACAGCATTTCACATCACGATTCATCCTGGTTTGATTAGAATGACAAAGAAGTAGTCATATTCCAAAACAGAAAAACTAGGATCACCTGATTTGAAAGTGGGATAACTTCTTCATCCTATCTCCTATGAGATTTATTCAACTTCCTGGTGATTTTCCACTGCTTTATGTATCTAAAGACAGCATTTCAGATCACGATTTATCCTGGTTTGATTAGAATGACAAAAGAAGTTGTCATATTCCCAAACATGAAAAATGGGATCACCTGATTTGAAAGTGGGATAACTTCTTAATCTTAACTCCTATGAGACTTATTCAACTTCCGGTGATTCTCCACTACTTTATGTATCCATATACAGCTTCTCACATCGCGATTCATCCTGGTTTGATTAGAATGACAAAGTAGTCATATTCCCAAACAGAAAAACTAGGATCACGATTTGAAAGTGGGATAACTTCTTCATCCTATCTCCTATAAGATTTATTCAACTTCCTGGTGATTTTCCACTGCTTTATGTATCTAAAGACAGCATTTCACATCACGATTCATCCTGGTTTGATTAGAATGACAAAGAAGTTGTCATATTCCCAAACATGAAAAATGGGATCACCTGATTTGAAAGTGGGATAACTTCTTAATCTTAACTCCTATGAGACTTATTCAACTTCCGGGTTATTCTCCGCTACTTTATGTATCCATATACAGCTTCTCACATCGTGATTCATCCTGGTTTTATTAGAATGACAAAGAAGTAGTCATATTCGCAAACAGTGAAACTGGGATCACTTGATTTGAAAGTGGGATAACTTCTTCATCCTAACTCCTATGAGATTTATTCAACTTCTTGGTGATTCACCCTGGTTTGACTAGAATGACAAAGAAGTTGTCATATTCCCAAACAGGAAAAATGGGATCACCTGATTTGAAAGTGGGTTAACTTCTTCATCCTAACTCCTACGAGATTTATTCATCTTCCTGGTGATTCTCCACTACTTTATGGATCAAAATCCAGCTTCTCACATCGCGATTCATCTTGGTTTGATTAGAATGACAAAGATGTAGTCATATTCCCAAACAGGAAAACTGAGATCACCAGATTTGAAAGTGAGATAACTTCTTCATCCTAACTCCTATGAGATTTATTCAACTTCCTGGTGATTCTCCACTGCTTTATGTATCCATATACAGCTTCTTAGATCACGATTTATCTTGGTTTGATTAGAATGACAAAAGAAGTTGTCATATTTCCAAACATGAAAAATGGGATCACCTGATTTGAAAGTGGGATAACTTCTTAATCCTAACTCCTATAAGGCTTATTCAACTTTCTGGTGATTCTCCGTTACTTTATGTATCCATATACAGCTTCTCACATCGTGATTCATCCTGGTTTGATTAGAATGACAAAGAAGTAGTCATATTCACAAACAGTAAAACTGGGATCACCTGATTTGAAAGTGGGATAACTTCTTCATCCTAACTCCTATGAGATTTATTCAACTTCCTGGTGATTCTCCACTGCTTTATGTATCCAAAGAAAGCATTTCACATCGTGATTCATCCCGGTTTGATTAGAATGACGAAGAAGTTGTCATATTCCCAATTAGGAAAAATGGGATCACCTGATTTGAAAGTGGGATAACTTCTTCATCCTAACTCCTATGAGATTTATTCAACTTCCTGGTGATTCTCCACTGCTTAATGTATCCAAATACAGTTTCTCAAATTGCGATTCATCTTGGTTTGATTAGAATGGCCAAGAAGTTGTCATATTCCCAAATAGGAAAACTGGGATCACCTGATTTGAAAGTGGGATAACTTCTTCATCCTAACTCCTACGAGATTTATTCAACTTCCTGGTGATTCTCCACTACTTTATGTATCTAAATCTAGCTTCTCACATCGCGATTCATCTTGGTTTGATTTGAATGACAAAGAAGTAGTCATATTCCCAAACAGGAAAACTGGGATCACCTGATTTGAAAGTGGGACAACTTCTTCATCCTAACTCCTACGAGATTTATTCAACTTCCTGGTGATTCTCCACTACTTTATGTATCCAAATCCAGCTTCTCACATCGCGATTCATCTTGGTTTGATTAGAATGACAAAGAAGTTGTCAAATTCCGAAATATGAAAATTGGGATCACCTGATTTGAAAGTGGGATAACTTCTTCATCCTAACTCCTACGAGATTTATTCAACTTCCTGGTGATTCTCCACTACTTTATGTATCTAAATCCAGCTTCTCACATCGCGATTCATCTTGGTTTGATTAGAATGACAAAGAAGTAGTCATATTCCCAAACAGGAAAAGCTGGGATCACGATTTGAAAGTGGGATAACTTCTTCATCCTAACTCCTATGAGATTTATTCAACTTCCTGGTGATTCTCCACTACTTTATGTATCCAAATCCAGCTTCTCACATGTGATTCATCTTGGTTTGATTAGAATGACAAAGAAGTTGTCATATTTCCAAACATGAAAATTGGGATCACCTGATTTGAAAGTGGGATAACTTCTTCATCCTAACTCCTATGAGATTTATTCAATTTCTTGGTGATTCTCCACTGATTTATGTATCCAAAGACAGCATTTCACATCATGATTCATCCTGGTTTGATTAGAATGACAAAGAAGTAGTCATATTCCCAAACAGAAAAACTAGGATCACCTGATTTGAAAGTGGGATAACTTCTTCATCCTATCTCCTATAAGATTTATTCAACTTCCTGGTGATTTTCCACTGCTTTATGTATCTAAAGACAGCATTTCACATCATGATTCATCTTGGTTTGATTAGAATGACAAAGAAGTTGTCATATTCCCAAATAGGATAACTGGGATCACTGATTTGAAAGTGGGATAACTTCTTCATCCTAACTCCTATGAGATTTATTCAACTTCTTGGTGATTCTCCACTGCTTTATGTATCCAAAGACAGCATTTCACATCATGATTCATCCTGGTTTGATTAGAATGACAAAGAAGTTGTCATATTCCCAAACAGGAAAACTGGGATCACATGATTTGAAAGTGGGATAACTTCTTCATCCTAACTCCTATGAGATTTATTCAACTTCCTGGTGATTCTCCACTGCTTTATGTATCCAAAGACAGCATTTCACATCACGATTCATCCTGGTTTGATTAGAATGACAAAGAAGTAGTCATATTCCCAAACAGAAAAATTGGGATCACCTGATTTGAAAGTGGGATAACTTCTTCATCCTAACTCCTATGAGATTTATTCAACTTCTGGTGATTCTACACTACTTTATGTATCCAAATACAGCTTCTCACATCGCGATTCATCTTGGTTTGATTAGAATGACAAAGAAGTTGTCATATTCCCAAACAGGAAAACTGGGATCACCTGATTTGAAAGTGGGATAACTTCTTCATCCTAACTCCTATGAGATTTATTCAACTTCCTGGTGATTCTCCACTACTTTATGGATCTAAATCCAGCTTCTCACATCGCGATTCATCTTGGTTTGATTAGAATGACAAAGAAGTAGTCATATTCCCAAACAGGAAAACTGGGATCACCTGATTTGAAAGTGGGATAACTTCTTCATCCTAACTCCTATGAGATTTATTCAACTTCCTGGTGATTCTCCACTGCTTTATGTATCCATATACAGCTTCTCACATCGCGATTCATCTTGGTTTGATTAGAATGACAAAAGAAGTTGTCATATTTCCAAACATGAAAAATGGGATCACCTGATTTGAAAGTGGGATAACTTCTTAATCCTAACTCCTATAAGGCTTATTCAACTTTCTGGTGATTCTCCGCTACTTTATGTATCCATATACAGCTTCTCACATCGTGATTCATCCTGGTTTGATTAGAATGACAAAGAAGTAGTCATATTCACAAACAGTAAAACTGGGATCACCTGATTTGAAAGTGGGATAACTTCTTCATCCTAACTCCTATGAGATTTATTCAACTTCTTGGTGATTCATCCTGGTTTGATTAGAATGACGAAGAAGTTGTCATATTCCCAAATAGGATAACTGGGATCACCTGATTTGAAAGTGGGATAACTTTTTCATCCTAACTCCTATGAGATTTATATGAGATTTTAGAGAATCAGATTGGGGTGTGTTAAGAACTGTTAGGTTTTCAGAGCTCAGGCTGTGTGTGTTTGAGAACAAGCCACTAAGGGCGAAATGAGAGCTTGAACTGAAGAGAGAATGGTCTGATGAAGAACAGTATGAACTTGGACAGAAACAAGAGATTTAGAGAGATTAAGAGATTTAAGTATAAGAAATGGGTAGTTTGAGGGATTCTTATCCAAGAACACACTTTGTATTATGAAGGAGGAGGGGAAATCCCCCTCTCTCTCTTAAGAGAGATACAATTTCGTCCATACACTCCTTATATAAGGTTTACAAGTTACAAACATCATAAACCTAAATCTAAGGGTTGATAAATCACTTGAAGAATGGATGGCTAGGATGGAGTGGTGAGTTTGCAATCTGTGTGATGTCTTGTGATTGGATGAGAGATGATGTTGCCTGATTGGTTAATTCAAACTGGTCAAGGCAAGGGCTGCTTCCTGATTGGTTCCCTTAAGGCTCCCATGAACCTTGCTCACAAAGATGGCTAAATACATGGTCAAGGCTGATTTTCCTTTACAGCTCAAAGACAGCCTGTCATTGACCACGCCCTAGCTCTCCCTTATCGACAAACAGTCACAAGATAACTCAGGTTTGTCTTCTCTTGCGCCCTAAGTTTGCACAGCTTCATTTCAGGTTGATCCGGAACAAGTACGGTCGATGGTACGGACCGCCTGTCTGTACCTCGCCCTATTTTTGCACCAACTCCCAATCTCCTCCAATTGTTGAGTCTGAACATTTCTTGGTCGACCTCGGTCCGTACGGATCCGTACAGGTCCGTACAGATCCGTACCGGTCCGTACCGCTCGCCCTAACTTTGTACCATCGCCCAAACTACTCCAAATGGTGTCTAAGTCCCTCCTGGACTTGACCCTATCTTTGCACTGACTTCGGGACACTTCTAGACTTCTTTAAACACTCATGAAGCCTTGACAGACAATCTCTGAAGATCTTGTCCTATCCTTCATCAAGACCCAAACTCAACCAACTCCTCCTTCGGCTCCATTTCTTTCTTCAAGTCAACACTCCCCCTCAAGCTTGACTCTAGGCGATCCTAAGTCAAGCTTGGAACCTTGAAGAACCCCCTTATTAAAAACCTCACCAAGGAAAACCCTTTGGGACAAAACCTTGATAAGGGAAAAAGAGTAGAGCAAACCAGCCTAGGGATTGGCCAGTGAGCCTATGTGCCTTTGTATCACCGAGGTTTAGGCAAATAGGCTCTGGATCACGGCCTCTTCACTTCACCACTCTTCTTAGACATCTTCTTGAACTCGGTTTGTGTCTTCCCTTCTCTCATGGCTTCTCGCCATCTCCATCAGGTAAGATCACGCCCTCTTCATTGAGAATCCAAGTAAGGTACCTGATACATCATTCCACAAGTGTATCAGTTCTCAAGAGATAAACCTATCATGAATGTATATAAAGAGATAAAGATCAGGTTTACGCCCTTGTATAAATGGTGAGGAGTAGCTGCTCTTCACACGCCACTTAAATCCCTCACTTGTTGAGCTTAACAGCTCCTTCTCTTATCATGCAAGCTCATCCACACTCCCCCTCAAGCTTGAGACCCAGTATAGGGAAGGTCCAAGCTTGATGGTGAGCGCATGATAGCTCCATGATAAGCCTTGTGGAGAGCACATCCATCTGTTTCAGACTTGATGCTTGAATCCTCCACTACATCACCATTGCACTGAGGAGATACCTCAGCCCACTCTCCAAGCACCTCACACTAGCTTGTTGAATGACTTTCTTCTTCCCTCAACTTTGGCTGGATCACTCCATGATCAGCTTGCAATGGCCTTGAGTAACACATGTCATTGAGCAACATGATCATCAGGTGGCTCAATTTGCTCCCCTCCTCAAGCTTGGATTGAGTATGGGTCCAAGCTTGAAGTGAGCCTCAATGAGCCTTAAGATCAGGAGCGCAACATCTCATAGAGTGCGCTTCAACCATTGATCAACCCTTCCCTTTATCTCCAATGCCTTCTGGTCACCGGTCTCCTCCAGACTTAGGTGATGACCACTCGCCTTGTGTATCCACATACACCCCATCGACCATTCCCAATGGATAAAGTCTTCCTCTTCTACTCGGATTGATGATGGACAGAGAGCACATCATGTGAACCTGAAACATCACTCAAACTCCAGCAATGATAAGAAACAATCATTGGGATCAATCCTTGACTAATCATCAAGTTTGATCTCCAATGTCACAAGCTATGCAACAGATTGAAACAAGCATTATCAAGTTCACATCTTTGCAAGCAATCTCTCTAAGTACAAGCAAGATCTAATCAGATTCAAGACAAACTACTTTGGCATTTTAACTTCTGCCTTAACTACATCTTAGACTTGAATCTAAGTGTATCAACCTAAGGCAGCAACAAGATGACAGTATACACTAACCTTAATCAGTTTCTATTCATGAATGCAACAAGAGATCAGACAATACAATCTAGCACACATTCATTTATAACTGAGGCAAAGCATTACTTATCATCAATCAACATCAGACAACGCAAAACCTTAAGTGATTTCAGTTTAATGAAAGCTAATAGGATTTAGACAGTTTCTAACATCCTAGCACAATCATAACCAAACCGGGAAGCATTTCATTTCTCAACATCAAATAAGACTCAATAGCATCCTGGGACTAAACAAGACAATATTATCAAGCATTTTCAGTCATTAACCCACAGATGCAACATAAAGAACACAACACAACAGCCAGTTTCAATCACAAGCTCATGTCAAGAAGGTTTAGGATTAGCTTACAACCAAGGAATCTGAGCTGGTTCCTTGAGCCTCCTTGGTAACAGGCCACGAATCTAGTGGATAAGAGAGCTGGATCGTCACCCAACACCTTCTCCTTGTGTTCATAACCTCCTCCTTGACACCACAACACAAAAGGTTCCACCTTTCTTCACAGCTCCAAGTCTCCAACTTCAGGAACAAGATGAAAGATTTCTTCTTGAAGGGTTTCAGCTTGGCACAGAGTTGAGACACGCCTTTAATGGACTGGAGAGAGGAGGATCGACCAGGAGACACCACCATAGCTTCAAACACCTTTTTCTTGAAGAGAGAGAACAGGCTGGACATCTTCAATGGTTTGGATCTGTGATGACGCTAGACTTGTGATGTATATGCGGAAGCTAGTACCAAGTTCAGATGAACCTGGCTCTGATACCATGTTAGGTTTTCAGAGCTCAGGCTGTTTGTGTGTGAGAACAAGCCACTAAGGGCGAAATGAGAGCTTGAACTGAAGAGAGAAAGGTCTGATGAAGAACAGTATGAACTTGGACAGAAACAAGAGATTTAGAGAGATTAAGAGATTTAAGTATAAGAAAGGGGTAGTTTGAGGGATTCTTATCCAAGAACACACTTTGTATTATGAAGGAGGAGGGGAAATCCCCCTCTCTCTCTTAAGAGAGATACAATTTCGTCCATACACTCCTTATATAAGGTTTACAAGTTACAAACATCATAAACCTAAATCTAAGGGTTGATAAATCACTTGAAGAATGGATGGCTAGGATGGAGTGGTGAGTTTGCAATCTGCGTGATGTCTTGTGATTGGATGAGAGATGATGGCGCCTGATTGGTTAATTCAAACTGGTCAAGGCAAGGGCTACTTCCTGATTGGTTCCCTTAAGGCTCCCATGAACCTTGCTCACAAAGATGGCTAGATACATGGTCAAGGCTGCTTTTCCTTTACAGCTCAAAAACAGCCTGTCATTGACCACGCCCTAGCTCTCCCTTATCGACAAACGGTCACAAGATAACTCAGGTTTGTCTTCTCTTGCGCCCTAAGTTTGCACAGCTTCATTTCAGGTTGATCCGGAACAAGTACGGTCGATGGTACGGACCGCCTGTCTGTACCTCGCCCTATTTTTGCACCAACTCCCAATCTCCTCCAATTGTTGAGTCTGAACATTTCTTGGTCGACCTTGGTCCGTAAGGATCCGTACAGGTCCATACAGATCCGTACCGGTCCGTACCGCTCGCCCTAACTTTGCACCATCGCCCAAACTACTCCAAATGGTGTCTAAGTCCCTCCTGGACTTGACCCTATCTTTGCACTGACTTCGGGACACTTCTAGACTTCTTTAAACACTCCTGAAGCCTTGACAGACAATCTCTGAAGATCTTGTCCTATCCTTCATCAAGACCCAAACTCAACCAACTCTTCCTTCGGCTCCATTTCTTTCTTCAAGTCAACAAGAACAGCCATAATGGCAAGATTAGAGCTTGATAGGATGAAGAAGAGGTCTGATGAAACTAGTGTAAGCTCAGATCAGAAAGAAGAGAATAAGAGAGATTAGGAGTTTAAATGTATAAGAAAGGGAGAGATTAAGAGATTCTGATCCAAGAACACTTTGTATTATGAAAGAGGAGGGGAAATCCCCCTCTCTCTCTCTTAGAGAGATACAATCTGTCACAGACAGCTTATTTATAAGCTTTACAAGTTTATAAAACCAGAACCCTAAATCTAATGGTTCCTAATGACTCTTGAAGGATGGATGGCTGAGATGAGGAGTTGAATCAGTCCCAATCTGCGTGATACATCTTGATTGGTGGAGAGCTCTACCGATTGGATGAGGAGGCTTGGCTCTGATTGGTGCTTCTAAGGCTCCTCTGAATCTTCCCTGTTGAGATGAGGAGTAGTTATGGAGTGTTGAAGTTACTTGGGTGGAGAAAGTTACCACAGTAAATATTAGTTACTGTGGTAAAAAGGGTTAAAAGGAAGTTACCTTAGTGAAAGGAGTTACTTGAGAGTGAAATGGGTAAAGGAAACTTACCAGGAAGAGAGGAGGTGCTGAGGTTAGGATAAGGTTGTGGATAAAGGAGGCCTTGACAGGCTGTGATAGGCTGGAAAGGCAAAGCCTCTCAGTCAAGATGCCTCACACACGATCACACTCTCATTGGCTGAGTTTGAAATGAGGAGCCTCTTCGCTTGACTCCACATGCTTAGAATAGTGATCAAATGGAAACCCTTGTATCTGATCTCTCTATATATATTGTAACCTCATCATTAATAAGATTAAGAAAGTTATGAGTCTCTCTTAGTCTCTCTTAGTCTCTCTCAAAGTTTCTCTTTAGACTCTTAATCTCATTTTATACTTTAATCTTCTCTAAACTTATTCTAATCTTCTCTAAACACTCAGATTACTCTTAACATCACTAAAAGTGATATGGTATCAGAGCCAGGTAAGTGAGAGCCTGAGGTCGTGTGAGATTCTTTGAAGTTTCAAGGTTGAAGCTTTGAAGAAACTCTTGTGTGTTCTTGTGTGTTTGAGAGTTTCTGGGTACTTTTCAAGTTCAAGACTGGTTGTGGTGTGTCATCTGAAGCTGTGTGGGTTGAAGATCGAGGCTGTGAAGGTTTCTACAAGTCATTCAACTCAAGATAAAGTTTCTGAAGCTTAGGGAGTTCATCATTCAACATGGAGAGTGGGATGAACATGAACATGAAGGTGGCTGTGTGTTTCAAGGGAAACAACTACTTGGTGTGGTCTCGGATGGTGAGAACCATGGTGGGAAGCAAAGGGTTGTGGAAGCATATCACACCCGGAGAAGCTTCAAAACTCATCACTCAAGGAGAGGATGATGGTGAGGCTGCAAGCAACGCGGCTGAGAAGTGGCATCAAGAGGACATGCTGGTGATGTCAGTGCTTCACGCATCTCTTGAGCCAGCAATCTTAGATGCCTACAGCTACTGTGAGTCTGCTAAGGAGCTGTGGGACACACTGAAGAAGGTGTATGGGAATACCTCAAACTTGAGCAGGGTGTTTGAGGTGAAGCAAGCAATCAACAACCTGGTACAACAGGATATGGAGTTCAGTAAGCACCTTGGGAGATTCAGATCACTATGGTCCGAGATGGAGATGTTAAGGCCAAGCACTACAGGTGCGGATGAGCTCAACAAGAGAAGAGAGCAAGACAAGGTCTTTGGCCTACTCCTCACCCTAAACCCTGCGTATAATGGTCTCATCCAGCGCCTGCTTAGAGAAGACACTCTACCTGATCTTGAGGATGTGTGTGCGCGGATTCAGAAGGAGCAAGGCTCCATTGGGTTGTTTGCAAAGAAATGAGACCTTTCCCTTGCAAGCCAAGCAACTCAAGAGGAGGGGAGTGAAGCTCCACAAGAAAACAAGGCTGCTGCGCATGGGAAGTTTGAGGAGAGGAGGTTCAATGGAAACTATGATCACTGCAAGAAGCATGGCCACAAGAAGAGTCAATGCTGGATCCTTCACCCACACCTCAAACCGGCAAAGTTCATGAAGGACCGTGAGGCAAGGGGCTAATGCATCAGATGGAACGAGTGGAGCTGGTACAAGCAAAGGAAAGGAGATAGATGGGCGTGAAGGAGGTGATGGGAAGTCTCTTGTAGCCTACTGCTGGAGCACCAAGCAACCGTGGGAACAATGATCAGGAGTATCTAAGGAGATCTGATCTTGATGCCCTCATCAAGCTATTCAAGGAGAATGGTAACACCTTTGGGTACTCTTTTGGTGCTAGAGCTATAGAGAACCATAAGGATCTAACTAGAACTGATAGGATGCATGAGAGCTTGATAAACATGGTAAATCAATCTAGGATTGCAAACCTTGCTAGAAATGATCTTGCATTCAAACCATCTAGTATCCTTCCGCATATGGCTAGTAATCATAGCATTAAGCCATTGGTAGTTGACTCTGGTGCATCTCATCACATGATAAGTGATACTAGCTTGATTAAGAACATTGTACCAATGAATGGAAATAGGATGATAGCTAATGGAGATAGAATACCAATTAGAGGCATAGGAAGTCTTAAACTGTTTAATAAGGAAACTAAAGCCTTTTACATGCCTGAATTCACTTCAAATTTGCTATTTGTTAAGAAGTGTGCTACTGATCTACAATGCAATGTTATATTCAGTCCTAATGATGTGAAGTTTCAGGATATTAAAAGCAGCAAGATTATTGGAAAGGGAGTAACTAAAGGAGAACTATATTTGCTTGAAGATCTTGGTCCTGTTTCTAGTTATAGCTGCTTGTTTACTTCTGTTTCTGGTTCTAGTTTAAGTAAAAATGCATTGTGGCATGCTAGATTAGGACACCCTCATAATAAGGCTTTAAAACTGATGTTGCCAGGTGTTTCCTTTGAGAATAATGAGTGTGAAGCTTGCATTTTAGGCAAGCATTGTAGAACTGTCTTTACCAAGTCTACTACTGTTTATGAAAAGTGTTTTGATCTTTTTCATTCTGATGTTTGGACTGCACCTAGCTTATCTAGAGAAAACCATAAGTATTATGTAACTTTCATTGATGAAAAATCCAAATACACCTGGTTAACCTTAATTCCAACCAAAGATAGGGTACTTGATGCATTTAAAAACTTTCAATCCTATGTAACTAACCATTACAATGCCAAGATAAAGATTTTCAGGTCAGATAATGGAGGAGAGTACACGGGACAAGCATTCAAGCTACACCTATCTCAGCATGGAATACTTCATCAGACAAGCTGTCCCTATACACCACAACAGAATGGTGTGGCTGAAAGGAAGAACATGCACTTGATGGAAGTAGCCAGGTCCATGATGTTTCAATCCAATGTGCCTAAGAAGTTTTGGAGTGATCACGCTTTTCTGGCTTGTTATCTCATCAACGGACACCAACTCTGATCCTTCAAGGACAATCACCATTTGAGGTACTGAATCAGTACAAGCCTTCACTCGAGCATATGAAGATCTTTGGGTGTTTGTGTTTTGTGATGGTGCCTGGGGAGATAAGAAACAAGCTAGAAGCCAAGAGTTCAAAGGCAATGTTCATTGGATACTCATCAAGTCAGAAAGGATACAAGTGCTATGATCCTAACACAAGGAGAGTGTTAGTATCTAGAGAAGTGAAGTTTGTTGAAGAAAAAGGATATTACGAGGAGCAGATTCAAGAAGATTTGAAGGATCTTACATCTGATAGAGCTGAAACGTTGAGGATTATCCTAGAAGGGCTTGGAATCAACATGAATCAAGGACATCGGGGAGAAGCACTACTCCAGCACCGGATCATCAGACTTCCAACCTTGAGCATGAGGGAGGGAATGAAACAAGAACTCCAAACCGTGAAGGGACAAGTAGAGAAGAGAGTTCTGGCTCTCATGATCAAGCTGTAGAATCAAATGATCAACAAGAAGAAGCTGAAGATAGTCAGCTAAGGGAAGAGGGAGCTGAAGCAAGTCAGCTCGGAGAAAGATCTGAAAAAGTGTGTTGCCACAAGAAGAACAAGAGATGGCACAAGAAGGGCCAATGTTGAGAAGAAGTACAAGGCTGAGAAAGGATCCTTCCAGTTGGGTAAACACAAGAGTGTACTACAATGCCCAAGCTGTGGAGCATCCTACTCAGGCCGTGTGTTCTTTTGCTTAATATCCAGAAGCACATTGCGCATTCATGGTAAACTTGGATGAGAATCACATTCCAAGAAGCTATGAAGAGGCAATGGAGGATAAGGAGTAGAAGGAATCAGTAGGAACTGAGGCAGGAGCTATTGTAAAGAATGATACATGGTATGAGAGTGAACTACCAAAAGGGAAGAAAGCTGTGTCTTGTAGATGGATCTTTACAATCAAGTACGAGGCTGATGGGTCGATTGAGAGGAATAAGACTAGACTAGTAGCAAGAGGGTTCACTCAGACATATGGAGAGGATTACATTGAGACATTTGCACCAGTAGCCAAGCTACACACCATTAGGATTGTTTTAAGCTTGGCTGTGAACCTTGGATGGGGATTGTGGCAAATGGATGTAAAGAATGCATTTCTACAAGGAGAACTTGAGGATGAAGTCTATATGTATCCTCCACCAGGTCTGGAACATCTAGTGAAGAGAGGGAATGTACTGAGGCTAAAGAAAGCCATTTATGGGTTGAAGCAATCACCAAGAGCTTGGTATAACAAGTTGAGCACAACTCTGAATGGCCGAGGTTTCAAGAAGTCAGAATTGGATCACACTCTCTTTACACTCACGACACCCTTAGGTATGATTGCTCTCCTTGTG
The DNA here is from genome assembly GCA_016771965.1 of Brassica carinata. NCBI lineage: Eukaryota > Viridiplantae > Streptophyta > Magnoliopsida > Brassicales > Brassicaceae > Brassica > Brassica carinata. The sequence goes on from CM028697.1 coordinate 40,274,616, forward strand.
TATGTGGATGATATCATTATCACAGGGAGTGATAAGGAACGTATCAAAGCAACCAAGGAGTTTCTAAAGTCTATGTTTGAAATCAAAGACTTGGGAGAAATGAAATACTTTCTTGGAATTGAGATTTGTAGATCCAAGGAAGGTTTGTTCATGTCCCAAAGGAAGTATACACTTGATCTTTTGAAAGGTGCAGGTGCTTATGGAGGCAAGACAGCAAGGATGCCAATGGAGGATGCCTACAAAGTACCAAGAGAGGGGGAGATTGAAGACAGCAAGCCATTTCATGATCCTAAACTCTACAGAACACTTGTTGGCAAATTGATTTATCTAACCATCACAAGGCCTGATATATGTTTTGCTGTGAATCAGGTGAGTCAACACATGCAGCTTCCCAAGGAACATCATTGGCGTATGGTGGAGAGGCTGCTGATGTATCTAAATGGCTCGCCGGATCAAGGGGTTTGGATGGGATGCAATGGAAGCACAGAAGTGGTGGGGTATTGTGATGCTGATTGGTGTTAACTTGAAGAGAAGAAATGGAGAAACTAAAGGTGTTGAGTTGAGTTGGAGCTTGTGCAAAAGATAGGGCAAGGTGTCCAGAAGTGTCCTGATGGATGTGTAAAGTTAGGGCCAAGTCTAGGAGAGACTTAGAAGTGTATTTGGGAGCAAATGGGCGAGTGTGCAAAGTTAGGACGAGGCTGTACGGACGCGGTACCGGACAGTAGATCCGTGATGCAGAGAGGCGACCCAGATTTGCATAACTCGCCATTTGAGAAGTTTTGGAGTTGGTGCAAAAATAGGCGAACCTGACATCCCGGAAAGCTTGTGCAATGTCCGAAAGGTTTGGAGTTATAAAAGTGGTCCCAGTCTTGTGGATAAGGTTCTGATCAGATGGCATCAAAGGAGAATCAAGGAGATGCCATTGTAGTGTGATTGGCTAGTTTGGTCATGGGACAGGCTGGCCTTGGCTGTAAAGCCAAAGGGAACCACGACCATGAACCTAGACAGACACATGGGCAGATTAGGAGGAGCCTTATGTTAGCCAATCAGAGATCAGGTGCCAGCTTGCCTTGGTTTGAATTAAACCAATCAGAAACCTTTCTTCTCTTATCCAATCAGCACATTTCACTAAGATTTGAAGAAGACCAACTCATCTACACCATCCATTCCTCTTAAGTTATTTACAACCATTAGATATAGGTTTATGATGTCTCAGATTGTAAAAGTCTATATAAACAGATGTTTGAGACAATTTGTAACTCTTAAGAGAGTTAGGGGGATTTCCCCTTCTCCTTCATAGTAGAAAAGTGTTCTTGGATCAGAATCCCTTCATCTCTCCCTTTCTTAGTCTCTAATCTCCTAATCTCTCAAAGTCTTTTGTTTCTGATCTGAGTAAACACTTAATCACTCATAAACACTGCCACTAATCTATCTCTCTCTAAATCACCTAAATGAAACTCCCTCTCTGCCCTATTGGGTTTCACACAAACACACAGCCTGAGATCTCTGAAAATCTCACATGGTATCAGAGCCAGGTTCATCAGAATCTGGTTCTTAACTTCCGCAAAAGCTCACAAGCTCCTCTCATGTCGTTTTGAAACCAAGAAGAAGCTTAGATGATCCAGCCGGCTGTTCAACATCTAAAGTGGAAGATGGGTTCATCCCTGGTGTCCAGAAGCTGTATGTGGTCGTTTCTCACCCTCTCATGACGCCCATGGAGAAAGAAGACTCTTGGAAACAAGGCAAGAAGTGGTCTGATCAACCAAGCTTCAAAAGCTTTATCCAAGCTGTTTCTTATTCACTGTCCAAGAAGAAAGGTGATAGCTTTCATCTGGTACTGGTGTGGCGAGTTTAACATGAAGAAAGGTGGGGTCTTTGACATGGAGAGTTCAAGAGAAAGGTCCATGGGAGAAGGAGAAGTTGGGGTCGACACCCACAGCTCACTGTCTTGCCATGTTCTATTGAGTTTCAAAGAACTAACACTAGTTCCTTGGCTGTAAGAAACCTCTTTCTCTTGGTTAAAGCTTGTGTATGTGAACTGAATGATGTATTAAACAGGTTGTGATGTTGTGATGTGATTGAAAACCTGAGGATGTGTTTAAAGATTGCTAGATATGAAATGTTTAGAATCTGTCCCAGGATGCTTAAAGAGTTGTTTAGTGACTGAGAATTGTTGCTTGAATCTGGTTCATAATGAATGTCTGTTAGGGAGTTAGTAGTATTGTTTAAACCTGATTGCTTTCATGAATTGAAACCGAGCTTAAAGTGGAGTGTAGAGTGTTGATGCTGCCTTAGGTTGATGCACTTTGATTCAAGTCTAAGATGCAGTTAAGGCATAAGTTAAAATGCCTAAGTAGCTTGCATAAATCTGGAAAAGTGCTTGTGCTTAGAGTTTGCTTGCAAAGATTAGAACTTGAAAATGCCTTGTTTAATCTGTTGCAATGCTTGTGATATTGGGAATCAAACTTGATGATTAATCAAGGATTGATCCCAATGCTATTGTGTCTTATCATTGCTGGAGTTTGAGTGATGTTTCAGGTTCACAAGAAGTGTTTTTTACTCACCATCCATCCGAGTAGAAGAGGAAGACTTTTCCCATTGTTAAAACAATGGAGAGTGGTCGCTGGGGTGTGTGTAGACACACAAGGCGAGGTAATCACTTAAGTCTTGAGGAGACTGATGATCTGAAGGCATTGGAGCTGAAAGGGAAGGGTTGATCAGTGGTTGTATGCGTCATCCTTGAGATGATGCGCTCCTGATCTTAAAGCTCACTTTGGCTCACTCAAAGCTTGGACCTATACTCATTTCAAGCTTGAGGAGGGGAGTTGAGTGAGCTACCTGATGATCCTAAGCTCAGTAACCTGTTTCCTCCTTACCATTGCAAGCATATGAAGAATGAGCCAACCGGGTCTAGGCAGTGGCGTGTCGAGTCAAGAGATTGTTCAGAGCAGTCTTGGCTGTGTATGAAGAAGGTTACTCTATCAATGCGGCTTCTAGTGTGAGGTGAAGAGGGAGCTGAGGTATCTACCAGCAGTCCATCAAGGTTGGCGAGTGATGAAGAAAGGTTGCAATGGTTTGTTCAGTCCGGATCATGAAGCCTTCTTGCTGTCCAAGCTTGCTCCTTAAAAGAGGTCTCAAGCTTGAGGGGGAGTGTTGAAGTGGCTTCACTGATCAGATGGAGTTTCAGCAGTGAGGGATTCAAGTGGCTAGTGAAGAGCAGCCACTCCTCACCATCTAAACAAGGGAGTAAACCTTATCTATTCTTTATATACATTCATGATATGTTTATCTCTTGAGGACTGATACACTTGTGGAATGATGTATCAGGTACTTGTATCTATCAAGGAAGATCTGTGTGTCCAACACTTCAACCTAACAAGAAGTTAGGTGAAAGGGGAGAGACCAAGATCTGTCTGAAGAAAGTACAAGAAGTGTTGATGATGAGCAAGAAGAATGGGTTCTATCTTGCATCACATGAGGGCCATGATCTAGAGTCTTTGTGTCCCTTACATTGTTGGTAAGGCACAAAGACTCACTAATAATCTAGGCCTTCAGGACTTTACTCTTTTCCCTCATCATGGTTTTGTCCCAAAGGGTTTTCCTTGGTGAGGTTTTTAATGAGGAAGTTCTTCAAGGTTCCAAGATTGACTTAGGATCAACTAAAGTCAAGCTTGAGGGGGAGTGTTAACTCGAAGAGAAGAAATGGAGAAACTAAAGGTGTTGAGTTGAGTTGGGGCTTGTGCAAAAGATAGGACAAGGTGTCCAGAAGTGTCCTGATGGATGTGCAAAGTTTGGGCCAAGTCTAGGAGAGACTTATAAGTGTATTTGGGAGCAAATGGGCGAGTGTGCAAAGTTAGAGGCGAGGCGATGCGGGCGTGTATGCGTGCGGATCATCTGAACAAGGCGACCAGATTTGCATAACTCGGCCATTTGAGAAGTTTTGGAGTTGGTGCAAAAATAGGGCAAACCTGACATCCTGGGAAAGCTTGTGCAATGTCTGGGCAAGGTTTTGGAGTTATAAAAGTGGTCCCAGTCTTATGGATAAGGTTCTGATCAGATGGCATCAAAGGAGAATCAAGGAGATGCCATTGTAGTCTGATTGGCTAGTTTGGTCATGGGACAGCTGGCCTTGGCTGTAAAGCCAAAGGGAACCACGACCATGAACCTATACATACACATGGGCAGATTAGGAGGAGCCTTATGTTAGCCAATCAGAGATCAGGTGCCAGCTTGCCTTGGTTTGAATTAAACCAATCAGAAACCTTTCTCTCTTATCCAATCAGCACATTTCACTAAGATTGCAAGAAGACCAACTCATCTACACCATCCATTCCTCTAAAGTTATTTACAACCATTAGATATAGGTTTATGATGTCTCAGATTGTAGAAGTCTATATAAACAGATGTTTGAGACAATTTGTAACTCTTAAGAGAGTTAGGGGGATTTCCCCTTCTCCTTCATAATAGAAAAGTGTTCTTGGATCAGAATCCCTTAATCTCTCCCTTTCTTAGTCTCTAATCTCCTAATCTCTCAAAGTCTTTTGTTTCTGATCTGAGTAAACACTTAATCACTCATAAACACTGCCACTAATCTATCTCTCTCTAAATCACCTAAATCAAACTCTCTCTCTGCCCTATTGGGTTTCACACAAACACACAGCCTGAGATCTCTAAAAATCTCACAATTGGGCAGGAGATAGAGCTGACAGGAGATCAACTACCGGCTATTGCACATTCATTGGAGGCAACTTGGTGACTTGGAAGAGCAAGAAGCAGTAGGTGGTGTCATGTTCAAGTGCTGAAGCTGAGTATAGAGCATTGCTGAAGCTTACAAACGAGTTGGTGTGGATCAAAGGCATCTTGAAGCACTTGGAGATTGATCAAGCCATGTTGAAGTGGCTTCACTGATCAGATGGAGTTTTAGCAGTGAGGGATTAAAGTGGCTAGTGAAGAGCAGCCACTCCTCACCATCTAAACAAGGGAGTTAACCTTATTTATTCTTTATAGACATTCATGATATGTTTATCTCTTGAGGACTGATACACTTGTGGAATGATGTATCAGGTACTTGTATCTATCAAGGAAGATCTGGTGTGTCCAAACACTTCAACCTAACAAGAAGTTAGGTGAAAGCGGGAGAGACCAAAATCTGTCTGAAAAGAGTACAAGAAGTGTTGATGATGAGCAAGAAGAGTGGGTTCTATCTTGCATCACATGAGGGCCATGATCCAGAGTCTTTGTGTTCCTTACATTGTTGGTAAGGCACAAAGACTCACTGGCAATCCCTAGGCCTTGGAGACTTTACTCTTTTCCCTCATCAAGGTTTTGTCCCAAAGGGTTTTCCTTGGTGAGGTTTTAATGAGGAAGTTCTTCAGGTTCCAAGCTTGACTTAGGATCAACTAAAGTCAAGCTTGAGGGGAGTGTTAACTTGAAGAGAAGAAATGGAGAAACTAAAGGTGTTGAGTTGAGTTGGGGCTTGTGCAAAAGATAGGGCAAGGTGTCCGAAGTGTCATGATGGATGTGCAATGTTAGGGCCAAGTCTAGGAGAGACTTAGAAGTGTATTTGGGAGCAAATGGACGAGTGTGCAAAAGATAAAGGCGATGCAGTCTGGACATGTACGGACAGTACGTCTGGGGCAGTGACCAGTTGCATAACTTCGGCCATTTGAGAAGTTTTAGAGTTGGTGCAAAATATGGCGAACCTGACATCCGGGAAAGCTTGTGCAATGTATGGGCAAGGTTTTGGAGTTATAAAAGTGGTCCCAGTCTTGTGGATAAGGTTCTGATCAGATGGCGTCAAAGGAGAATCAAGGAGATGCCATTGTAGTGTGATTGGCTAGTTTGGTCATGGGACAGGCTGGCCTTGGCTGTAAAGCCAAAGTGAACCACGACCATGAACCTAGTCATACACATGGGCAGATTAGGAGGAGCCTTATGATAGCCAATCAGAGATCAGGTGCCAGCTTGCCTTGGTTTGAATTAAACCAATCAGAAACCTTTCTCTCTCATCCAATCAGCACATTTCACTAAGATTGCAAGAAGACCAACTCATCTACACCATCCATTCCTCTTAAGTTATTTACAACCATTAGATATAGGTTTATGATGTCTCAGTTGTAAAAGCCTATATAAGCAGATGTATGAGAAAATTTGTAACTCTAAAGAGAGTTAGGGGATTTCCCCTTCTCCTTCATAATTGAAAAGTGTTCTTGGATCAGAATCCTTTATCTCTCCCTTTCTTAGTCTCTAATCTCTTAATCTCTCAAAGTCTTTTGTTTCTGATCTGAGTAAACACTTAATCACTCACAAACACTTCCACTAATCTATCTCTCTAAATCACCTAAATCAAACTCTCTCTCTCTGCCCTATTGGGTTTCACACAAACACACAGCCTAAGATCTAAGAAAATCTCACATGGTATCAGAGCCAGGTTCATCTGAACTTGGTTCTAGCTTCCGCTGATGCTCAAAGCTCCCCCCATGTCGTTTCAAGCCAAGAAGAAGCTCCATGGTCAAGCTGGCTGTTCTACTCTTCAAGAAGAAGGTGTGCTCATCCATGGTGTCCAGAAGCTGTCTCTGGCTGATCTACACCCTCTCATGACGTCCATGAAGAAGGAAGAACCTTGGAAGCAATGGTGTTTGAAGCGGTCTGATCAACCAAGCTTCAAAGTCTGTCCAAGTGAGGTTCTTATTCACTGTCCAAGAAGAAAGGTGATAGCTTTCTACTGGTACTGGTGTGGCGAGTTCAACATGAAGAAAGGTGGGGTCTTTGACATGGAGGGTTCAAGAGAAAATTCCATGGAAGAAGGAGATGTTGGGGTCGACACCCACAGCTCACTGTCTTGCCATGTTCTATTGAGTTTCAAAGAACTAACACTAGTTCCTTGGCTGTAAGGAAATCTCTTGCTCTTGTAAAAAGCTTGAGTATATTGACTGGTTGTGATGTTGTGATGTGATTGATAACCTGAGGATGTGTTTAAAGATTGCTAGATATGAAATGTTTAGAATCTGTCTCAGGATGCTTAAAAAGAGTTGTTTGGTGACTGAGAATTGTTGCTTGAATCTGGTTCATAATGAATGTCTGTTAGGGAGTCAGTAGTATTGTCTAAACCTGATTGCTTTCATGAATTGAAACCGAGCTTATAGTGGAGTGTAGAGTGTTGTTGCTGCCTAAGGATGATGCACTTTGATTCAAGTCTAAGATGCAGTTAAGGCAGAAGTTAAAAATGCCTAAGTAGCTTGCATAAATCTGAAAAAGAAAGTGCTTGTGCTTAGAGACTTTGCTTGCAAAGATTAGAACTTGAAAATGCTTTGTTTAATCTGTAGCAATGCTTGTGATATTGGGAATCAAACTTGATGATCAATCAAGGATTGATCCCAATGCTATTGTGTCTTATCTTTGCTGGAGTTTGAGTGATGTTTCAGGTTCACAAGAAGTGTTCTTTACTCACCATCCATCCGAGTAGAAGAGGAAGACTTTTCCCATTGTTAAAACAATGAAGAGTGGTCGCTGGGGTGTGTGTAGACACACAAGGCGAGGTCATGACTTAAGTCTTGAGGAGACTGATGACCTGAAGGCATTGGAGCTGAAAGGAAAGGGTTGATCAGTGGTTGTATCGTCATCCTTGAGATGATGCGCTCCTGATATTAAAGCTCACTTTGGCTCACTCCAAGCTTGGACCTATACTCTATCCAAGCTTGAGGAGGGGAGTTGAGTGAGCTACCTGATGATCCTAAGCTCAGTGACCTGTTTCCTCCTTACCATTGAAAGAATATGAAGAATGAGCCAACCGGGTCTAGGCAGTGGCGCGTCGAGTCAAGAGATTGTTCAGAGCTGTCTTGGCTGTGTATGAAGAAGGTTACTCTATCAATGCGGCTTCTAGTGTGAAGTGATTGAAGAGGGAGCTGAGGTATCTACCAGCAGTCCATCAAGGTTGGCGAGTGATGAAGAAAGGTTGCAATGGTTTGTTCAGTCCGGATCATGAAGCCTTCTTGCTGTCCAAGCTTGATCCTTAAAAGAGGTCTCAAGCTTGAGGGGGAGTGTTGAAGTGGCTTCACTGATCAGATGGAGTTTCAGCAGTGAGGGATTCAAGTGGCTAGTGAAGAGCAGCCAATCCTCACCATCTAAACAAGGGAGTTAACCTTATCTATTCTTTGTAGACATTCATGATATGTTTATCTCTTGAGGACTGATACACTTGTGGAATGATGTATCAGGTACTTGTATCTATCAAGGAAGATCTGGTGTGTCCAAACACTTCAACCTAACAAGAAGTTAGGTGAAAGGGGGAGAGACCAAGATCTGTCTGAAGAAGAGTACAAGAAGTGTTGATGATGAGCAAGAAGAATGGGTTCTATCTTGCATCACATGAGGGCCATGATCTAGAGTCTTTGTGTCCCTTACATTGTTGGTAAGGCACAAAGACTCACTGGCCAATCTCTAGGCCTTGCAGACTTTACTCTTTTTCCCTCATCATGGTTTTGTCCCAAAGGGTTTTCCTTGGTGAGGTTTTTAATGAGGAAGTTCTTCAAGGTTCCAAGATTGACTTAGGATCAACTAAAGTCAAGCTTGAGGGGGAGTGTTAACTCGAAGAGAAGAAATGGAGAAACTAAAGGTGTTGAGTTGAGTTGGGGCTTGTGCAAAAGATAGGACAAGGTGTCCAGAAGTGTCCTGATGGATGTGCAAAGTTTGGGCCAAGTCTAGGAGAGACTTATAAGTGTATTTGGGAGCAAATGGGCGAGTGTGCAAAGTTAGAGGCGGCGATGCGGGCGTGTACGTCTGGATCCCGTCTGAACGAGGCGACCAGTTGCATAACTTCGGCCATTTGAGAAGTTTTGGAGTTGGTGCAAAATAGGGCAAACCTGACATCCTGGGAAAGCTTGTGCAATGTCTGGGCAAGGTTTTGGAGTTATAAAAGTGGTCCCAGTCTTATGGATAAGGTTCTGATCAGATGGCATCAAAGGAGAATCAAGGAGATGCCATTGTAGTCGATTGGCTAGTTTGGTCATGGGACAGCTGGCCTTGGCTGTAAAGCCAAAGGAACCACGACCATGAACCTATACATACACATGGGCAGATTAGGAGGAGCCTTATGTTAGCCAATCGAGATCAGGTGCCAGCTTGCCTTGGTTTGAATTAAACCAATCAGAAACCTTTCTCTCTTATCCAATCAGCACATTTCACTAAGATTGCAAGAAGACCAACTCATCTACACCATCCATTCCTCTAAAGTTATTTACAACCATTAGATATAGGTTTATGATGTCTCAGATTGTAGAAGTCTATATAAGCAGATGTTTGAGACAATTTGTAACTCTTAAGAGAGTTAGGGGATTTCCCCTTCTCCTTCATAATAGAAAAGTGTTCTTGGATCAGAATCCTTAATCTCTCCCTTTCTTAGTCTCTAATCTCCTAATCTCTCAAAGTCTTTTGTTTCTGATCTGAGTAAACACTTAATCACTCATAAACACTGCCACTAATCTATCTCTCTAAATCACCTAAATCAAACTCTCTCTGCCTCTATTGGGTTTCACACAAACACACAGCCTGAGATCTCTAAAAATCTCACAATTGGGCAGGAGATAGAGCTGACAGGAGATCAACTACCGGCTATTGCACATTCATTGGAGGCAACTTGGTGACTTGGAAGAGCAAGAAGCAGTAGGTGGTGTCATGTTCAAGTGCTGAAGCTGAGTATAGAGCATTGCTGAAGCTTACAAACGAGTTGGTGTGGATCAAAGGCATCTTGAAGCACTTGGAGATTGATCAAGCCATGTTGAAGTGGCTTCACTGATCAGATGGAGTTTTAGCAGTGAGGGATTAAAGTGGCTAGTGAAGAGCAGCCACTCCTCACCATCTAAACAAGGGAGTTAACCTTATTTATTCTTTATAGACATTCATGATATGTTTATCTCTTGAGGACTGATACACTTGTGGAATGATGTATCAGGTACTTGTATCTATCAAGGAAGATCTGGTGTGTCCAAACACTTCAACCTAACAAGAAGTTAGGTGAAAGCGGGAGAGACCAAAATCTGTCTGAAAAAGAGTACAAGAAGTGTTGATGATGAGCAAGAAGAGTGGGTTCTATCTTGCATCACATGAGGGCCATGATCCAGAGTCTTTGTGTTCCTTACATTGTTGGTAAGGCACAAAGACTCACTGGCAATCCTAGGCCTTGGAGACTTTACTCTTTTCCCTCATCAGGTTTTGTCCCAAAGGGTTTTCCTTGGTGAGGTTTTTAATGAGGAAGTTCTTCAAGGTTCCAAGCTTGACTTAGGATCAACTAAAGTCAAGCTTGAGGGGGAGTGTTAACTTGAAGAGAAGAAATGGAGAAACTAAAGGTGTTGAGTTGAGTTGGGGCTTGTGCAAAAGATAGGGCAAGGTGTCCAGAAGTGTCATGATGGATGTGCAATGTTAGGGCCAAGTCTAGGAGAGACTTAGAAGTGTATTTGGGAGCAAATGGACGAGTGTGCAAAGATAAGGCGATGCAGTGCGGACATGTGCGGACGATCTGGATCGTCAGACCAGGCGACCAGTTGCATAACTCGGCCATTTGAGAAGTTTTAGAGTTGGTGCAAAAATATGGCGAACCTGACATCCCGGGAAAGCTTGTGCAATGTATGGGCAAGGTTTTGGAGTTATAAAAGTGGTCCCAGTCTTGTGGATAAGGTTCTGATCAGATGGCGTCAAAGGAGAATCAAGGAGATGCCATTGTAGTGTGATTGGCTAGTTTGGTCATGGGACAGGCTGGCCTTGGCTGTAAAGCCAAAGTGAACCACGACCATGAACCTAGTCATACACATGGGCAGATTAGGAGGAGCCTTATGATAGCCAATCAGAGATCAGGTGCCAGCTTGCCTTGGTTTGAATTAAACCAATCAGAAACCTTTCTCTCTCATCCAATCAGCACATTTCACTAAGATTGCAAGAAGACCAACTCATCTACACCATCCATTCCTCTTAAGTTATTTACAACCATTAGATATAGGTTTATGATGTCTCAGATTGTAAAAGCCTATATAAACAGATGTATGAGAAAATTTGTAACTCTAAAGAGAGTTAGGGGGATTTCCCCTTCTCCTTCATAATTGAAAAGTGTTCTTGGATCAGAATCCCTTTATCTCTCCCTTTCTTAGTCTCTAATCTCTTAATCTCTCAAAGTCTTTTGTTTCTGATCTGAGTAAACACTTAATCACTCACAAACACTTCCACTAATCTATCTCTCTCTAAATCACCTAAATCAAACTCTCTCTCTCTCTGCCCTATTGGGTTTCACACAAACACACAGCCTAAGATCTAAGAAAATCTCACATGGTATCAGAGCCAGGTTCATCTGAACTTGGTTCTAGCTTCATGATGCTCAAAGCTCCCCCCATGTCGTTTCAAGCCAAGAAGAAGCTCCATGGTCAAGCTGGCTGTTCTACTCTTCAAGAAGAAGGTGTGCTCATCCATGGTGTCCAGAAGCTGTCTCTGGCTGATCTACACCCTCTCATGACGTCCATGAAGAAGGAAGAACCTTGGAAGCAATGGTGTTTGAAGCGGTCTGATCAACCAAGCTTCAAAGTCTGTCCAAGTGAGGTTCTTATTCACTGTCCAAGAAGAAAGGTGATAGCTTTCTACTGGTACTGGTGTGGCGAGTTCAACATGAAGAAAGGTGGGGTCTTTGACATGGAGGGTTCAAGAGAAAATTCCATGGAAGAAGGAGATGTTGGGGTCGACACCAACAGCTCACTGTCTAGCCATGTACAATGGAGGTTCACGGAACTAGCACTAGTTCCTTGGCTGTAAGGAAATCTCTTGCTCTTGTAAAAAGCTTGAGTATATTGACTGGTTGTGATGTTGTGATGTGATTGATAACCTGAGGATGTGTTTAAAGATTGCTAGATATGAAATGTTTAGAATCGTCTCGGGATGCTTAAAAAGAGTTGTTTGGTGGTGAGAATTGTTGCTTGAATCTGGTTCATAATGAATGTCTGTTAGGGAGTCAGTAGTATTGTCTAAACCTGATTGCTTTCATGAATTGAAACCGAGCTTATAGTGGAGTGTAGAGTGTTGTTGCTGCTAAGGATGATGCACTTTGATTCAAGTCTAAGATGCAGTTAAGGCAGAAGTTAAAAATGCCTAAGTAGCTTGCATAAATCTGAAAAAGAAAGTGCTTGTGCTTAGAGACTTTGCTTGCAAAGATTAGAACTTGAAAATGCTTTGTTTAATCTGTAGCAATGCTTGTGATATTGGGAATCAAACTTGATGATCAATCAAGGATTGATCCCAATGCTATTGTGTCTTATCTTTGCTGGAGTTTGAGTGATGTTTCAGGTTCACAAGAAGTGTTCTTTACTCACCATCCATCCGAGTAGAAGAGGAAGACTTTTCCCATTGTTAAAACAATGAAGAGTGGTCGCTGGGGTGTGTGTAGACACACAAGGCGAGGTCATGACTTAAGTCTTGAGGAGACTGATGACCTGAAGGCATTGGAGCTGAAAGGAAAGGGTTGATCAGTGGTTGTAGGCGCCATCCTTGAGATGATGCGCTCCTGATATTAAAGCTCACTTTGGCTCACTCCAAGCTTGGACCTATACTCTATCCAAGCTTGAGGAGGAGTTAGTGAGCTACCTGATGATCCTAAGCTCAGTGACCTGTTTCCTCCTTACCATTGAAAGAATATGAAGAATGAGCCAACCGGGTCTAGGCAGTGGCGTCGAGTCAAGAGATTGTTCAGAGCTGTCTTGGCTGTGTATGAAGAAGGTTACTCTATCAATGCGGCTTCTAGTGTGAAGTGATTGAAGAGGGGCTGAGGTATCACCAGCAGTCCATCAAGGTTGGCGAGTGATGAAGAAAGGTTGCAATGGTTTGTTCAGTCGGATCATGAAGCCTTCTTGCTGTCCAAGCTTGATCCTTAAAAGAGGTCTCAAGCTTGAGGGAGTGTTGAAGTGGCTTCACTGATCAGATGGAGTTTCAGCAGTGAGGGATTCAAGTGGCTAGTGAAGAGCAGCCAATCCTCACCATCTAAACAAGGAGTTAACCTTATCTATTCTTTGTAGACATTCATGATATGTTTATCTCTTGAGGACTGATACACTTGTGGAATGATGTATCAGGTACTTGTATCTATCAAGGAAGATCTGGTGTGTCCAAACACTTCAACCTAACAAGAAGTTAGGTGAAAGGGAGAGAGACCAAGATATGTCTGAAGAAGAGTACAAGAAGTGTTGATGATGAGCAAGAAGAGTGGGTTCTATCTTGCATCACATGAGGGCCATGATCGAGTCTTTGTGTTCCTTACATTGTTGGTAAGGCACAAAGACTCACTAACAATCCCAGGCCTTGGAGACTTTACTCTTTTCCCTCATCAGGTTTTGTCCCAAAGGGTTTTCCTTGGTGAGGTTTTAATGAGGAAGTTATTCAAGGTTCAAGCTTGACTTAGGATCAACTAAAGTCAAGCTTGAGGGGAGTGTTAACTTGAAGAGAAGAAATGGAGAAACTAAAGGTGTTGAGTTGAGTTGGGGCTTGTGCAAAAGATAGGGCAAGGTGTCCAGAAGTGTCATGATGGATGTGCAATGTTAGGGCCAAGTCTAGGAGAGACTTAGAAGTGTATTTGGGAGCAAATGGACGAGTGTGCACAGATAGGGCGAGGCAGTACGGACATGTACGGACAGTACGGATCTGTACAGACCAGAGGCGACTCAGATTTGCATAACTTCGGCCATTTGAAGTTTTGGAGTTGGTGCAAAATAGAGGCGAACCTGGCGTCCGGAAAGCTTGTGCAATGTCTGGGCAAGGTTTTGGAGTTATAAAAGTGGTCCCAGTCTTGTGGATAAGGTTCTGATCAGATTGCATCAAAGGAGAATCAAGGAGATGCTATTGTAGTGTGATTGGCTAGTTTGGTCATGGGACAGGCTGGCCTTGGCTGTAAAGCCAAAGGGAACCACGACCATGAACCTAAACATACACATGGGCAGATTAGGAGGAGCCTTATGTTAGCCAATCAGAGATCAGATGCCAGGTTGCCTTTGTTTGAATTAAACCAATCAGAAACCTTTCTCTCTTATCCAATCAGCACATTTCACTAAGATTGCAAGAAAACCAACTCATCTACACCATCCATTCCTCTTAAGTTATTTACAACCATTAGATATAGATAACTTCTCATAAACCTATATCTAATGCATCTAACCATTAGATATAGATAACTTCCCATCATCAACACTTTTCATAAACCTATATCTAATGGTTGTAAATAACTTTAGAGGAATGGATGGTGTAGATGAGTTGGTCTTCTTGCAATCTTAGTGAAATGTGCTGATTGGATAAGAGAGAAAGGTTTCTTATTGGTTTAATTCAAACCAAGGCAAGCTGGCACCTGATCTCTGATTGGCTAACATAAGGCTCCTCCTAATCTGCCCATGTGTATGTATAGGTTCATGGTCGTGGTTCCCTTTGGCTTTACAGCCAAGGCCAGCCTGTCCCATGACCAAACTAGCCAATCAGACTACAATGGCATCTCCTTGATTCTCCTTTGATGCCATCTGATCAGAACCTTATCCACAGGACTGGGACCACTTTTATAACTCCAAAACCTTGCCCAGACATTGCACAAGCTTTCCCAGGATGTCAGGTTTGCCCTATTTTTGCACCAACTCCAAAACTTCTCAAATGGCGAGTTATGCAAATCTGGTATGCAGTGCAATGCCGGATCCGTGCCTGTCGTGTACTGTCATTGCGTCCATTTTCGCCTAACTTTGCACACTCGCCCATTTGCTCCCAAATACACTTCTAAGTCTCTCCTAGACTTGGCCCTAACTTTGCACATCCATCAGGACACTTCTGGACACCTTGTCCTATCTTTTGCACAAGCCCCAACTCAACTCAACACCTTTAGTTTCTCCATTTCTTCTCTTCAAGTTAACACTCCCCCTCAAGCTTGACTCTTAGGAGATCCTAAGTCAAGCTTGGAACCTTGAAGAATCCCCTCATTAAAAACCTTACAAGGAAAACCCTTTGGGACAAAACCTTATAAGGGAAAAAGAGTAGGTTCCTCAAGGCCTAGGGATTGGCCATTGAGCCTTTGTGTCTTAGAACCAATGTGGTTGGACACAAAGAACTCTAGATCGTGGCCTAAACAGGTGCAACAACACTTCAAGGCTTGCACACACTTTAAACACTTCTTGGCCTCTTCATGTAGCCGGTTTAAGACTCCCCCTCTCCACTGGCTTCTCCGCCATCTTAGAAAGGCTAGGAACCGACCAGTTTCATCTTCAACGCACTAGTGAGGCTGATCAACACTTCACACACGGCTTGCCCTCTTCATCGACCAGGTTTGGAATCTCCCCCTCTCAACTGACTTCGCAGTCTCTTTAGAGAAGCTAAGAGATGACCCGGAACATCTTTAGTGAGGCTCAAGCAATGGTACCTGATACATTATCCCAAAGGTGCATCAGTACCTATCAACACCAAGAAAATGAATATCCTGCATCCCAATTGATGCACACAATCTCACAATTCAATCATAAACATTTTCAGTATCTTTTCAAACACAAGCAATGAATAAGATGAATGAAAAAGGATTGAAAAATCTAAGGGAACTTCCCTTTTGTTTTGGTGAGGAGTGACTGGATTATAGTCACTTGAATCCCTCATACTAGGCTGTTGCACCCTCTTCATGGCAACACCAACTTAATGGAAGACTGTGTAGATTCTTCAGCTTCATGAACCTTCATACACACACAGCCTAAAATAACTCCGGTTGATGATCCTTTGTTGAAGCCTTTGCAATGCCTTCATACTAGACCATGGATCACACTCATTAAGACTCCCCCTGAAGCTTAACTCTGAGTATAGGAGGAGCTGAGCTTGTGAGAAGCGTGAGCTATCCATGGCCTTAGGACCACCGGTCTTCCAAGACTTTGGTGATGGTCTTGGCCTTGTGAGCTGCTCTCTTCCTTAAACCAGGAACTAGGGTGTTTTAATCACCATAGAGAGTCCTCACAAGACAAGTTCTCACTGTATAATAACCCATGCTACACTTCCTGTAGACTATGGACTGAACATGTCCTATGGTATTATACAATGGCACTCTCTCATTGCATACTCAACCACTCTACACTTCCTGTAGGTAATGGACTGAAACGTCCTAGTGATGAGATGTAATGACATAGACCTTTGTCTTTAACATTCTTGGTTGTTGGTGAGTTACATGTATCACTCCTTGTGTACCTAACACCACCACAACTCAATGCAAGATCAGATCATCCCATTAGGATCAAACTAAGATCATCCATCCTGTTTGATCACCAATGCCCCCAATAATATATGATACTTGAAACAAGCTAGACAATCAAGACAAGAACAAGCAAAGACAGTGTATGATATCAACAATACACTAATCTTTTAGGTACAATTCAGTTTTTTTTTTTTTTAAATGCAACAATAGATGAATGCATTAGGTTACACACTAACTATATGAACGAAACATATTCAATCCACTTGAGACACAAGTCTAGATGATACTTATGCAATCAAGGCGACAAGAGTGACTCAATTCATGCTTATGCTCACTAGTTTTATCAAAGTCAATGATTCAAGTAGCTTAGACATACTACTAAATGCTTATAAGACATCATTGATGGATTTAACTATGGCATAGCAACAATCAGAACTGGACTGAGTCAAGACAAGCAGATTTCAATCTCTAACAATGACAATGGAAGTTCTATACAATACATTGACATCCTAGGTTATTCTATATATATATGATTTTTTTTTTAAGTTCTCTAAATGCAATGCAAGCTTACATCAGTACATTTGCAATTTAGGCTCATTTTTAAATGCATTACTACATGAATGCACAATCTTAAAGCATTAGCTATATGAATGCAACAGGTTGAATCCATGAGCAATATTAAGGCTATTCACAACAGTTTCAATCAAAACCAATGATGCAAGCAACTTAGACAATTTCTAATTGATGCAAGACCTTCATTGATGGATTAAACATAGGCAATAGCATCAGATAACAAATAGGATTGAATTTAGACAGTATGAGTCATGCTTATGTATGCAAAACAACTTATCAATCATGATGCAAGCAGCATAGACATTCTACTCAATTCTACAACACATTCATGATGATTCAAGCTATGGCAACACACAAGACAATGCAATACACAGAACATGAGATTCTGGGACTCTAGACATTACTTAATATCAATAAGACAATGCAGCAGCAAAACATTTTCAGTGCAATTAGCCTAGACATTCTACTAGAAGCTATAAACTCTTAATGGAATTAGGGAAAGCACAGAGTATAATCAAGAGATAAACCTATCAAGACATATTAAAATGGATGAGACTAGGTTTACTCCCTTGTTTAAGGTGATGAGGAGTGGTTCTTAAAGTTGCCACTTGAATCCTCACTTCTTCTTCTTCTCATGTTGTAATCACCCTTCTGAATTCACCACCATGATGGAATGCTTGTGGATGCTTCAGCTACTTCTTCAATCACCTCACAATAGAAGCCGCCTTGATAGAGTAGCCTTCTTCTTCACACAGCCAAGAGTGCTCTGTCTTAGTTTGAGCACCCTCTTAAATAGGCACGCCACTGTTTAGACCCGGTTGGCTTCTTCTTCAGGTACGTGCAATGGTAAGAGGAAGAACACCAGTGAGCTCAAGTGAGTTTTACAACCATTGGTGCTTCTCCCTTCTTGTAACACCTCTCCATTGTACACACAATGGGCATCATTCTTTCTTTTTCAACTTGGATTTGATGATGAGATAGGAACATCTTTTGTGAACCTGAAACATCACTCAAACTCTAGCAAAGATAAGGCACAATTGCATTGGGATCAATCCTTGACTTCATCAAGTTTGATCACCAATGTCTCAAGCTTTATAACATTAGATAGAATCAAGACAATGTCAAGTTCTTATCTATGCAAGCAACCATTCTCTAAATACTAAGCAAGACCTTATCAGATTCAAGACAAAGTATTTAGGCAATTTTAAACCCTCCTTAATATGCAACTTAGACTTTAATCTAAATGCAACAATACAAGACAGCAACAAGGCAGTATGCATTAATTTTAATCAGTTTCTAACTCATGACAGCAAGCATGATAATATAATCTATCATCTTAACAAAGACAATTTAATTTAGAACTGACATTAAGCATTTAACCATTTTCAATCTTATTGATATCAAATCTTGATTAATAAATCATCAAGTTTGATTTCCAATATCACAAGCAATGCAACAGATAGACACAAGGCATTATCAAGTTCTATTCTTTGCAAGCTAATTCTCTAAGCACCAGCAAGATCATAACAGATTCAATACAAGCTACTTAGGCAATTTTAAAACTCCTTTACTCAGCGATTTAGACATGAATCTAATGCTTCAATATTAGGCAGCAACAAGTCACATTGCCTTAACCTTAATCAGTTTTTAATTCATGAAAGCAAGCTGGATAAGACAATACAATCTATCATCCTAACAAGTCATTTCATTTTAGAACTAGGATTAAGCATTTTAAACAGTCTCAATCATCAAACAAGCCTCTTTAAGCATCCTGGGCCAGATTCTAAAACATATTCATTTAGCAATCTTAGACATATCCTCAGGTTTTCAATCACATCACAACATCACAACCTATTCATACACTAAAGCTTTATACAAGAGAAAGAGATTTCCTTACAGCCAAGGAACTAGTGTTAGTTCCTTGAAACTCCTTAGTACATGGGAAGATCCGAGCTGTTGGTGTCAACTCCTACATCTCCTTCTTTCATGGACCTTTCTCTTGAACCCACCATGCCTAAGACACCTCCTCACTTCATTTTTGAGTCGCCATACCATGTACAAGTGGAAAGCTTTCACCTTTCTTCTTGGACATTGAATAGGACTGGCTTGGACTTGCTTCCAATGGCCTTCTTTCTTCAGGACGACCATGAGATAGTGGAGAACGACCAAGGACAGCTTCTGGACGCCATTGATGAGCACACCTTCTTCTTGAAGAGGTTGAACAGCCAAATGAACATGAAGCTTCTTCTTGGTTTGGAAATGGCATGGGAGTAAGCCTTGAGCTTAGCGGAAGCTGGAACCAAGTTCTAATGAACCTGGCTCTGATACCATATGATATTTTAGGATTACTCAGGTTGTATATGTGTGTGAAACCCAAATGGGTAAAGAGAGAGAGCTTGGGAGCGATTTGAGAAGAAGAGAGACTAAAGAGTGTTTATGTGTCTAAGAGATTGGTAACAAGTCTGAGAACGTGTATAGAGATTCAGAATGAGAGAATAGAGAGTTTAGAGAGACAAAGTATCATGAGATTATGAAGGAGGAGGGGAAATCCCCATTGCTCACTTAAGACTTACGAAACAGCACTTATGAGCTTATATATGCTCTTTACAACTTGCAATCATAAACCTAAATCTAAGGGCTGTTATAACTTGAATTTAAATGGATGATGAGATGGAAAGATGATCTTGGTCGTGGATGTGCTCTTCCTGATGGATAATTGGTCCATTTGAATCATGTCAAGGGAAGGCTGGCTCCTTATTGGCTAGCTAAAGGCTCCCATGAATCTGCCCACTTTGTTTGCTAGATACATGGTCTCCTTTTGCTTTTACTTTACAGCAAGGGACTCTCCTTTCCAGCCTGTCACTCGCCAGCCTCTCCTTTGTCTTCTTCTCTTAAGAGTTTCACCAGCCTCTCCTTTGTCTTCTTCTCTTAAGAGTTTTGTCTTCTTCTCTTAAGAGTTTTGTGTTCTCTTACTGTGGTAACTCTCCAAAGTTACTGTGGTAACTTTGGAGTTACTGTCTTAACCAAATATTCTCCAAATGGTGTCTAAGTTCCTCATGGACTTAAACCCAATCTTCCACAGCCAAAGATCACTTCTTGAATTCTTAAGACCCTCCTGAAGCTTGACAGACAATCTCTGTAAGACTTGCCCTCTCCTTCCACTAGACCCAAACTAATCCATACTTCTACTTTCACTCCATTTCTATTCTTCAAGTTAACAGCTTAGACTTTCACAAAGCTAAGCTTGAGGGGGAGTGTTGAGATGAGAAGTAGTTATGGAGTGTTGAAGTTACTTGGGTAGAGAAAGTTACCACAGTAAATATTAGTTACTGTGGTAAAAAGGGTTAAGGAAGTTACCTTAGTGAAAGGAGTTACTTGAGAGTGAAATGGGTAAAGGGAAACTTACCAGGAAGAGAGGAGTGTGCGCTGAGGTTAGGATAAGGTTGTGGATAAGGTGGAGAGCCTTGACAGGCTGTGACAGGCTAGAAAGGCAAAGCATCTCAGTCCAAGATGCCTCACACACGATCACACTCTCATTGGCTGAGTTTGAAATGAGGAGCATCTTCCCTTGACTCCACATGCTTAGAATAGTGATCAAATGGAAACCCTTGTATCTGATCTCTCTATATATATTGTAACCTCATCATTAATAAGATTATGAAAGTTATGAGTCTCTCTTAGTCTCTCTCAAAGTTTCTCTTTAGACTCTTAATCTCATTTTATACTTTAATCTTCTCTAAACTTATTCTAATCTTCTCTAAACACTCAGATTACTCTTAACATCACTAAAAGTGATATTCCCTTGTATCTGTCCAGATACATAGTCAAGGCTGGTCTTTCCTTTACAGCAACAGCCAGCCTGTCTTGGACCAAAGTAGTCAATCATCACCAAGAGAGCTCCCATTGGTCGCTTGCTTCCATTTTATCCACAAGGCATCTTCTCTTGATGCTCTTTTGATTCCACACGACCAGATCATGCTTATCAGCCCTAAGTATGCACAAAGCCTCCAGGACACGTTCTGATCACGCCCTAACTTTTCACATCTTGGCCCGAACTTTGCACAATCCCAAAACATCACCAATGGTCGAGTTGTGCATACTGGTCATCCTGTTCAGACGGGTCCGCATAAGTCCCAGACGCCCGCCCCTAACATTAAACACTCGCCCATTTGCTCCCAAACACACTTCTAAGTCCCTCCTGGACTTGGCCCTATCTTTGCACAGCTATATGAGCCCTTATGGACACCTTCAGACACTCCTCAAGTCTTCATAGACAATCTCCGGAGGTCTTGCCCTATTCTTGCTCAAGACTCAATTTCAACCCAACACTTCACCACTCCATTTCTTTTCTTTAAGTCAACACTCCCCTCAAGCTTGACTATAGGATATCCTTAGTCAAGGTTGGAACCATGAAGAACTCCCTCATTAAAAACCTCACCAGGGAAAACCCTTTGGGACAAAACCTTGATGAGGGAAAAAGAGTAGAGCCAACAAGGCCTGGGGATTGGCCAGTGAGCCTATGTGCCTTAGTATCACTGAGGTTTGGGCACATAGGCTCTGGATCATGGCCTCTTCACATCACACCACCTTCTTGGACTCTTCTATAGAACCGGCTTGATTCTCCCCCTCTCAACTGACTCTCGCCATCTTAGAAAGGCTAGGTAGGACCGGAACCTCTTCATTGAGTCTCAAAGTAAGGTACCTGATACAACATTCCACAAGTGTATCAGTCCTCAAGAGATAAACCTATCATGTATATATTTAAGGAGATAAGATCAGGTTACTCCCTTGTTTAGATGGTGAGGAGTGGCTGCTCTGACCCGCCACTTGAATCCTCACTTGCTGAGCTTAACAGCTCCTCCTCTTATCACATAAGCTCACTAACACTCCCCCTCAAGCTTGAGACCGAGTATAGGGAAGGTCCAAGCTTGAAGGTGAGCTCATACTAAGCTCCATGATAAGCCGGAACACCTCCATCTTCTTCAGACTTGATGCTAGAACCCCCACATAATCACCATTGCAACCTCTTCATTCTGATACCAACTTGGCTGAGGAGATACCTCAGCTCACTCCACAATCACTTCACACTAGAATCCGCCTTGTTAAGTGACTTTCTTCTTCCTTCACACTCGGCTGGATATCTTCATCAGTGGCTTGTAATGGCATGAGGAAAACAGGAGACTAAGCTTAGAGGATCTTCTGGTAGCTCACTTGAATCCCCACCTCAAGCTTGACTGAGTATAGGTTCAAGCTTGAAGTGAGCCTCAAAGAGTTTTCAAACCGGGAGCGCATCACTTCCTACAGCTGCGCTTAAGCCAACCGATCTGCCATTGCCTTCAGCTTCAATGCCATCAGGTCACCGGTCTCCTCAAGACTTAGGTGATGACCTTGCCTTGTGTGTCTCCATGAACCAGGAGGGCATCACCAGCTACAGCTGCGCTTAAGACAACTGGCCATACACACAAGCACCAACTCTCCATTTCTTCACAATGGATCAAGTCTTCCTCTCTGTCACGGATTGATGATGAACTAAGGCCACTTCTTGTGAACCTGAAACATCATTCAAACTCCAGACAAGATAAGACACAAGCATTGGGACCAAAGGTTGATTGACCATCAAGTTTGATCTCCAATGTCCTAAGCTATGCAATAGACAGAAACAATTCATGACAAAGTTCTTATCTATGCAAGCTAACCATTCTCTAAACACTAAGCATGATCTAATCAGGATTCAATACAAAGTATTTAGGCAATCAACCCTTCCTTAACCGCAACCATAGACATCCATCAATGTGCTCAACATAAGGCAGCAACAAGATGACAATATGCAATGACCTTAATCAGTTTCTAGTTTATGTATGCAATAGGATCAGACAGTACATTCTATCATCCTAACACACATTTACTTCTAACTGAGGCAAAGCAATATTAATCATCCACAACATCAGACAATGCAATACCTTTAAAATTGATTCAGTTTAAGAGAGCTAACAGGATCAAGACTTCATCTAGCATCCTAACACAACTCATAACAGAATCAAGGCAAGCATTTTATCTCTCCACATCAAACAAGACTCTTTAAGCATCCTGGGACAGATTCTAAATCATTTCAATTCATTTAGCAATCTGTAACATATCCTCAGGTTTTCAATCAATACACAACCTCACAATCAGTTCATATGCTCAAGCTTTTAACTAAATGGAAAGAGATCCAGCTTACAGCCAAGGAACTTGTTTGTTCCTTGAATCTCCATTGTACATGGCAAGTTATGAGCTGTTGGTGTCGACCCCAACACCTTCTTCTTCCATGAACCATCCTCTTGAACCCACCATGTCAAAGACACCTCCTTTCACCATGTTTGAATCGCCACACAGGTACAAGATGAAAGCTATCACCTTTCTTCTTGGACAATGAATAGAAATCGCCTAGACTGTGTTGTTGAAGAGGGTAGCTAATCCGCTTCACAACTTGGCTTCTAAGGATCTTCTTTCTTCAAGGACGGACATGAGAGCTCATGAGGAGCTAAGAGAGCTTCTGGACACGCCATGGCAGTGAACATCGTCTTCTTGAAGAGGTAGAACAGCTGGCTGGACAGTAGCATCTTCTTGGTTTGGAAATGACATGGGAGAAAGCTTTGAGCTTAGCGGAAGCTAGAACCAGATTCAGATGAACCTGGCCCTGGTACCATATGAGATTTTAGAGAATCAGATTGGGGTGTGTTAAGAACAACCATAATAGCAAGATTAGAGCTTGATAGGATGAAGAAGAGGTCTGATGAAACTAGTGTAAGCTCATATTAGAAAGAAGAGAATAAGAGAGATTAGGAGTTTAAATGTATAAAAAAGTAGAGATTAAGAGATTCTGATCCAAGAACACTTTGTATTATGAAGGAGGAGGGGAAATCCCCCTCTCTCTCTTAGAGAGATACAATCTGTCACGGTGACTTATTTATAAGCTTTACAAGTTTTAAAACCAGAACCCTAAATCTAATGGTTCTAATGACTCTTGAAGGATGGATGGCTGAGATGAGGAGTTGAATCAGTCCCAATCTCGTGATACATCTTGATTGGTGGAGAGAGCTGGCTTGATTGGATGAGGAGGCTTGGCTCTGATTGGTGCTTCTAAGGCTCCTCTGAATCTTCTCTTGTATCTATCCAGATACATAGTCAAGGCTGGTCTTTCCTTTACAGCAACAGCCAGCTTGTCTTGGACCAAAGTAGCCAATCATCACCAAGAGAGCTCCCATTGGTCGCTTGCTTCCATGTTATCCACAAGGCATCTTCTCTTGATGCTCTTTTGATTCCACACGACAAGATCATGCTTATCAGCCCTAAGTATGCACAAAGCCTCCAGGACACGTTCTGATCAGCCCTAACTTTGCACATCTTGGCGAACTTTGCACAATCCCAAAACATCACCAATGGTCGAGTTGTGCATACTCGGGTCATCCGGTTTGATTAGAATGACAAAGTAGTCATATTCCCAAACAGAAAACCGATCACCTGATTTGAAAGTGGATAACTTCTTCATCCTAACTCTATGAGATTTATTCAACTTCTGGTGATTCTCCACTATTTTATGTATCCAAATACAGCTTCTCACATGTGATTCATCCTGGTTTGATTAGAATGACAAAGTTGTCATATTCCCAAACAGGAAAACTGGGATCACTGATTTGAAAGTGGATAACTTCTTCATCTAACTCCTATGAGATTTATTCAACTTCCTGGTGATTCTACACTACTTTATGTATCCAAAGACAGCATTTCACATCGTGATTCATCTTGGTCTGATTAGAATGACAAAGTAGTCATATTCCCAAACAGAAAACCGATCACCTGATTTGAAAGTGGATAACTTCTTCATCCTAACTCCTATGAGATTTATTCAACTTCTGGTGATTCTCCACTATTTTATGTATCCAAATCCAGCTTCTCACATCATGATTCATCCTGGTTTGATTAGAATGACAAAGTTGTCATATTCCCAAACAGGAAAACTGGGATCACGATTTGAAAGTGGATAACTTCTTCATCTAACTCCTATGAGATTTATTCAACTTCTGGTGATTCTCCACTACTTTATGTATCCAAATCAGCTTCTCACATGTGATTCATCCTGGTTTGATTAGAATGACAAAGTTGTCATATTCCCAAACAGGCTGGGATCACCTGATTTGAAAGTGGGATAACTTCTTCATCCTAACTCCTATGAGATTTATTCAACTTCCTGGTGATTCTCCACTGTTTTATGTATCCAAAGACAGCATTTCCCATTACGATTCATCCTGGTTTGATTAAAATGACAAAGAAGTAGTCATATTCCCAAACAGGGAAACTGGGATCACCTGATTTGAAACTAGGATAACTTTTTCATCCTAACTCCTATGAGATTTATTCAACTTCCTGGTGATTTTCCACTACTTTATGTATCCAAATCTAGCTTCTCACATCGCGATTCATCTTGGTCTGATTAGAATGACAAAGAAGTTGTCATATTCCCAAACAAGAAAACTGGGATCACCTGATTTGAAAGTGGGATAACTTCTTCATCCTAACTCCTATGAAATTTATTCAACAACTTCCTGGTGATTCTCCACTACTCTATGTATCCAAATCCAGCTTCTCACATCGCGATTCATCTTGGTCTGATTAGAATGACAAAGAAGTAGTCATATTCCCAAAACAGAAAAACTGGGATCACCTGATTTGAAAGTGGGATAACTTCTTCATCCTAACTCCTATGAGATTTATTCAACTTCCTGGTGATTCTCCACTACTTTATGTATCTAAATCCAGCTTCTCACATCGCGATTCATCTTGGTTTGATTAGAATGACAAAGAAGTAGTCATATTCCCAAACAGGCTGGGATCACGATTTGAAAGTGGGATAACTTCTTCATCCTAACTCCTATGAGATTTATTCAATTTCCTGGAGATTCTCAACTGCTTTATGTATCCAAAGACAGCATTTCACATTACGATTCATCCTGGTTTGATTAAAATGACAAAGAAGTAGTCATATTCCCAAACAGGGAAACTGGGATCACCTGATTTGAAAGTGGGATAACTTTTTCATCCTAACTCCTATGAGATTTATTCAACTTCCTGGTGATTCTCCACTACTCTATGTATCCAAATCCAGCTTCTCACATCGCGATTCATCTTGGTCTGATTAGAATGACAAAGAAGTTGTCATATTCCCAAACAAGAAAACTGGGATCACCTGATTTGAAAGTGGGATAACTTCTTCATCCTAACTCCTATGAAATTTATTCAACAACTTCCTGGTGATTCTCCACTACTCTATGTATCCAAATCCAGCTTCTCACATCGCGATTCATCTTGGTCTGATTAGAATGACAAAGAAGTAGTCATATTCCCAAAACAGAAAAACTGGGATCACCTGATTTGAAAGTGGGATAACTTCTTAATCCTAACTCCTATGAGATTTATTCAACTTCCTGGTGATTCTCCACTACTTTATGTATCTAAATCCAGCTTCTCACATCGCGATTCATCTTGGTTTGATTAGAATGACAAAGAAGTAGTCATATACCCAAACAGGAAAACTGGGATCACCTGATTTGAAGGTGGGATAACTTCTTCATCCTAACTCCTATGAGATTTATTCAATTTCCTGGAGATTCTCAACTGCTTTATGTATCCAAAGACAGCATTTCACATTAGGATTCATCCTGGTTTGATTAAAATGACAAAGAAGTAGTCATATTCCCAAACAGGAAAATTGGGATCACCTGATTTGAAAGTGGGATAACTTCTTCATCCTAACTCCTATGAGATTTATTCAACTTCCTGGTAATTCTCCACTACTCTATGTATCCAAATCCAGCTTCTCACATCGCGATTCATCTTGGTCTGATTAGAATGACAAAGAAGGAGTCATATTCCCAAACAAGAAAACTGGGATCACCGGATTTGAAAGTGGGATAACTTCTTCATCCTAACTCCTATGAGATTTATTCAACTTCCTGCTGATTCTCCACTACTTTATGGATCTAAATACAGCTTCTCAGATCGCGATTCATCCTGGTTTGATTAGAATGACGAAGAAGTTGTCATATTCCCAAACAGGAAAACTGGGATCACCTGAAGTGAAAGTGGGATAACTTCTTCATCTTAACTCCTATGAGATTTATTCAACTTCCTGGTGATTATCCACTGCTTTATGTATGCAAAGACAGCATTCTCACATCGCGATTCACCCTGGTTTGATTAGAATGATAAAGAAGTAGTCATATTCCCAAACAGGAAAACTGGGATCACCTGATTTGAAAGTGGGATAACTTCTTCATCCTAACTCCTATGAGATTTATTCAACTTCCTGGTGATTCTCCACTGCTTAATGTATCCAAATACAGCTTCTCAAATCACGATTCATCCTGGTTTGATTAGAATGGCCAAGAAGTTGTCATATTCCCAAACAGGAAAACTGGGATCACCTGATTTGAAAGTGGGAAAACTTCTTCATCCTAACTCCTATGAGATTTATTCAATTTCCTGGTGATTCTCCACTGCTTTATGTATCCAAAGACAGCATTTCACATCACGATTCATCCTGGTTTGATTAGAATGACAAAGAAGTAGTCATATTCCCAAACAGAAAACTGGGATCACCTGATTTGAAAGTGGGATAACTTCTTCATCCTAACTCCTATGAGATTTATTCAACTTCCTGGTGATTCTCCACTGCTTTATGTATCCAAAGACAGCATTTCACATCACGATTCATCCTGGTTTGATTAGAATGACGAAGAAGTTGTCATATTCCCAATTAGGAAAAATGGGATCACCTGATTTGAAAGTGGGATAACTTCTTCATCCTAACTCCTATGAGATTTATTCAACTTCCTGGTGATTCTACACTACTTTATGTATCCAAATACAGCTTCTCACATCGTGATTCATCCTGATTTGATTAGAATGACAAAGAAGTTGTCATATTCCCAAACAGGAAAACTGGGATCACCTGATTTGAAAGTGGGATAACTTCTTCATCCTAACTCCTATGAGATTTATTCAACTTCCTGGTGATTCTCCACTGCTTAATGTATCCAAATACAGCTTCTCAAATCGCGATTCATCCTGGTTTGATTAGAATGGCCAAGAAGTTGTCATATTCCCAAACAGGAAAACTGGGATCACCTGATTTGAAAGTGGGATAACTTCTTCATCCTAACTCCTATGAGATTTATTCAACTTCCTGGTGATTCTCCACTGCTTTATGTATCCAAAGACAGCATTTCACATCACGATTCATCCTGGTTTGATTAGAATGACAAAGAAGTAGTCATATTCCCAAACAGGAAAACTGGGATCACCTGATTTGAAAGTGGGATAACTTCTTCATCCTAACTCCTATGAGATTTATTCAACTTCCTGGTGATTCTCCACTGCTTTATGTATCCAAATACAGCTTCTCAAATCACGATTCATCCTGGTTTGATTAGAATGGCCAAGAAGTTGTCATATTCCCAAACAGGCTGGGATCACTGATTTGAAAGTGGGAAAACTTCTTCATCCTAACTCCTATGAGATTTATTCAATTTCCTGGTGATTCTCCACTGCTTTATGTATCCAAAGACAGCATTTCGCATCACGATTCATCCTGGTTTGATTAGAATAACAAAGAAGTAGTCATATTCCCAAACAGGAAAACTGGGATCACCTGATTTGAAAGTGGGATAACTTCTTCATCCTAACTCCTATGAGATTTATTCAACTTCCTGGTGATTCTCCACTGCTTTATGTATCCAAAGACAGCATTTCACATCACGATTCATCCTGGTTTGATTAGAGTGACGAAGAAGTTCTCATATTCCCAATTAGGAAAAATGAGATCACCTGATTTGAAAGTGGGATAACTTCTTCATCCTAACTCCTATGAGATTTATTAAACTTCCTGGTGATTCTACACAACTTTATGTATCCAAATACAGCTTCTCATATCGTGATTCATCCTGATTTGATTAGAATGACAAAGAAGTTGTCGTATTCCCAAACAGGAAAACTGGGATCACCTGATTTGAAAGTGGGATAACTTCTTCATCCTAACTCCTATGAGATTTATTCAACTTCCTGGTGATTCTCCAATGCTTTATGTATCCAAAGAAAGCATTTCACATCGTGATTCATCCCGGTTTGATTAGAATGACAAAGAAGTTGTCATATTTCCAATTAGGAAAAATGGGATCACCTGATTTGAAAGTGGGATAACTTCTTCATCTTAACTCCTATGATATTTATTCAACTTCCTGGTGATTCTCCACTGCTTAACGTATCCAAATACAGCTTCTCAAATCGTGATTCATCCTGGTTTGATTAGAATGGCCAAGAAGTTGTCATATTCCCTAACAGAAAAACTGGGATCACCTGATTTGAAAGTGGGATAACTTCATCATCCTAACTCCTACGAGATTTATTCAACTTCCTAGTGATTCTCCACTACTTTATGTATCTAAATCTAGCTTATCACATCATGATTCATCTTGGTTTGATTAGAATGACAAAGAAGTAGTCATATTCCCAAACAGGAAAACTGGGATCACCTGATTTGAAAGTGGGATAACTTCTTCATCCTAACTCCTATGAGATTTATTCAACTTCCTGGTGATTCTCCACTGCTTTATGTATCCAAAGACAGCATTTCACATCACGATTCATCCTGGTTTGATTAAAATGACAAAGAAGTAGTCATATTCCCAAACAGGAAAACTGGGATCACCTGATTTGAAAGTGGATAACTTCTTCATCCTAACTCCTATGAAATTTATTCAACTTCATGGTGATTCTCCACTATTTTATGTATCCAAAGACAGCATTTCACATCGTGATTCATCCTGGTTTGATTAGAATGACGAAGAAGTTCTCATATTCCCAATTAGGAAAAATGGGATCACCTGATTTGAAAGTGGGATAACTTCTTCATCCTAACTCCTATGAGATTTATTCAACTTCCTGGTGATTCTCCACTACTTTATGGATCTAAATCCAGCTTCTCACATTGCGATTCATCTTGGTTTGATTAGAATGACAAAGAAGTAGTCATATTCCCAAACACGAAAACTGGGATCACCTGATTTGAAAGTGGGATAACTTCTTCATCCTAAGTCCTATGAGATTTATTCAACTTCCTGGATATTCTCCACTACTTTATGTATCTAAATACAACTTCTCAGATCGCAATTCATCCTTGTTTGATTAGAATGACAAAGAAGTTGTCATATTCCCAAACAGGAAAACTAGGATCACCTGATTTGAAAGTGGGAAAACTTCTTCATCCTAACTCCTATGAGATTTATTCAATTTCCTGGTGATTCTCCACTACATTATGGATCCAAATCCAGCTTCTCACATCGTGATTCATCTTGGTTTGATTAGAATGACACAGAAGTTGTCATATTCCAAACAGGAAAAATGGGATCACTGATTTGAAAGTGGGATAACTTCTTCATCCTAACTCCTATGATATTTATTCAACTTCCTGGTGATTCTCCACTGCTTTATGTATCCAAAGACAGCATTTCACATCACGATTCATCCTGGTTTGATTAGAATGACAAAGAAGTAGTCATATTCCCAAACAGGAAAACTGGGATCACCTGATTTGAAAGTGGGATAACTTCTTTATCCTAACTCCTATGAAATTTATTCAACTTCATGGTGATTCTCCACTATTTTATGTATCCAAAGACAGCTTCTCACATCGCGATTCATCTTGGTTTGATTAGAATGACAAAGAAGTTGTCATATTCCCAATTAGGAAAAATGGGATCACGATTTGAAAGTGGGATAACTTCTTCATCCTAACTCCTATGAGATTTATTCAACTTCCTGGTGATTCTCCACTACTCTATGTATCCAAATCCAGCTTCTCACATCATGATTCATCTTGGTTTGATTAGAATGACAAAGAAGTTGTCATATTCCCAAACAGAAAACTGGGATCACCGATTTGAAAGTGGGATAACTTTTTCATCCTAACTCCTATGAGATTTATTCAACTTCCTAGTGATTCTCCACTACTTTATGTATCCAAATCCAGCTTCTCACATTGCGATTCATCTTGGTTTGATTAGAATGACAAGAAGTTGTCATATTCCCAAACAGAAAACTGGGATCACCGATTTGAAAGTGGGATAACTTCTTCATCCTAACTCATGAGATTTATTCAACTTCCTGGTGATTCTCCACTACTTTATGGATCTAAATCCAGCTTCTCACATCATGATTCATCCTGGTTTGATTAGAATGACAAAGAAGTTGTCATATTCCCAAACAGGAAAAATGGGATCACGATTTGAAAGTGGGATAACTTCTTCATCTAACTCTATGAGATTTATTCAACTTCTGGTGATTCTCCACTACTTTATGTATCCAAAGACAGCATTTCACATCACGATTCATCCTGGTTTGATTAGAATGGCCAAGAAGTTGTCATATTTCCAATTAGGAAAAATGGGATCACGATTTGAAAGTGGGATAACTTCTTCATCTAACTCTATGAGATTTATTCAACTTCTGGTGATTCTCCACTGCTTTATGTATCCAAAGACAACATTTCACATCACGATTCATCCTGGTTTGATTAGAATGACGAAGAAGTTGTCATATTCCCAATTAGGAAAAATGGGATCACATGATTTGAAAGTGGGATAACTTCATCCTAACTCCTGAGATTTATTCAACTTCTGGTGATTCTCCACTGCTTATGTATCCAAATACAGCTTCTCAAATCGTGATTCATCCTGATTTGATTAGAATGGCCAAGAAGTTGTCATATTCCCAAACAGAGCTGGGATCACGATTTGAAAGTGGGATAACTTCTTCATCCAACTCCTATGAGATTTATTCAACTTCCTGGTGATTCTCCACTACTTTATGTATCTAAATCCAGCTTCTCACATCACATTCATCTTGGTTTGATTAGAATGACAAAGAAGTAGTCATATTCCCAAACAGGAAAACTGGGATCACCTGATTTGAAAGTGGGATAACTTTTTCATCCCAACTCCTATGAGATTTATTAAACTTCCTGGTGATTCTCCACTGCTTTATGTATCAAAAGAAAGCATTTCACATCGTGATTCATCCCGGTTTGATTAGAATGACGAAGAAGTTGTCATATTCCCAAATATGAAAACTTGGATCACCTGATTTGAAAGTGGGATAACTTCTTCATCCTAACTCCTATGAGATTTATTCAACTTCCTGGTGATTCTCCACTGCTTTATGTATCCAAAGACAGCATTTCACATCACGATTCATCCTGGTTTGATTAAAATGACAAAGAAGTAGTCATATTCCCAAATAGGAAAACTGGGATCACCTGATTTGAAAGTGGATAACTTCTTCATCCTAACTCCTATGAAATTTATTCAACTTCATGGTGATTCTCCACTATTTTATGTATCCAAAGACAGCATTTCACAACGTGATTCATCCAGGTTTGATTAGAATGATGAAGAAGTTCTCATATTCCCAATTAGGAAAAATGGGATCACCTGATTTGAAAGTGGGATAACTTCTTCATCCTAACTCCTATGAGATTTATTCAACTTCCTGGTGATTCTCCACTACTTTATGGATCTAAATCCAGCTTCTCACATCGTGATTCATCTTGGTTTGATTAGAATGACAAAGAAGTAGTCATATTCCCAAACAGAAAACTGGGATCACCTGATTTGAAAGTGGGATAACTTCTTCATCCTAAGTCCTATGAGATTTATTCAACTTCCTGGATATTCTCCACTACTTTATATATCTAAATACAACTTCTCAGATCGCAATTCATCCTTGTTTGATTAGAATGACAGAGAAGTTGTCATATTCCCAAACAGGAAAACTAGGATCACCTGATTTGAAAGTGGGAAAACTTCTTCATCCTAACTCCTATGAGATTTATTCAATTTCCTGGTGATTCTCCACTACTTTATGGATCCAAATCCAGCTTCTCACATCGTGATTCATCTTGGTTTGATTAGAATGACGAAGAAGTTGTCATATTCCCAAATATGAAAACTGGGATCACCTGATTTGAAAGTGGGATAACTTCTTCATCCTAACTCCTATGAGATTTATTCAACTTCCTGGTGATTCTCCACTGCTTTATGTATCCAAAGACAGCATTTCACATCACGATTCATCCTGGTTTGATTAGAATGGCCAAGAAGTTGTCATATTCCCAATTAGGAAAAATGGGATCACCTGATTTGAAAGTGGGATAACTTCTTCATCCTAACTCCTATGAGATTTATTCAACTTCCTGGTGATTCTACACTACTTTATGTATCCAAATACAGCTTCTCACATCGTGATTCATCCTGATTTGATTAGAATGACAAAGAAGTTGTCATATTCCCAAACAGGAAAACTGGGATCACCTGATTTGAAAGTGGGATAACTTCTTCATCCTAACTCCTATGAGATTTATTCAACTTCCTGGTGATTCTCCACTGCTTTATGTATCCAAATAAAGCATTTCACATCGTGATTCATCCCGGTTTGATTAGAATGACGAAGAAGTTGTCATATTTCCAATTAGGAAAAATGGGATCACCTGATTTGAAAGTGGGATAACTTCTTCATCTTAACTCCTATGAGATTTATTCAACTTCCTGGTGATTCTCCACTGCTTAATGTATCCAAATACAGCTTCTCAAATCGTGATTCATCCTGGTTTGATTAGAATGGCCAAGAAGTTGTCATATTCCCAAACAGGAAAACTGGGATCACCTGATTTGAAAGTGGGATAACTTCTTCATCCTAACTCCTACGAGATTTATTCAACTTCCTAGTGATTCTCCACTACTTTATGTATCTAAATCTAGCTTATCACATCATGATTCATCTTGGTTTGATTAGAATGACAAAGAAGTAGTCATATTCCCAAACAGGAAAACTTGGATCACCTGATTTGAAAGTGGGATAACTTCTTCATCCTAACTCCTATGAGATTTATTCAACTTCCTGGTGATTCTCCACTGCTTTATGTATCCAAAGACAGCATTTCACATCACGATTCATCCTGGTTTGATTAAAATGACAAAGAAGTAGTCATATTCCCAAACAGGAAAACTGGGATCACCTGATTTGAAAGTGGATAACTTCTTCATCCTAACTCCTATGAAATTTATTCAACTTCATGGTGATTCTCCACTATTTTATGTATCCAAAGACAGCATTTCACAACGTGATTCATCCAGGTTTGATTAGAATGATGAAGAAGTTCTCATATTCCCAATTAGGAAAAATGGGATCACCTGATTTGAAAGTGGGATAACTTCTTCATCCTAACTCCTATGAGATTTATTCAACTTCCTGGTGATTCTCCACTACTTTATGGATCTAAATCCAGCTTCTCACATTGCGATTCATCTTGGTTTGATTAGAATGACAAAGAAGTAGTCATATTCCCAAACAGGAAAACTGGGATCACCTGATTTGAAAGTGGGATAACTTCTTCATCCTAAGTCCTATGAGATTTATTCAACTTCCTGGATATTCTCCACTACTTTATGTATCTAAATGCAACTTCTCAGATCGGAATTCATCCTTGTTTGATTAGAATGACAGAGAAGTTGTCATATTCCCAAACAGAAAAACTAGGATCACCTGATTTGAAAGTGGGAAAACTTCTTCATCCTAACTCCTATGAGATTTATTCAATTTCCTGGTGATTCTCCACTACATTATGGATCCAAATCCAGCTTCTCACATCGTGATTCATCTTGGTTTGATTAGAATGACAAAGTTGTCATATTCCCAAATATGAAAATTGGGATCACCTGATTTGAAAGTGGGATAACTTCTTCATCCTAACTCCTATGAGATTTATTTAACTTCCTGGTGATTCTCCACTACTTTATGTATTCAAAGACAGCATTTCACATCACGATTCATCCTGGTTTGATTAGAATGACAAAGAAGTAGTCATATTCCCAAACAGGAAAACTGGGATCACCTGATTTGAAAGTGGGATAACTTCTTTATCCTAACTCCTATGAAATTTATTCAACTTCATGGTGATTCTCCACTATTTTATGTATCCAAATACAGCTTTCACATCGTGATTCATCCTGGTTTGATTAGAATGACAGAAGTTGTCATATTCCCAATTAGGAAAAATGGGATCACTGATTTGAAAGTGGGATAACTTCTTCATCCTAACTCCTATGAGATTTATTCAACTTCCTGGTGATTCTCCACTACTCTATGTATCCAAATCCAGCTTCTCACATCATGATTCATCTTGGTTTGATTAGAATGACAAAGAAGTAGTCATATTCCCAAACAGAAAACCGATCACCTCGATTTGAAAGTGGGATAACTTCTTCATCCTAAGTCCTATGAGATTTATTCAACTTCCTGGATATTCTCCACTACTTTATGTATCTAAATGCAACTTCTCAGATCGGAATTCATCCTTGTTTGATTAGAATGACAGAGAAGTTGTCATATTCCCAAACAGAAAAACTAGGATCACCTGATTTGAAAGTGGGAAAACTTTTTCATCCTAACTCCTATGAGATTTATTCAATTTCCTGGTGATTCTCCACTACATTATGGATCCAAATCCAGCTTCTCACATCGTGATTCATCTTGGTTTGATTAGAATGACACAAAAGTTGTCATATTCCGAAATATGAAAATTGGGATCACCTGATTTGAAAGTGGGATAACTTCTTCATCCTAACTCCTATGAGATTTATTTAACTTCCTGGTGATTCTCCACTACTTTATGTATTCAAAGACAGCATTTCACATCACGATTCATCCTGGTTTGATTAGAATGACAAAGAAGTCATATTCCCAAACAGAAAACTGGATCACCTGATTTGAAAGTGGGATAACTTTTTATCCTAACTCCTATGAAATTTATTCAACTTCATGGTGATTCTCCACTATTTTATGTATCCAAACACAGCTTTTCACATCGTTATTCATCCTGGTTTGATTAGAATGACGAAGAAGTTCTCATATTCCCAATTAGGAAAAATGGGATCACCTGATTTGAAAGTGGGATAACTTCTTCATCCTAACTCCTATGAGACTTATTCAACTTCCTGGTGATTCTCCACTACCCTATGTATCCAAATCCAGCTTCTCACATCTCGATTTATCTTAGTTTGATTAGAATGACAAAGAAGTTGTCATATTCCCAAACAGGAAAACTGGGATCACCTGATTTGATAGTGGGATAACTTTTTCATCCTAACTCCTATGAGATTTATTCAACTTCCTTGTGATTCTCCACTACTTTATGGATCTAAATCCAGCTTCTCACATCGCGATTCATCTTGGTTAGATTAGAATGACAAAGAAGTAGTCATATTCCCAAACAGGAAAACTGGATCACCTGATTTGAAAGTGGGATAACTTTTTCATCCCAACTCCTATGAGATTTATTAAACTTCCTGGTGATTCTCCACTGCTTTATGTATCCAAAGAAAGCATTTCACATCGTGATTCATCCCGGTTTGATTAGAATGACGAAGAAGTTGTCATATTCCCAAATATGAAAACTGGGATCACCTGATTTGAAAGTGGGATAACTTCTTCATCCTAACTCCTATGAGATTTATTCAACTTCCTGGTGATTCTCCACTGCTTTATGTATCCAAAGACAGCATTTCACATCACGATTCATCCTGGTTTGATTAAAATGACAAAGAAGTAGTCATATTCCCAAATAGGAAAACTGGGATCACCTGATTTGAAAGTGGGATAACTTCTTCATCCTAACTCCTATGAGATTTATTCAACTTCCGGTGATTCTCCACTGCTTAATGTATCCAAATACAGCTTCTCACATCACATTCATCCTGGTTTGATTAGAATGACAAAGAAGTTGTCATATTCCCAAACAGGAAAACTGATCACCGATTTGAAAGTGGGATAACTCTTCATCCTAACTCTATGAGATTTATTCAACTTCATGGTGATTCTCCACTTTATGTATCCAAATCAGCTTCTCACATCGATTCATCCTGGTTTGATTAAAATGACAAAGAAGTAGTCATATTCCAAACAGGAAAACTGGGATCACCTGATTTGAAAGTGGATAACTTCTTCATCCTAACTCCTATGAAATTTATTCAACTTCATGGTGATTCTCCACTATTTTATGTATCCAAAGACAGCATTTCACATCGTGATTCATCCTGGTTTGATTAGAATGATGAAGAAGTTCTCATATTCCCAATTAGGAAAAATGGGATCACCTGATTTGAAAGTGGGATAACTTCTTCATCCTAACTCCTATGAGATTTATTCAACTTCCTGGTGATTCTCCACTAATTTATGGATCTAAATCCAGCTTCTCACATTGCGATTCATCTTGGTTTGATTAGAATGACAAAGAAGTAGTCATATTCCCTAACACGAAAACTGGGATCACCTAATTTGAAAGTGGGATAACTTCTTCATCCTAAGTCCTATGAGATTTATTCAACTTCCTGGATATTCTCCACTACTTTATATATCTAAATACAACTTCTCAGATCACAATTCATCCTTGTTTGATTAGAATGACAGAGAAGTTGTCATATTCCCAAACAGAAAAACTAGGATCACCTGATTTGAAAGTGGGAAAACTTCTTCATCCTAACTCCTATGAGATTTATTCAATTTCCTGGTGATTCTCCACTACTTTATGGATCCAAATCCAGCTTCTCACATCGTGATTCATCTTGGTTTGATTAGAATGACACAGAAGTTGTCATATTCCGAAATATGAAAACTGGGATCACCTGATTTGAAAGTGGGATAACTTCTTCATCCTAACTCCTATGAGATTTATTTAACTTCCTGGTGATTCTCCACTGCTTTATGTATCCAAAGACAGCATTTCACATCACGATTCATCCTGGTTTGATTAGAATGACAAAGAAGTAGTCATATTCCCAAACAGGAAAACTGGGATCACCTGATTTGAAAGTGGGATAACTTCTTTATCCTAACTCCTATGAAATTTATTCAACTTCATGGTGATTCTCCACTATTTTATGTATCCAAACACAGCTTTTCACATCGTTATTCATCCTGGTTTGATTAGAATGACGAAGAAGTTCTCATATTCCCAATTAGGAAAAATGGGATCACCTGATTTGAAAGTGGGATAACTTCTTCATCCTAACTCCTATGAGACTTATTCAACTTCCTGGTGATTCTCCACTACCCTATGTATCCAAATCCAGCTTCTCACATCTCGATTCATCTTGGTTTGATTAGAATGACAAAGAAGTTGTCATATTCCCAAGCAGGAAAACTGGGATCACCTGATTTGATAGTGGGATAACTTCTTCATCCTAACTCCTATGATATTTATTCAACTTCCTTGTGATTCTCCACTACTTTATGGATCTAAATCCAGCTTCTCACATCGCGATTCATCTTGGTTTGATTAGAATGACAAAGTAGTCATATTCCCAAACAGGCTGGGATCACGATTTGAAAGTGGGATAACTTTTCATCCTAACTCCTATGAGATTTATTAAACTTCCTGGTGATTCTCCACTGCTTTATGTATCCAAAGCATTTCACATCGTGATTCATCCTGGTTTGATTAGAATGACGAAGAAGTTGTCATATTCCCAAACAGGAAAAGCTGGGATCACGATTTGAAAGTGGGATAACTTCTTCATCCTAACTCCTATGAGATTTATTCAACTTCCTGGTGATTCTCCACTGCTTTATGTATCCAAAGACAGCATTTCACATCACGATTCATCCTGGTTTGATTAGAATGACGAAGAAGTTGTCATATTCCCAAATATGAAAATTGGGATCACGATTTGAAAGTGGGATAACTTCTTCATCCTAACTCCTATGAGATTTATTCAACTTCCTGGTGATTCTCCACTGCTTTATGTATCCAAAGACAGCTTCTCACATCGTGATTCATCTTGGTTTGATTAGAATGACAAAGTAGTCATATTCCCAAACAGAAAACTGGGATCACCTGATTTGAAAGTGGGATAACTTCTTCATCCTAAGTCCTATGAGATTTATTCAACTTCTTGGATATTCTCCACTACTTTATGTATCTAAATACAACTTCTCAGATCATGATTCATCCTGGTTTGATTAGAATGACAAAGAAGTTGTCATATTCCAAACAGGAAAACTAGGATCACCTGATGTGAAAGTGGGAAAACTTCTTCATCCTAACTCCTATGAGATTTATTCAATTTCCTGGTGATTCTCCACTACTTTATGGATCCAAATCCAGCTTCTCACATCGTGATTTATCTTGGTTTGATTTGAATGGCACATAAATTGTCATATTCCGAAATATGAAAACTGGGATCACCTGATTTGAAAGTGGGATAACTTCTTCATCCTAACTCCTATGAGATTTATTCAACTTCCTGGTGATTCTCCACTGCTTTATGTATCCAAAGACAGCATTTCACATCACGATTCATCCTGGTTTGATTAGAATGACAAAGAAGTAGTCATATTCCCAAACAGGAAAACTGGGATCACGATTTGAAAGTGGGATAACTTCTTTATCCTAACTCCTATGAAATTTATTCAACTTCATGGTGATTCTCCACTATTTTATGTATCCAAACACAGCATTTCACATCGTGATTCATCCTGGTTTGATTAGAATGACGAAGAAGTTCTCATATTCCCAATTAGGAAAAATGGGATCACCTGATTTGAAAGTGGGATAACTTCTTCATCCTAACTCCTATGAGATTTATTCAACTTCCTGGTGATTCTCCACTACTCTATGTATCCAAATCCAGCTTCTCACATCGCGATTCATCTTGGTTTGATTAGAATGACAAAGAAGTTGTCATATTCCCAAACAGGAAAACTGGGATCACCTGATTTGAAAGTGGGATAACTTCTTCATCCTAACTCCTATGAGATTTATTCAACTTCCTGGTGATTCTCCACTACTTTATGGATCTAAATCAAGCTTCTCACATCGCGATTCATCTTGGTTTGATTAGAATGACAAAGAAGTAGTCATATTCCCAAACAGGAAAACTGGGATCACCTGATTTGAAAGTGGGATAACTTCTTCATCCTAACTCCTATGAGATTTATTCAACTTCCTGGTGATTCTCCACTACTTTATATATCCAAATACAGCTTCTCAGATCGCGATTCATCCTGGTTTGATTAGAATGACAAAGTTGTCATATTCCAAACAGGAAAACCGGGATCACCGATTTGAAAGTGGGATAACTTCTTCATCCTAACTCCTATGAGATTTATTCAACTTCCTGGTGATTCTCCACTGCTTTATGTATCCAAAGACAGCATTTCACATTACGATTCATCCTGGTTTGATTAGAATGACAAAGAAGTAGTCATATTCCCAAACAGGAAAACTGGATCACCGATTTGAAAGTGGGATAACTTTTCATCCTAACTCCTATGAAATTTATTCAACTTCATGGTGATTCTCCACTATTTTATGTATCCAAACACAGCATTTCACATCACGATTCATCCTGGTTTGATTAGAATGACGAAGAAGTTCTCATATTCCCAATTAGGAAAAATGTGATCACCTGATTTGAAAGTGGGATAACTTCTTCATCCTAACTCCTATGAGACTTATTCTACTTCCTGGTGATTCTCCACTACTCTATGTATCCAACTCCAGCTTCTCACATCGCGATTCATCTTGGTTTGATTAGAATGACAAAGAAGTTGTCATATTCCCAAACAGAAAACTGGGATCACGATTTGAAAGTGGGATAACTTCTTCATCCTAACTCCTATGAGATTTATTCAACTTCCTGGTGATTCTCCACTACTTTATGGATCTAAATCAAGCTTCTCACATCGCGATTCATCTTGGTTTGATTAGAATGACAAAGAAGTAGTCATATTCCCAAACAGGAAAACTGGGATCACCTGATTTGAAAGTGGGATAACTTTTTCATCCCAACTCCTATGAGATTTATTAAACTTCCTGGTGATTCTCCACTGGTTTATGTATCCAAAGAAAGCATTTCACATCGTGATTCATTTCGGTTTGATTAGAATGATGAAGAAGTTGTCATATTCCCAAACAGAGCTGGGATCACCTGATTTGAAAGTGGGATAACTTCTTCATTCTAACTCCTATGAGATTTATTCAACTTCCTAGTGATTCTCCACTGCTTTATGTATCCAAAGACAGCATTTCAGATCACGATTCATCCTGGTTTGATTAGAATGACAAAGAAGTAGTCATATTCCCAAACAGAGCTGGGATCACGATTTGAAAGTGGGATAACTTCTTCATCCCAACTCCTATGAGATTTATTCAACTTCATGGTGATTCTCCACTATTTTATGTATCCAAACACAGCATTTCACATCGTTATTCATCCTGGTTTGATTAGAATGACGAAGAAGTTCTCATATTCCCAAACAGGAAAACTGGGATCACCTGATTTGAAAGTGGGATAACTTCTTCATCCTAACTCCTATGAGATTTATTCAACTTCCTGGTGATTCTCCACTACTTTATGGATCTAAATCCAGCTTCTCACATCGCGATTCATCTTGGTTTGATTAGAATGACAAAGAAGTAGTCATATTCCCAAACAGAAAACTGGGATCACCGATTTGAAAGTGGATAACTTCTTCATCCTAACTCCTATGAGATTTATTCAACTTCCTGGTAATTCTCCACTACTTTATATATCCAAATACAGCTTCTCAGATCGCGATTCATTATGGTTTGATTAGAATGACAAAGAAGTTGTCATATTTCCAACCAGGAAAATTGGGATCACCTGATTTGAAAGTGGGATAACTTCTTCATCCTAACTCCTATGAGATTTATTCAATTTTCTGGTGATTCTCCACTACTTTATGGATCCAAATCCAGGTTCTCACATCGTGATTCATCTTGGTTTGATTAGAATGACACAGAAGTTGTCATATTCCCAAACAGAGCTGGGATCACGATTTGAAAGTGGGATAACTTCTTCATCCTAACTCCTATGAGATTTATTCAACTTACAGGTGATTCTTCACTGCTTTATGTATCCAAAGACAGCATTTCAGATCACGATTCATCCTGGTTTGATTAGAATGACAAAGAAGTAGTCATATTCCCAAACAGGAAAACTGGGATCACCTGATTTGAAAGTGGGATAACTTCTTCATCCTAACTCCTATGAAATTTATTCAACTTCATGGTGATTCTCCACTATTTTATGTATCCAAAGACAGCATTTCACATCGTGATTCATTCTGGTTTGATTAGAGTGACGAAGAAGTTCTCATATTCCCAATTAGGAAAAATGGGATCACCTGATTTAAAAGTGGGATAACTTCTTCATCCTAACTCCTATGAGAATTATTTAACTTCCTGGTGATTCTACACAACTTTGTGTATATAAATCCAGCTTCTCACATTTCGATTTATCTTGGTTTGATTAGAATGACAAAGAAGTAGTCATATTCCCAAACAGGAAAAATGGGATAACCTTATTTGAAAGTGGGATAACTTCTTCATCCTAACTCCTATGAGACTTATTCAACTTCCTGGTGATTCTCCACTACTCTATGTATCAAAATCCAGCTTCTCACATCACGATTCATCTTGGTCTGATTAGAATGACAAAGAAGTTGTCATATTCCCAAACAAGAAAACTGGGATCACCTGATTTGAAAGTGGGATAACTTCTTCATCCAAACTCCTATGAGATTTATTCAACTTCCAGGTGATTCTCCACTACTTTATGGATCTAAATCCAGCTTCTTACATCACGATTCATTTTGGTTTGATTAGAATGACAAAGAAGTAGTCATATTCAAAAACAGAAAAACTGGGATCACCTGATTTGAAAGTGGGATAACTTCTTCATCCTAACTCCTATGATATTTATTCAACTTCCTGGTGATTCTCCACTGCTTTATGTATCCAAATACAGCTTCTCAAATCGTGATTCATCCTGGTTTGATTAGAATGACGAAGAAGTAGTCATATTCCCAAACAGGAAAACTGGGATCACCTGATATGAAAGTGGGATAACTTCTTCATCCTAACTCCTATGAGATTTATTCAACTTCCTGGTGATTCTCCACTACTTTATGTATCTAAATCCAGCTTCTCACATCGCGATTCATCTTGGTTTGATTAGAATGACAAAGAAGTAGTCATATTCCCAAACAGAAAAACTGGGATCACCTGATTTGAAAGTGGGATAACTTCTTCATCCTAACTCCTATGAGATTTATTCAACTTCCTGGTGATTCTCCACTGCTTTATGTATCCAAAGACAGCATTTCACATTAGGATTCATCCTGGTTTGATTAAAATGACAAAGAAGTAGTCATATTCCCAAACAGAAAAACTGGGATCACCTGATTTGAAAGTGGGATAACTTCTTCATCCTAACTCCTATGAGATTTATTCAACTTCCTGGTGATTCTCCACTACTCTATGTATCCAAATCCAGCTTCTCACATCGCGATTCATCTTGGTCTGATTAGAATGACAAAGAAGTAGTCATATTCCCAAACAAGAAAACTGGGATCACCGGATTTGAAAGTGGGATAACTTCTTCATCCTAACTCCTATGAGATTTATTCAACTTCCTGCTGATTCTCCACTACTTTATGGATCTAAATACAGCTTCTCAGATCGCGATTCATCCTGGTTTGATTAGAATGACGAAGAAGTTGTCATATTCCCAAACAGGAAAACTGGGATCACCTGATTTGAAAGTGGGATAACTTCTTCATCCTAACTCCTATGAGATTTATTCAACTTCCTGGTGATTCTCCACTGCTTTATGTATCCAAAGAAAGCATTTCACATCGTGATTCATCCTGGTTTGATTAGAATGACGAAGAAGTTGTCATATTTCCAATTAGGAAAAATGGGATCACCTGATTTGAAAGTGGGATAACTTCTTCATCCTAACTCCTATGAAATTTATTCAACTTCCTGGTGATTCTCCACTGCTTTATGTATCCAAAGAAAACTTTTCACATCATGATTCATCCTGGTTTGATTAGAATGACGAAGAAGTTGTCATATTCCCAACAGGAAAACTGGGATCACGATTTGAAAGTGGGATAACTTCTTCATCCTAACTCTATGAGATTTATTCAACTTCTGGTGATTCTCCACTACTTTATGTATCCAAAGACAGCATTTCACATCGTGATTCATCCTGGTTTGATTAGAATGATGAAGAAGTTGTCATATTTCCAATTAGGAAAAATGGGATCACGATTTGAAGGTGGGATAACTTCTTTATCCTAACTCCTATGAAATTTATTCAACTTCCTGGTGATTCTCCACTGCTTTATGTATCCAAAGAAAACTTTTCACATCATGATTCATCCCGGTTTGATTAGAATGACGAAGAAGTTGTCATATTCCCAATTAGGAAAAATGGGATCACATGATTTGAAAGTGGGATAACTTCTTCATCCTAACTCCTACGAGATTTATTCAACTTCCTGGTGATTCTCCACTGCTTAATGTATCCAAATACAGCTTCTCAAATCGCGATTCATCCTGTTTGATTAGAATGGCCAAGAAGTTGTCATATTCCCAAACAGGCTGGGATCACTGATTTGAAAGTGGGATAACTCGTCATCCTAACTCCTACAAGATTTAT
Organism: Brassica carinata; assembly: GCA_016771965.1. Taxonomy (NCBI): domain Eukaryota; kingdom Viridiplantae; phylum Streptophyta; class Magnoliopsida; order Brassicales; family Brassicaceae; genus Brassica; species Brassica carinata. Next base: position 40,319,031 of record CM028697.1, read on the forward strand.
TCAACTTCCTGGTGATTCTCCACTACTTTATGTATCTAAATCCAGCTTTTCACATCGCGATCCATCTTGGTTTGATTAGAATGACAAAGAAGTAGTCATATTCCCAAACAGGAAAACTGGGATCACCTGATTTGAAAGTGGGATAACTTCTTCATCCTAACTCCTATAAAATTTATTCAACTTCTGGTGATTCTCCACTACTTATGTATCCAAATCCAGCTTCTCACATGTGATTCATCTTGGTTTGATTAGAATGGCGAAGAAGTTGTCATATTCCAAACAGAAAACTGGGATCACCGATTTGAAAGTGGGATAACTTCTTCATCCTAACTCTATGAGATTTATTCAACTTCCTGGTGATTCTCCACTGCTTATGTATCCAAAGACAGCTTCTCAAATCATGATTCATCCTGGTTTGATTAGAATGTGAAGAAGTTGTCATATTCCCAAACAGGAAAACTGGGATCACCTGATTTGAAAGTGGGATAACTTCTTCATCCTAACTCCTATGAGATTTGTTCAACTTCCTGGTGATTCTACACTACTTTATGTATCCAAATACAGCTTCTCACATCGTGATTCATCAAAATTTGATTAGAATGACAAAGAAGTAGTCATATTCCCAAACAGGAAAACTGGGATCACATGATTTGAAAGTGGGATAACTTCTTCATCCTAACTCCTATGAGATTTATTCAACTTCCTGGTGATTCTCCACTGCTTAATGTACCCAAATACAGCTTCTCAAATCGCGATTCATCCTGGTTTGATTAGAATGACGAAGAAGTTGTCATATTCCCAAACAGGAAAACTGGGATCACCTGATTTGAAAGTGGGATAACTTCTTCATCCTAACTCCTATGAGATTTGTTCTACTTCTTGGTGATTCTACACTACTTTATGTATCCAAATACAGCTTCTCACATCGCGATTCATCCAAATTTGATTAGAATGACAAAGAAGTTGTCATATTTCCAAACAGGAAAACTGGGATCACCTGATTTGAAAGTGGGATAACTTCTTCATCCTAACTCCAATGAGATTTATTCAACTTCCTGGTGATTCTCCACTGCTTTATGTATCTAAATCTAGCTTCTCACATCGCGATTCATCTTGGTTTGATTAGAATGACAAAGAAGTAGTCATATTCCCAAACAGGAAAACTGGGATCACCTGATTTGAAAGTGGGATAACTTCTTCATCCTAACTCCTATGAGATTTATTCAACTTCCTGGTGATTCTCCACTGCTTAATGTATCCAAATACAGCTTCTGAAATCGTGATTCATCCTGGTTTGATTAGAATGGCCAAGAAGTTGTCATATTCCCAAGCAGGCTGGGATCACTGATTTGAAAGTGGGATAACTTCTTCATCCTAACTCCTATGAGATTTATTCAACTTCCTGGTGATTCTCCACTACTTTATGTATCTAAATCTAGCTTCTCACATGCGATTCATCTTGGTTTGATTAGAATGACAAAGTTGTCATATTCCAAACAGGAAAAGCTGGGATCACGATTTGAAAGTGGGATAACTTCTTCATCCTAACTCCTATGAAATTTATTCAACTTCCTGGTGATTCTCCACTACTCTATGTATCCAAATCCAGCTTCTCACATCGCGATTCATTTTGGTCTGATTAGAATGACGAAGAATTTGTCATATTCCCAAAACAGAAAAACTGGGATCACCCGATTTGAAAGTGGGATAACTTCTTCATCCTAACTCCTATGAGATTTATTCAACTTCCTGGTGATTCTCCACTGCTTTATGTATCCAAAGACAGCTTCTCACATCGTGATTCATCCTGGTTTGATTAGAATGACAAAGAAGTTGTCATATTCCCAAACAGAAAACTGGGATCACTGATTTGAAAGTGGGATAACTTCTTCATCCTAACTCCTATGAGATTTATTCAACTTCCTGGTGATTCTCACTACTTTATGTATCCAAATACAGCTTCTCACATGTGATTCATCTTGGTTTGATTAGAATGACAAAGTAGTCATATTCCCAAACAGGAAAACTGGGATCACCTGATTTGAAAGTGGGATAACTTCTTCATCCTAACTCCTATGAGATTTATTCAACTTCCTGGTGATTCTCCACTGCTTAATGTACCCAAATACAGCTTCTCAAATCGCGATTCATCCTGGTTTGATTAGAATGACGAAGAAGTTGTCATATTCCCAAACAGGAAAACTGGGATCACCTGATTTGAAAGTGGGATAACTTCTTCATCCTAACTCCTATGAGATTTGTTCAACTTCCTGGTGATTCTACACTACTTTATGTATCCAAATACAGCTTCTCACATCGTGATTCATCCAAATTTGATTAGAATGACAAAGAAGTTGTCATATTCCAAACAGGAAAACTGGATCACCTGATTTGAAAGTGGGATAACTTCTTCATCCTAACTCTATGAGATTTATTCAACTTCCTGGTGATTCTCCACTGCTTTATGTATCTAAATCTAGCTTCTCACATGTGATTCATCTTGGTTTGATTAGAATGACAAAGAAGTAGTCATATTCCCAAACAGGAAAACTGGGATCACGATTTGAAAGTGGGATAACTTCTTCATCCTAACTCCTGAGATTTATTCAACTTCCTGGTGATTCTCCACTGCTTAATGTATCCAAATACAGCTTCACATCGCGATTCATCCTGGTTTGATTAGAATGGCCAAGAAGTTGTCATATTCCCAAACAGGGCTGGGATCACGATTTGAAAGTGGGATAACTTCTTCATCCTAACTCCTACGAGATTTATTCAACTTCCTGGTGATTCTCCACTACTTTTTGTATCTAAATCTAGCTTCTCACATCGCGATTCATCTTGGTTTGATTAGAATGACAAAGAAGTTGTCATATTCCCAAACAGGAAAACTGGGATCACGATTTGAAAGTGGGATAACTTCTTCATCCTAACTCTATGAGATTTATTCAACTTCCTGGTGATTCTCCACTGCTTTATGTATCCAAAGACAGCATTTCACATCGTGATTCATCCTGATTTGATTAGAGTGTTGAAGAAGTTCTCATATTCCCAATTAGGAAAAATGGGATCACATGATTTGAAAGTGGGATAACTTCTTCATCCTAACTCCTACGAGATTTATTCAACTTCCTGGTGATTCTCCACTGCTTAATGTATCCAAATACAGCTTCTCAAATCGCGATTCATCCTGTTTGATTAGAATGGCCAAGAAGTTGTCATATTCCCAAACAGGAAAACTGGGATCACCTGATTTGAAAGGGATAACTTCTTCATCCTAACTCCTATGAGATTTATTCAACTTCCTGGTGATTCTCCACTACTTTATGTATCTAAATCAGCTTCTCACATCATGATTCATCCTGTTTGATTAGAATGACAAAGAAGTTGTCATATTCCAAACAGAAAACTGATCACCGATTTGAAAGTGGGATAACTTCTTCATCCTAACTCCTATGAGATTTATTCAACTTCCTGGTGATTCTCCACTACTTTATGTATCCAAATACAGCTTCTCACATCGTGATTCATCCTGGTTTGATTAGAATGACAAAGAAGTTGTCATATTCCCAAACAGGAAAACTGGATCACCTGATTGAAAGTGGGATAACTTCTTCATCCTAACTCCTATGAGATTTATTCAACTTCCGGTGATTCTCCACTGCTTAATGTATCCAAATACAGCTTCACATCGCGATTCATCCTGGTTTGATTAGAATGATGAAGAAGTTGTCATATTCCCAAATAGGAAAAATGGGATCACCTGATTTGAAAGTGGGATAACTTCTTCATCTAACTCCTATGAGATTTATTCAACTTCCTGGTGATTCTCCACTGCTTTATGTATCCAAATCCAGCTTCTCACATCATGATTCATCTTGGTTTGATTAGAATGACAAAGAAGTTGTCATATTCCCAAACAGGAAAGCTGGGATCACGATTTGAAAGTGGGATAACTTCTTCATCCTAACTCCTATGAGATTTATTCAACTTCTGGTGATTCTCCACTGCTTTATGTATCCAAAGACAGCATTTCACATCGTGATTCATCCTGGTTTGATTAAAATGACAAAGAAGTTGTCATATTCCCAAACAGGAAAAATGGGATCACCTGATTGAAAGTGGGATAACTTTTCATCCTAACTCCTATGAGATTTATTCAACTTCCTGGTGATTCTCCACTACTCTATGTATCCAAATCCAGCTTCTCACATCGTGATTCATCTTGGTTTGATTAGAATGACAAAGAAGTTGTCATATTCCCAAACAAGAAAACTGGGATCACCTGATTTGAAAGTGGGATAACTTCTTCATCCTAACTCCTATGAGATTTATTCAACTTCCTGGTGATTCTCCACTACTTTATGTATCCAAATCCAGCTTCTCACATCGCGATTCATCTTGGTTTGATTAGAATGACAAAGAAGTTGTCATATTCCCAAACAAGAAAACTGGGATCACCTGATTTGAAAGTGGGATAACTTCTTCATCCTAACTCCTATGAGATTTATTCAACTTCCTGGTGATTCTCCACTACTTTATGGATCTAAATCCAGCTTCTCACATCACATTCATCTTGGTTTGATTAGAATGACAGAAGTTGTCATATTCCAAACAGAAAACTGGGATCACCGATTTGAAAGTGGGATAACTTCTTCATCCTAACTCTATGAGATTTATTCAATTTCCTGGTGATTCTCCACTACTTTATGTATCCAAAGACAACATTTCACATCACGATTCATCCTGGTTTGATTAGAATGACAAAAGTTGTCATATTCCCAAGCAGGCTGGGATCACTGATTTGAAAGTGGGATAACTTCTTCATCCTAACTCCTATGAGATTTATTCAACTTCTGGTGATTCTCCACTGCTTATGTATCCAAAGACAGCTTTCACATCACGATTCATCCTGGTTTGATTAGAATGACAAAAGTTGTCATATTCCCAAGCAGGCTGGGATCACGATTTGAAAGTGGGATAACTTCTTCATCCTAACTCATGAGATTTATTCAACTTCCTGGTGATTCTCACTACTTTATGTATCCAAATACAGCTTCTCACATCATGATTCATCCTGGTTTGATTAGAATGACAAAGAAGTTGTCATATTCCCAAACAGGAAAAATGGGATCACTGATTTGAAAGTGGGATAACTTCTTCATCAACTCCTATGAGATTTATTCACTTCCTGGTGATTCTCCACTACTTTATGTATCAAATACAGCTTCTCACATGTGATTCATCCTGGTTTGATTAGAATGACAAAAGTTGTCATATTCCCAAACAGAAAACTGGGATCACCTGATTTGAAAGTGGGATAACTTCTTCATCCTAACTCCTATGAGATTTATTCACTTCCTGGTGATTCTACACTACTTTATGTATCCAAATCCAGCTTCTCACATCGTGATTCATCTTGGTTTGATTAGAATGACAAAGAAGTTGTCATATTCCCAAACAGAAAACTGGGATCACGATTTGAAAGTGGGATAACTTCTTCATCCTAACTCCATGAGATTTATTCAACTTCCTGTGATTCTCCACTGCTTTATGTATCTAAATCTAGCTTCTCACATCGCGATTCATCTTGGTTTGATTAGAATGACAAAGAAGTAGTCATATTCCCAAACAGGCTGGGATCACCTGATTTGAAAGTGGGATAACTTCTTCATCTAACTCCTATGAGATTTATTCAACTTCCTGGTGATTCTCCACTGCTTAATGTATCCAAATACAGCTTTCACATCGTGATTCATCCTGGTTTGATTAGAATGGCCAAGAAGTTGTCATATTCCCAAACAGGAAAAGCTGGGATCACCTGATTTGAAAGTGGGATAACTTCTTCATCCTAACTCCTGAGATTTATTCAACTTCCTGGTGATTCTCCACTACTTTATGTATCTAAATCCAGCTTCTCACATCATGATTCATCTTGGTTTGATTAGAATGACAAAGAAGTAGTCATATTCCCAAGCAGGCTGGGATCACTGATTTGAAAGTGGGATAACTTCTTCATCCTAACTCCTATGAGATTTATTCAACTTCCTGGTGATTCTCCACTGCTTAATGTATCCAAATACAGCTTCTCAAATCGCGATTCATCCTGGTTTGATTAGAATGAAGAAGTTGTCATATTCCCAAACAGGAAAAGCTGGGATCACCTGATTTGAAAGTGGGATAACTTCTTCATCCTAACTCCTATGAGATTTATTCAACTTCCTGGTGATTCTCCACTTTATGTATCCAAATACAGCTTCTCACATCGTGATTCATCTTGGTTTGATTAGAATGACAAAGAAGTTGTCATATTCCCAAACAGGAAAAGCTGGGATCACGATTTGAAAGTGGGATAACTTCTTCATCCTAACTCTATGAGATTTATTCAACTTCCTGTGATTCTCCACTACTTTATGTATCTAAATCTAGCTTCTCACATGCGATTCATCTTGGTTTGATTAGAATGACAAAGAAGTAGTCATATTCCCAAACAGAAAACTGGGATCACGATTTGAAAGTGGGATAACTTCTTCATCCTAACTTCTTCATCAACTCCTATGAGATTTATTCAACTTCCTGGTGATTCTCCACTGCTTTATGTATCCAAATCAGCTTCTCACATCGCGATTCATCCTGGTTTGATTAGAATGGCCAAGAAGTTGTCATATTCCCAAACAGGCTGGGATCACGATTTGAAAGTGGGATAACTTCTTCATCCTAACTCCTATGAGATTTATTCAACTTCCTGGTGATTCTCCACTTTATGTATCCAAATCAGCTTCTCACATCGATTCATCCTGGTTTGATTAGAATGACAAAGAAGTTGTCATATTCCCAAACAGGCTGGGATCACTGATTTGAAAGTGGGATAACTTCTTCATCCTAACTCCTATGAGATTTATTCAACTTCCTGGTGATTCTCCACTGCTTAATGTATCCAAATACAGCTTCTCATCGTGATTCATCCTGGTTTGATTAGAATGGCCAAGAAGTTGTCATATTCCCAAACAGGAAAACTGGGATCACTGATTTGAAAGTGAGATAACTTCTTCATCCTAACTCCTATGAGATTTATTCAACTTCTGGTGATTCTCACTACTTTATGTATCCAAATACAGCTTCTCACATGCGATTCATCTTGGTTTGATTAGAATGACAAAGTAGTCATATTCCCAAACAGGAAAACTGGGATCACCTGATTTGAAAGTGGGATAACTTCTTCATCCTAACTCCTATGAGATTTATTCAACTTCCTGGTGATTCTCCACTGCTTAATGTATCCAAATACAGCTTCTCAAATCGTGATTCATCCTGGTTTGATTAGAATGACAAAGAAGTTGTCATATTCCCAAACAGGCTGGGATCACTGATTTGAAAGTGGATAACTTCTTCATCCTAACTCCTATGAGATTTATTCAACTTCTGGTGATTCTCCACTGCTTTATGTATCCAAAGACAGCTTTCACATCACGATTCATCCTGGTTTGATTAGAATGACGAAGAAGTTGTCATATTCCCAATTAGGAAAAATGGGATCACTGATTTGAAAGTGGATAACTTCTTCATCCTAACTCCTATGAGATTTATTCAACTTCCTGGTGATTCTCCACTGCTTTATGTATCCAAATACAGCTTCTCACATCACATTCATCCTGGTTTGATTAGAATGGCCAAGAAGTTGTCATATTCCAAACAGAAAACTGGATCACCTGATTTGAAAGTGGGATAACTTCTTCATCCTAACTCCTATGAGATTTATTCAACTTCCTGGTGATTCTCCACTACTTTATGTATCAAATACAGCTTCACATCACATTCATCTTGGTTTGATTAGAATGACAAAGAAGTAGTCATATTCCCAAACAGGAAAACTGGGATCACCTGATTTGAAAGTGGGATAACTTCTTCATCCTAACTCCTATGAGATTTATTCAACTTCCTGGTGATTCTCCACTGCTTTATGTATCCAAAGACAGCATTTCACATTGTGATTCATCCTGGTTTGATTAGAATGACGAAGAAGTTCTCATATTCCCAAATAGGAAAAATGGGATCACCTAATTTGAAAGTGGGATAACTTCTTCATCCTAACTCCTATGAGATTTATTCAACTTCCTGGTGATTCTCCACTACTTTATGTATCCAAATCCAGCTTCTCACATCACATTCATCTTGGTTTGATTAGAATGACAAAGAAGTTGTCATATTCCAAACAGGAAAACCGATCACCTCGATTTGAAAGTGGGATAACTTCTTAATCCTAACTCCTATGAGATTTATTCAACTTCCTGGTGATTCTCCACTGTTTTATGTATCCAAAGACAGCATTTCCCATTACGATTCATCCTGGTTTGATTAAAATGACAAAGAAGTAGTCATATTCCCAAACAGAAAACTGATCACCTGATTTGAAAGTGGATAACTTCTTCATCCTAACTCCTATGAGATTTATTCAACTTCCTGGTGATTCTCCACTACTTTATGTATCCAAATCCAGCTTCTCACATCGATTCATCCTGGTTTGATTAGAATGACAAAGAAGTTGTCATATTCCCAAACAGGAAAACTGGGATCACCTGATTTGAAAGTGGGATAACTTCTTCATCCTAACTCCTATGAGATTTATTCAACTTCCTGGTGATTCTCCACTACTTATGTATCCAAATCCAGCTTCTCACATCACGATTCATCCTGGTTTGATTAGAATGACAAAGAAGTTGTCATATTCCCAAACAGAAAACTGGATCACCTGATTTGAAAGTGGGATAACTTCTTCATCCTAACTCTATGAGATTTATTCAACTTCCTGGTGATTCTCCACTGCTTTATGTATCCAAATACAGCTTCTCAGATCGCGATTCATCCTGGTTTGATTAGAATGACGAAGAAGTTGTCATATTCCCAAACAGGAAAACTGGGATCACCTGATTTGAAAGTGGGATAACTTCTTCATCCTAACTCCTATGAGATTTATTCAACTTCCTGGTGATTCTCCACTACTTATGTATCCAAATCCAGCTTCTCACATCGCGATTCATCTTGGTTTGATTAGAATGACAAAGAAGTAGTCATATTCCCAAACAGGAAAACTGGGATCACCTGATTTGAAAGTGGGATAACTTCTTCATCCTAACTCCTATGAGATTTATTCAACTTCCTGGTGATTCTACACTACTTTATGTATCCAAATACAGCTTCTCACATCGTGATTCATCCTGATTTGATTAGAATGACAAAGAAGTTGTCATATTCCAAACAGGAAAACTGGGATCACCTGATTTGAAAGTGGGATAACTTCTTCATCCTAACTCCAATGAGATTTATTCAACTTCCTGGTGATTCTCCACTGCTTTATGTATCTAAATCTAGCTTCTCACATCGCGATTCATCTTGGTTTGATTAGAATGACAAAGAAGTAGTCATATTCCCAAACAGGAAAACTGGGATCACCTGATTTGAAAGTGGGATAACTTCTTCATCCTAACTCCTATGAGATTTATTCAACTTCCTGGTGATTCTCCACTGCTTAATGTATCCAAATACAGCTTCTCAAATCGTGATTCATCCTGGTTTGATTAGAATGGCCAAGAAGTTGTCATATTCCCAAACAGGAAAACTGGGATCACCTGATTTGAAAGTGGGATAACTTCTTCATCCTAACTCCTATGAGATTTATTCAACTTCCTGGTGATTCTCCACTACTTTATGTATCTAAATCTAGCTTCTCACATCGCGATTCATCTTGGTTTGATTAGAATGACAAAGAAGTAGTCATATTCCCAAACAGGAAAACTGGGATCACCTGATTTGAAAGTGGGATAACTTCTTCATCCTAACTCCTATGAGATTTATTCAACTTCCTGGTGATTCTCCACTGCTTTATGTATCCAAAGACAGCATTTCACATCACGATTCATCCTGGTTTGATTAAAATGACAAAGAAGTAGTCATATTCCCAAACAGGAAAAATGGGATCACGATTTGAAAGTGGGATAACTTCTTCATCTAACTCTATGAGATTTATTCAACTTCCTGGTGATTCTCCACTACTTTATGTATCCAAATACAACTTCTCACATCGTGATTCATCCTGGTTTGATTAGAATGACAAAGAAGTTGTCATATTCCCAAACAGGAAAACTAGGATCACGATTTGAAAGTGGGATAACTTCTTCATCTAACTCCTATGAAATTTATTCAACTTCCTGGTGATTCTCCACTGCTTTATGTATCTAAATCCAGCTTCTCACATCACGATTCATCCTGGTTTGATTAGAATGACAAAGTAGTCATATTCCCAAACAGGAAAGCTGGGATCACGATTTGAAAGTGGGATAACTTCTTCATCCTAACTCCTATGAGATTTATTCAACTTCCGGTGATTCTCCACTGCTTTATGTATCCAAATACAGCTTCACATCGCGATTCATCCTGGTTTGATTAGAATGGCCAAGAAGTTGTCATATTCCCAAGCAGGCTGGGATCACTGATTTGAAAGTGGGATAACTTCTTCATCCTAACTCCTGAGATTTATTCAACTTCTGGTGATTCTCCACTACTTTATGTATCTAAATCTAGCTTCTCACATCATGATTCATCTTGGTTTGATTAGAATGACAAAGAAGTAGTCATATTCCCAAGCAGGAAAACCGGGATCACCTGATTTGAAAGTGGATAACTTCTTCATCCTAACTCCTATGAGATTTATTCAACTTCTGGTGATTCTCCACTGCTTTATGTATCCAAATACAGCTTCTCACATCATGATTCATCCTGGTTTGATTAATGACAAAGAAGTAGTCATATTCCCAAACAGAAAACTGGATCACCTGATTTGAAAGTGGGATAACTTCTTCATCCTAACTCCTATGAGATTTATTCAACTTCCTGGTGATTCTCCACTGCTTTATGTATCCAAAGACAGCATTTCACATCGTGATTCATCCTGTTTGATTAGAATGACAAGAAGTTGTCATATTCCAAACAGGAAAAATGGGATCACCGATTTGAAAGTGGGATAACTTTTCATCCTAACTCCTATGAGATTTATTCAACTTCCTGGTGATTCTCCACTGCTTTATGTATCCAAAGACAGCATTTCACATCACGATTCATCCTGGTTTGATTAGAATGACGAAGAAGTTGTCATATTCCCAATTAGGAAAAATGGGATCACCTGATTTGAAAGTGGGATAACTTCTTCATCCTAACTCCTACGAGATTTATTCAACTTCCTGGTGATTCTCCACTGCTTAATGTATCCAAATACAGCTTCTCACATCGCGATTCATCCTGTTTGATTAGAATGGCCAAGAAGTTGTCATATTCCCAAACAGAAAACTGGATCACCTCGATTTGAAAGTGGGATAACTTCTTCATCCTAACTCCTACGAGATTTATTCAACTTCCTGGTGATTCTCCACTACTTTATGTATCTAAATCCAGCTTCTCACATCGCGATTCATCTTGGTTTGATTAGAATGACAAAGAAGTAGTCATATTCCCAAACAGGAAAACTGGGATCACCTGATTTGAAGGTGGGATAACTTCTTAATCCTAACTCCTATATGAATTATTCAACTTCCTGGTGATTCTCCACTGCTTTATGTATCCAAAGACAGCATTTCACATTGTGATTCATCCTGGTATGATTAGAATGATGAAGAAGTTCTCATATTCCCAAATAGGAAAAATGGGATCACCTAATTTGAAAGTGGGATAATTTCTTCATCCTAACTCCTATGTGACTTATTCAACTTCCTGGTGATTCTCCACTACTTTATGTATCCAAATCCAGCTTCTCACATGTGATTCATCTTGGTTTGATTAGAATGACAAAGAAGTTGTCATATTCCCAAGCAGGAAAACTGGGATCACTGATTTGAAAGTGGGATAACTTCTTCATCCTAACTCCTACGAGATTTATTCAACTTCCTGGTGATTCTCCACTGCTTTATGTATCCAAGACAGCATTTCACATCGTGATTCATCCTGGTTTGATTAATGACAAAGAAGTAGTCATATTCCCAAACAGGAAAACCGGATCACCTGATTTGAAAGTGGGATAACTTTTCATCCTAACTCCATGAGATTTATTCAACTTCCTGGTGATTCTCCACTACTTTATGTATCCAAATCCAGCTTCTCACATCGCGATTCATCTTGGTTTGATTAGAATGACAAAGAAGTTGTCATATTCCCAAACAGAAAAACTGGGATCACCTGATTTGAAAGTGGGATAACTTCTTCATCCTAACTCCTATGAGATTTATTCAACTTCCTGGTGATTCTCCACTACTTTATGTATCCAAATCCAGCTTCTCATCATGATTCATCTTGGTTTGATTAGAATGACAAAGAAGTTGTCATATTCCCAAACAGGAAAAGCTGGGATCACTGATTTGAAAGTGGGATAACTTCTTCATCCTAACTCCTATGAGATTTATTCAACTTCCTGGTGATTCTCCACTGCTTTATGTATCCAAATACAGCTTCTCAGATCGCGATTCATCCTGGTTTGATTAGAATGACGAAGAAGTTGTCATATTCCCAAACAGGAAAACTGGGATCACCTGATTTGAAAGTGGGATAACTTCTTCATCCTAACTCCTATGATATTTATTCAACTTCTGGTGATTCTCCACTACTTATGTATCCAAATCAGCTTCTCACATTGCAATTCATCTTGGTTTGATTAGAATGACAAAGATGTAGTCATATTCCCAAACAGAAAAACTGGGATCACGATTTGAAAGTGGGATAACTTCTTCATCCTAACTCTATGAGATTTATTCAACTTCCTGGTGATTCTCCACTACTTTATGTATCCAAATACAGCTTCTCAGATCATGATTCATCCTGGTTTGATTAGAATGACGAAGAAGTTGTCATATTCCCAAGCAGGCTGGGATCACGATTTGAAAGTGGGATAACTTCTTCATCCTAACTCCTATGAGATTTATTCAACTTCCTGGTGATTCTCCACTGCTTTATGTATCCAAAGAAAGCATTTCACATCGTGATTCATCCTGGTTTGATTAGAATGGCCAAGAAGTTGTCATATTCCAAACAGAAAACTGATCACCCGATTTGAAAGTGGATAACTTCTTCATCTAACTCCTATGATTTATTCAACTTCCGGTGATTCTCCACTTTATGTATCCAAAGACAGCATTTCACATCGTGATTCATCCTGGTTTGATTAGAATGGCCAAGAAGTTGTCATATTCCAAACAGGAAAAATGGGATCACGATTTGAAAGTGGGATAACTTCTTCATCTAACTCCTATGAGATTTATTCAACTTCCGGTGATTCTCCACTGCTTTATGTATCCAAATCAGCTTCTCACATCACATTCATCCTGGTTTGATTAGAATGACAAAGTTGTCATATTCCAAACAGGAAAAATGGGATCACGATTTGAAAGTGGGATAACTTTTCATCCTAACTCTATGAGATTTATTCAACTTCCTGGTGATTCTACACTACTTTATGTATCCAAATCAGCTTCTCACATGTGATTCATCCTGGTTTGATTAGAATGACAAGAAGTTGTCATATTCCCAATTAGGAAAAATGGGATCACTGATTTGAAAGTGGATAACTTCTTCATCTAACTCCTATGAGATTTATTCAACTTCCTGGTGATTCTACACTACTTTATGTATCCAAAGACAGCATTTCACATCGTGATTCATCCTGGTTTGATTAATGACAAAGAAGTCATATTCCCAAATAGGAAAAATGGGATCACTGATTTGAA
>CM028697.1:40985289-41150197 GCA_016771965.1 Brassica carinata
TTACAAAGTTATTCATCCTGGTTTGATTAGAGCGGCGAAGAGCGGGAAGCTGAAATCACGATTTGAGTGGGATAACTTCTTCATGCCAACTCCTATGAGAATTTATTCAACTTCCTGGTGATTCTCCACCACTTTATGTATCCAAATCAAGCTTCTTACAAAGAGATTCATCCTGGTTTGATTGGAGCAGAAGAAGCTGTGCTATTCCCAAGCTGGGAAGCTGGAATCACGATTTGAAAGTGGGATAACTTCTTCATGCAGAACTCCTATGAGATTTATTCAACTTCCTGGTGATTCTCCACCACTTTGTATCCAAATCAAGCTTCTTACAAAGAGATTCATTCTGGTTGATTGGAGCAAGACTGTTCTATTACCAAACTGGAAACTGGAATCACTGATTTGAAAGTGGGATAACTTCTTCATGCCAACTCCTATGAGATTTATTCAACTTCGGTGATTCTCCACCACTTTATGTGTCCAAATCAAGCTTCTTACAAAGAGATTCATCCTGGTTTGATTGGGCAGCGAGAAGAAGCTGTGCTATTCAAAGCTGGAAGCTGGAATCACGATTTGAAAGTGGGATAACTTCTTCATGCCAACTCTATGAGATTTATTCAACTTCCTGGTGATTCTCCACCACTTTATGTATCCAAATCAAGCTTCTTACAAAGAGATTCATCCTGGTTTGATTGGAGCAAGACTGTGTTATTCCCAAACTAGGAAACTGGAATCTCCTGATTTGAAAGTGGGATAACTTCTTCATGCCAACTCCTATGAGATTTATTCAACTTCCTGGTGATTCTCCACCACTTTATGTATCCAAATCAAGCTTCTTACAAAGTTATTCATCCTGGTTTGATTAGAACGACGAAGAAGCTGTGATATTCAAAGCTGGAAGCTGGAATCAGCTGATTTGAAAGTGGGATAACTTCTTCAAGCCAACTCCTTTGAGATTTATTCAACTTCCTGGTGATTCTCCACCACTTTATGTATCCAAATCAAGCTTCTTACAAAGAGATTCATCAATTCAACTTCCTGGTGATTCTCCACCACTTTATGTATCCAAATCAAGCTTCTTACAAATAGATTCATCCTGGTTTGATTGGAACGACGAAGAAGCTGTGCTATTCCCAAACAGGCAAACTGGAATCACATGATTTGAAAGTGGGATAACTTCTTCATGCCAACCCCTATGAGATTTATTCAACTTCCTGGTAATTCTCCACCACTTTATGTATCCAAATCAAGCTTCTAACAAAGTGATTCATCCTGGTTTGATTAGAGCGGCGAAGAATGTCTTATTAAGCGGGAATCACATTTGAAAGTGGGATAACTTCTTCATGCCAACTCCTATGAGATTTATTCAACTTCCTGGATTCTCCACCACTTTATGTATCCAAATCAAGCTTCTTACAAGGAGATTCATCCTGGTTTGATTGGAGCAGCGAAGAAGTTGTCTATTCCCAAGGAAGCTGGAATCACGATTTGAAAGTGGGATAACATCTTCATGCCGTCCTATGAGATTTATTCAACTTCCTGGTGATTCTCCACCACTTTATGTATCCAAATCAAGCTTCTTACAAAGAGATTCATCCTGGTTTGATTGGAGCGGCGCAGAAGCTTTGCGATTCCCAAACTTGGAAGCTGGAATCACGATTTGAAAGTGGGATAACTTCTTCATGCCAACTCCTATGAGATTTATTCAACTTCCGGCTGATTCTCCACCACTTTATGTGTCCAAATCAAGCTTATTACAAAGTGATTCATCCTGGTTTGATTAGAGCGGCGAGAAGAGCTGTGCTATTCCCAAACTGGGCTGGAATCACGATTTGAAAGTGGGATAACTTCTTCATCCCAACTCCTATGAGATTTATTCAACTTCCTGGAGATTTTCCACCACTTTATGTATCCAATCAAGCTTCTTACAAAGAGATTCATCCTGGTTTGATTGGAGCAGCGAAGAAGCTGTGCTATTCCCAAACTGGAAGCTGGAATCACGATTTGAAAGTGGGATAACTTCTTCATGCCAACTCCTATGAGATTTATTAAACTTGCTGTTGATTCTCCACAATTTATGTCTTGTTGAGATGAAGACCAAAGAGGCTGAGACAGTAACTTTAGAGTTTTACTGGTAACTTTATTTTAACCACAGTAACTACTTCAGAAGTTATCGATGGGATGAGGAGGTAACTTAATGAGGAGAGAGGAAATTCGACCTAAGAGGATAAGGAAGGATAAAGGAGCACTTTGACAGCCTGTATGATGCTGGAAAGGAGAGGATGCTTTTACTAGTGCAAGCATGTGAAAGCACAGCCAAGTGATTCAAAGGAGTTCCAGCTGTCCATTGACTCCACATGCCTATACATTTGAAAACCCTTGTTGCTCTCTCTATTAATACTTGTAAACCTCATCAGTTATTAATTAATGGAGTTTTGAGTCTATCTCTCTCTAGAATCTCTCTATTCTCTCTAAACTTTACTCTAATCTTCTCGATTATTATTAAACACTCCTAAAACACAAAAGTGTTTATGGTATCAGAGCAGGTTGCTCAAAGGGGATGTGTGTGTGATTTGTTTTAAAGTAAATTAGGTTCTTTCTTGAGTGTTCTTGGTGTTCTTGAGTGTTCTTGGTGATTTTGGGTTGTGTTCTTACGTCACTAGTCTCGTCACGGATCATTCTGATGGAAACAAACAATCTAGACATGGAGAAGCACAGATGAGTACAATCATGGAGCAGAAGAGAGGGATGGCGATTGGTCAAGATGGCAAAGAGAGCTTTGGAAAGCTGGGTTATGGTGTGGTCATGTAAAGAAAGCCTTGTGGAAATGGCTACAAGAAGGTCAGACAAGAATCTGAAAGGTGAAGATGAAGCTGATCAAAGCCCACTTTGGAGAGTGGGATTGGCAAAGGTCAAACTGTGAAGGTCAGTGGAGAAGAGAGTGATCCAGCAGAAAGCAGAGACAAAGGATGGGATTGTATCAGCTTGTGGAAGGCTGAAAGGATGGATGGAGCTGGATGTGCTGAGACAAGCACATCTGATCCGAAGTTATTAAAAGGAGAAACAAGATGTGTTCTTTGCTTTCTTGTGAAGGAGATATGGGTTCTGGTTCTCCATGCGTGTGATGTGTGGGAAGAGGACAAGAGTTCAAACCAGTGGAAGGTGGTACAAGCTGTAGAAGGCTGAGCTTTCTGGGGTGTGGCTTAAGATGGGAAGGCGTGGAAGGACAGAGTCTGGGTATCCTGTAGGATGAGCTTGAAGATGATCAAGGTGGCTCAACAAGTGGTAAGAGGAGAGTGTTCTTACTCGCCTATATGAGTAACTTCGGTGGAGGACAGTATGGTTATGAAGGGGCAAGAGATCAAAGGGCAGATGATCCTATCACAAAGAAAGAATGGGATGAGTTTGTCAGTATGTGTATGCTTTGGCTGCGACCCAGGAGACAAGGTGCTCACTGCCTTAGCATCCACGTCCAAACCCATCATCATTGATTCGGAGCAACACATCATATGATCAGTGATAAAAGTCTGATAAGTGGAGTCAAGGCTGCAACAGGGGTGTCATGATAGCTAATGGTGCTAGGATCCCAATAGAAGCATGGGAAACCTCGCTGTTTGAGAAGAGCTCACCTTAGTTCTATTTGCCTCAGTTCACTTCAAATCTGATATCAGTGAAGAAGGCCACAGTTGATCTTGATTGTCAAGTAGTATTCAGGCCAAATGAAGTTGAGTTTCAAGATTTGAAGACTGGGAGAAGTTATTGGTAGAGACTGCAAGAATCGGTTATATCTTCTCCAAGCAGCTAAGACCTCTAACCTATTGATTACATGCTTGAGTAGTAATGCTGATAGGTGTGAGGTACTACTTGGCATGCTAGATTAGGACATCCTCATGCTCGTGCAATTGAATTGATTGTGCCTAATATGTCATTCAATCACTTGGAATGTGAAGCTTGCTAGGAAGCTTATTGTAGAACTGTTTTCTACATCGAGAGACCATATATGCAAATTGCTTTGATATTGTTCATTCTGATGTGTGGATGCTATGTATGTCTAGAGAAACCAAAAGTACTTTGTGACATTCATAGATGAAGTCTAAGTATACATGGATCACATTGCTGCCATCTAAGGATATAGTGTTTGAGGCTTTTGTCAACTTCCAAGCATATGTAACTAACCATTACAATGCTGTGAAGGTACTACGGTCTGATAATGGAGGAGAATACACCAGTCATGCCTTCAAGAGTCACTTGGCTAAACATGGGATAGTGCATCAAACCAGTTGTCCTTACACACCACAGCAGAATGGGGTAGCTGAGAGGAAGAATAGGCATCTGATGGAGGTGGCTAGATCCATGATGTATCATCTTGTGTTCCAAAGAGGTTTTGGGGTGATGCTGTTCAGACTGCATGCTATCTTATCAATCAGTTCCAACTAAGGTATTGAAGAATCTGTCTCCTTTTGAGGTGCTGAACAAGAGCAAGCCATACATAGATCATCTGCGTGTCTTTGGATGTCTATGTTATATCTGAGTTCGAGGAGAACAGAGAAAACAAGTTGGAGGCAAAGAGCACTAAAGCAATGCTCATTGGATACTGTTAACTTCAGAGGTACAAGTGCTATGATCCAGCAACCAGGAGTGCTGGTGTCTAGAGATGTTAAGTTCATAGAGACAAGGGGTATTATGAAGAAAAGAATGGGAAGACTTGGAAGATCTGTCTGAAGAACCAAGAAACATGGCGAGAGAGAATCGAGGAACATCTTGGAAGGCTTGGGGTAAACATGTCCCAAGATAAGGTTAGAAAGTTGAAGAACAACTCCCTTGATCATGAGGGGAATGAGTCTGAATCAGAGTGCAAGAGCAGCACCAAGAGGATTCAGGTCATCATGATCAGAGGTGACACAAGTAGAAGAGAATGTTCCTGGTCGGTGTGAATGGCGGGGAGGTTCATGATCAGAGGAGGTGAGTGAAACAGAAGCGGAGGTTCAGCAGAGGTTCAAGCTGAGGATCAGGTTCAGGTTTTCTTGAAGGAGCACAAGGATAAAGAGGATGCTTCCGGGTAAACACGAGAGTGTACTACAATGCGGTGGGCATCCTTCCAGGTATGTTCCTTTGCGAGAATATCGAGAAAGAGCACATGGTGTTTATGTGTAACTTGGATGAGAATGAGATACCAAGATCTTATGAAGAAGCTATGAAGCACAAGATTTGGAGATTGATTAGAGATGAAAGGGATGTGATGAGGGGAATGATACTTGGTATGAGAGTGAGTTACTAAGGGAAGAAGGCGGTTTCAAGCAGATGGATCTTCATCAAGTATCTTGCAAATGGGGAGATAGATAGGCATAAGACTAGGCTAGTTGCAAGAGGATTTACACAGACTTATGGAGAAGATTACATTGATACTTTTGCACCAGTGGCCAAGCTTCACACAATACGGTGTGTTATCCATTCAACAAACTTGGAGTGGGATTTGTGGCAAATGGATGTGAAGAATGCTTTCTTGCAAGGTGAACTTGAAGATGAAGTATACATGCATCCACCTCCTGGTCTTGAGCATCTAGTAAAACGAGAATGTTTGAGATTGAAGAAAGCAATATATGGGTTGAAGCGGTCACCTAGAGCTGAAAGTGGGATAACTTCTTCATGCCAACTCCTATGAGATTTATTCAACTTCCGGCTGATTCTCCACCACTTTATGTGTCCAAATCAAGCTTATTACAAAGTGATTCGTCCTGGTTTGATTGGAACGACGAAGAAGCTGTGCTATTCCCAACCGGGAACCGAATCACCGATTTGAAAGTGGGATAACTTCTTCATCCCAACTCCTATGAGATTTATTCAACTTCCTGGAGATTTTCCACCACTTTATGTATCCAAATCAAGCTTCTTACAAAGAGATTCATCCTGGTTTGATTGGAACGACGAAGAAGCTGTGCTATTCCCAAACTGGGAAACTGGAATCACCTGATTTGAAAGTGGGATAACTTCTTCATGCCAACTCCTATGAGATTTATTAAACTTGCTGTTGATTCTCCACCAATTTATGTATCTTGTTGAGATGAAGACCAAAGAGGCTGAGACAGTAACTTTAGAGTTTTACTGTGGTAACTTTATTTTAACCACAGTAACTACTTGGGGAAGTTATCTGATGGGATGAGGAGGTAACTTAATGAGGAGAAGAGAGGAAATTCGACCTAAGAGGATAAGGAAGGATAAGGGAGCACTTTGACAGCCTGTATGATGCTGGAAAGGAGAGGATGCTTTTTACTAGTGCAAGCATGTGAGAAAGCACAGCCAAGTGATTCAAAAGGAGTTCCAGCCTGTCCATTGACTCCACATGCCTATACATTTCGAAAACCCTTGTTGCTCTCTCTATTAATACTTGTAAACCTCATCAGTTATTAATTAATGGAGTTTTGAGTCTATCTCTCTCTAGAATCTCTCTATTCTCTCTAAACTTTACTCTAATCTTCTCTGATTATTATTAAACACACTCTAAAACACAAAAGTGTTTATGGTATCAGAGCCAGGTTGCTCAAAAGGGGATGTGTGTGTGATTTGTTTTTCGTAAATTTAGGTTCTTTCTTGAGTGTTCTTGGTGTTCTTGAGTGTTCTTGGTGATTTTGGGTTGTGTTCTTCTGTCACTAGTCTCGTCTGGATCATTCTGATGGAAACAAACAATCTAGACATGGAGAAGAAGCACAGATCTAGTACAATCATGGAGCTTGAAGAAGAGAGGGATGGCGATTGGTCAAGATGGGCAAAGAGAGCTTTGGAAAGCTGTGGGTTATGGTGTGGTCATGTAAAGGGGAAGCCTTTAGTGGAAATGGCTACTGAAGAAGGTCAGACAAGGAATCTGAAAGGTGAAGATGAAGCTGATCAAGAAACCACTTTGGAGAGTGGGATTGAAGAAGCTTATGTAGAAAGGTCCAAACTTGTGAAGGTCAGTGGAGACAAGAGAGTGATCCGCGGCTTGAGACAAGGAAAGGATGAGTTGTATCAGCTTGTGGGAAGGCTGAAAGAAGGATGGATGGAGCTGGATGTGCTGAGACCAAGCACATCTGATC
Source organism: Brassica carinata (assembly GCA_016771965.1). NCBI lineage: Eukaryota > Viridiplantae > Streptophyta > Magnoliopsida > Brassicales > Brassicaceae > Brassica > Brassica carinata. The sequence continues at coordinate 40,992,357 of CM028697.1, forward strand.
CGAGAGTTATTAAAGAAAGGAGGAAACAAGATGTGTTCTTTAGCTTTCTTGTGAAGGAGATATGGGTTCTGGTTCTCCATGCGTGTGATGTGTGGGAAGAGGACAAGAGTTCAAACCAGTGGAAAGGTGGTACAAGCTGTAAGAAGGGAAGGCTGAGAAAGCTTTCTAGAGTGTGGCTTAAGATGGGAAAGGCGTGGAAGAAGGACAGGAGTCTGGGTATCTAACTGATAGGATGAGCTTGAAGATGATCAAGGAGGTGGCTCAACAAGTGGTAAGAGGAGAGTGTTCTTACTCTGCCTATATGAGTAACTCAGTGGAGGACAGTATGGTTATGAAGGGGCAAGAGATCAAAGGAGCAGATGATCCTATCACAAAGAAAGAATGGGATGAGTTTGTCAAGTATGTGTATGCTTTGGCTACGACCGGAGACAAGGTGCTCTGCCTTAGCATCCACGTCCAAACCCATCATCATTGATTCTGGAGCAACACATCATATGATCAGTGATAAAAGTCTGATAAGTGGAGTCAAGGCTGCAACAGGGAGTGTCATGATAGCTAATGGTGCTAGGATCCCAATAGAAGTGGGAAACCTCAAGCTGTTTGAGAAGAGCTCACCTTCGTTCTATTTGCCTCAGTTCACTTCAAATCTGATATCAGTGAAGAAGGCCACAGTTGATCTTGATTGTCAAGTAGTATTCAGGCCAAATGAAGTTGAGTTTCAAGATTTGAAGACTGGGAGAGTTATTGGTAGAGGAGACAGCAAGAATCAGTTATATCTTCTCCAAACAGCTAAGACCTCTAACCCTATTGATTCTGTATGCTTGAGTAGTAATGCTGATAGGTGTGAGAGTACTACTTGGCATGCTAGATTAGGACATCCTCATGCTCGTGCAATTGAATTGATTGTGCCTAATATGTCATTCAATCACTTGGAATGTGAAGCTTGCATCTTAGGGAAGCATTGTAGAACTGTTTTCCTACATCGAGACCATATATGCAAATTGCTTTGATATTGTTCATTCTGATGTGTGGACAGCCCCTTGTATGTCTAGAGAAAACCAAAAGTACTTTGTGACATTCATAGATGAGAAGTCTAAGTATACATGGATCACATTGCTGCCATCTAAGGATATAGTGTTTGAGGCTTTTGTCAACTTCCAAGCATATGTAACTAACCATTACAATGCTCTTGTGAAGGTACTACGGTCTGATAATGGAGGAGAATACACCAGTCATGCCTTCAAGAGTCACTTGGCTAAACATGGGATAGTGCATCAAACCAGTTGTCCTTACACACCACAGCAGAATGGGGTAGCTGAGAGGAAGAATAGGCATCTGATGGAGGTGGCTAGATCCATGATGTATCATGCTAATGTTCCAAAGAGGTTTTGGGGTGATGCTGTTCAGACTGCATGCTATCTTATCAATCGGATTCCAACTAAGGTATTGAAGAATCTGTCTCCTTTTGAGGTGCTGAACAAGAGCAAGCCATACATAGATCATCTGCGTGTCTTTGGATGTCTATGTTATATCTGGGTTCCAGGAGAACAGAGAAACAAGTTGGAGGCAAAGAGCACTAAAGCAATGCTCATTGGATACTCAGTAACTTCGAAGGGGTACAAGTGCTATGATCCAGCAACCAGGAGAGTGCTGGTGTCTAGAGATGTTAAGTTCATAGAGACAAAGGGGTATTATGAAGAAAAGAATTGGGAAGACTTGGAAGATCTGTCTCAAGAACCAAGAAACATGGCGAGAATCGAGGAACATCTTGGAAAGGCTTGGGGTAAACATGTCCCAAGATAAGGTTAGAGAAGTTGAAAGAACAACTCCCCTTGATCATGAGGGGGGAATGGAGTCTGAATCAAGAGTGCAAGAGCAGCACCAAGAGGATTCAGGTCATCATGATCAAGAGGTGACACAAGAAGTAGAGAATGTTCCTCAGTGCGGTGTGAATGAGCAGGAGAGGTTCATGATCCGGAGGAGGTGAGTGAAACAGAAACAGAGGTTCAAGCAGAGGTTCAAGCTGAGGATCAGGTTCAGGTTTTGCGAAGGAGCACAAGGATAAAGAGGATGCTTCCAACCGGGTAAACACGAGAGTGTACTACAATGCCCAGGCTGTGGAGCATCCTTCTCAAGCCGTATGTTCCTTTGCAGAATATCCAGAAGAGCACATGGTGTTTATGTGTAACTTGGATGAGAATGAGATACCAAGATCTTATGAAGAAGCTATGAAGCACAAGATTTGGAGAGATTCAGTAGGAGATGAAAGGGATGCAATGATCAGGAATGATACTTGGTATGAGAGTGAGTTACCTAAAGGGAAGAAGGCAGTTTCAAGCAGATGGATCTTCACCATCAAGTATCTTGCAAATGGGGAGATAGATAGGCGCAAGACTAGGCTAGTTGCAAGAGGATTTACACAGACTTATGGAGAAGATTACATTGATACTTTTGCACCAGTGGCCAAGCTTCACACAATACGAATTGTGTTATCCATTGCAACAAACTTGGAGTGGGATTTGTGGCAAATGGATGTGAAGAATGCTTTCTTGCAAGGTGAACTTGAAGATGAAGTATACATGCATCCACCTCCTGGTCTTGAGCATCTAGTAAAGCCAGGGAATGTTTTGAGATTGAAGAAAGCAATATATGGGTTGAAGCAGTCACCTAGAGCTTGGTACAGAAAGCTGAGTACAACACTCAATGGGAGAGGCTTTAGGAAGTCTGAACTAGATCACACTCTCTTCACCTTGACAGGACCTTCAGGGAGCATTGTGATTCTAGTATATGTGGATGATTTGATTATCACAGGAAGTGATAAGGCAGGGATTCAGGCCACTAAGGAGTTTCTCAAATCTGTGTTTGACATCAAGGATTTGGGAGAGATGAAGTATTTTCTGGGCATTGAGATATACAGATCAAAGGAGGGTTTGTTTATGTCTCAAAGGAAGTATACTATGGATATGTTGAAGGAGACTGATGTGCTTGGAGGAAAGATAGCCAAGACACCTCTCGAGGAGGGATATAAGGTTCTGCGTGAGGGAGGTTGAAGAGAAGCAGCTGTTTGAGGATCCTAAGCTATACAGAAGATGGTTGGCAAGCTGATCTACTTGACCATCACTAGGCCAGATATATGCTGCGGTGAATCAAGTGAGTCAACATATGCAGGCCACAGGTCCATCATTGGAAGATGGTTGATAGGATCTTGAGGTATTTGAGTGGCACGTCTGGTCAAGGAGTTTGGATGGGTTGTAATGGCAGTCTGAAGTGGTTGGATATTGTGATGCTGATTGGGCAGGAGATAGAGTGGACAGGAGATCAACTACTGGGTATTGTACATTCATTGGAGGAACTTGGTCACTTGGAAGAGTAAGAAGCGAAGGTTATCTCTGTTCAAGTGCTGAAGCTGAGTATAGAGCCATGTTGAAGCTGACAAACGAGTTGGTGTGGATCAAGGGGATCTTGAAGCATTTGGAGATTGAGCAGAGTACTCCTATGACAATGCATTGTGACAATCAAACATCTATCCACATTGCTTCTAACTCAGTCTTTCATGAGAGGACGAAGCATATAGAAGTTGATTGCCACAAGGTGAGGCAGATGATTATACTTGGAGTGATATTGCCATGTTATACAAGAAGTGAAGATCAGCTTGCAGATGTGTTTACTAAAGCAGCGAGATTAAAGACAATGGAGTCCATACTATCAAGACTTGGACTCATTGATCTTACTCCTAGGAGCTGAGCCCCTCAACCATGGAGTCTCCACTCTTTTTCCCTCATCAAGGTTTTATCCCATTGGGTTTTCTTTGATGAGGTTTTTAATGAGGGAGGTCTTCATGGTTTTCAAGCTTGACTTGTTCTACATGGTCAAGCTTGAGGGGGAGTGTTGAGATGAAGACCAAAGAGGCTGAGACAGTAACTTTAGAGTTTTACTGTGGTAACTTTATTTTAACCACAGTAACTACTTGGGGAAGTTATCTGATGGGATGAGGAGGTAACTTAATGAGGAGAAGAGAGGAAATTCGACCTAAGAGGATAAGGAAGGATAAGGGAGCACTTTGACAGCCTGTATGATGCTGGAAAGGAGAGGATGCTTTTTACTAGTGCAAGCATGTGAGAAAGCACAGCCAAGTGATTCAAAAGGAGTTCCAGCCTGTCCATTGACTCCACATGCTTATACATTTCGAAAACCCTTGTTGCTCTCTCTATTATTACTTGTAAACCTCATCAGTTATTAATTAATGGAGTTTTGAGTCTATCTCTCTCTAGAATCTCTCTATTCTCTCTAAACTTTACTCTAATCTTCTCTGATTATTATTAAACACACTCTAAAACACAAAAGTGTTTATATCTAAATCAAGCATCTTACAAAATGATTCATCCTGGTTTGATTGGAACGACGAAGAAGCTGTGCTATTCCCAAACTGGGAACCTGGAATCAACTGATTTGAAAGTGGGATAACTTCTTCATGCCAACTCCTATGAGATTTATTCAACTTCCTGGTGATTCTCCACCACTTTATGTATCCAAATCAAGCTTCTTACAAAGAGATTCATCCTGGTTTGATTGGAACGACGAAGAAGTTGTGCTATTCCCAAACTGGGAAACTGGAATCACCTGATTTGAAAGTGGGATAACTTCTTCATGCCAACTCCTATGAGATTTATTCAACTTCCTGGTGATTATCCACCACTTTATGTATCCAAATCAAGCTTCTTACAAAGAGATTCATCCTGGTTTGATTGGAACGACGAAGAAGCTGTGCTATTCCCAAACTGGGAAACTGGAATCACTGATTTGAAAGTGGGATAACTTCTTCATGCCAACTCCTATGAGATTTATTCAACTTCCTGGTGATTCTCCACCACTTTATGTGTCCAAATCAAGCTTCTTACAAAGTGATTCATCCTGGTTTGATTGGAGCAGCGAAGAAGGCTTGCTATTCCCAAAGCTGGGAAGCTGGAATCACTGATTTGAAAGTGGATAACTTCTTCATGCCAACTCCTATGAGATTTATTCAACTTCCTGGTGATTATCCACCACTTTATGTATCCAAATCAAGCTTCTTACAAAGAGATTCATCCTGGTTTGATTGGAGCAGCCGAAGAAGCTGTGCTATTCCCAAGCTGGGAAACTGGAATCACCTGATTTGAAAGTGGGATAACTTCTTCATGCCAACTCCTATGAGATTTATTCAACTTCCGGGTGATTCTCCACCACTTTATGTGTCCAAATCAAGCTTCTTACAAAGTGATTCATCCTGGTTTGATTAGAACGACGAAGAAGCTGTGCTATTCGTAAACTGGGAACCTGGAATCACCTGATTTGAAAGTGGGATAACTTATTCATCCCAACTCCTATGAGATTTATTCAACTTCCTGGAGATTTTCCACCACTTTATGTATCCAAATCTAGCTTCTTACAAAGAGATTCATCATGGTTTGATTGGAACGACGAAGAAGCTGTGCTATTCCCAACCGGGAAACCGAATCACCGATTTGAAAGTGGATAACTTCTTCATGCCAGCTCCTATGAGATTTATTCAACTTCCTGGTGATTATCCACCACTTTATGTATCCAAATCAAGCTTCTTACAAAGAGATTCATCCTGGTTTGATTGGAACGACGAAGAAGCTGTGCTATTCCCAAACCGGGAAACCGAATCACCGATTTGAAAGTGGATAACTTCTTCATGCCAGCTCCTATGAGATTTATTCAACTTCCTGGTGATTATCCACCACTTTATGTATCCAAATCAAGCTTCTTACAAAGAGATTCATCCTGGTTTGATTGGAGCGGCGAAGAAGGCTGTGCTATTCCCAAAGCGGGAAGCTGGAATCACGATTTGAAAGTGGGATAACTTCTTCATGCCAACTCCTATGAGATTTATTCAACTTCCGGTGATTCTCCACCACTTTATGTGTCCAAATCAAGCTTCTTACAAAGTGATTCATCCTGGTTTGATTAGAGCGGCGAAGAAGGCTGTGCTATTCCCAAACCGGGAACCGAATCACCGATTTGAAAGTGGGATAACTTATTCATCCCAACTCCTATGAGATTTATTCAACTTCCTGGAGATTTTCCACCACTTTATGTATCCAAATCAAGCTTCTTACAAAGAGATTCATCCAGGTTTGATTAGAGCGGCGAAGAAGGCTGTGCTATTCCCAAGCGGGAAGCTGGAATCACCTGATTTGAAAGTGGGATAACTTCTTCATGCCAACTCCTATGAGATTTATTCAACTTCCGGTGATTCTCCACCACCTTATGTATCCAAATCAAACTTCTTACAAAGAGATTCATCCTGGTTTGATTGAACGACGAAGAAGCTGTGCTATTCCCAAAGCTGAAGCTGGAATCACCTGATTTGAAAGTGGGATAACTTCTTCATGCCAACTCCTATGAGATTTATTCAACTTCCTGGAGATTCTCCACCACTTTATGTATCCAAATCAAGCTTCTTACAAAGAGATTCATCCTGGTTTGATTGAACGACGAAGAAGCTGTCTATTCCCAAGCTGGGAAGCTGGAATCACGATTTGAAAGTGGGATAACTTCTTCATGCCAACTCCTATGAGATTTATTCAACTTCGGTGATTCTCCACCACTTTATGTGTCCAAATCAAGCTTCTTACAAAGTGATTCATCCTGGTTTGATTAGAGCGGCGAAGAAGCTGTGCTATTCCCAAAGCGGGAAGCTGGAATCACGATTTGAAAGTGGGATAACTTATTCATCCCAACTCCTATGAGATTTATTCAACTTCCTGGAGATTTTCCACCACTTTATGTATCCAAATCAAGCTTCTTACAAAGAGATTCATCCAGGTTTGATTAGAGCGGCGAAGAAGCTGTGCTATTCCCAAGCGGGAAGCTGGAATCACGATTTGAAAGTGGGATAACTTCTTCATGCCAACTCCTATGAGATTTATTCAACTTCCGGTGATTCTCCACCACCTTATGTATCCAAATCAAACTTCTTACAAAGAGATTCATCCTGGTTTGATTGAACGACGAAGAAGCTGTCTATTCCCAAGCTGGGAAGCTGGAATCACTGATTTGAAAGTGGGATAACTTCTTCATGCCAACTCCTATGAGATTTATTCAACTTCCTGGAGATTCTCCACCACTTTATGTATCCAAATCAAGCTTCTTACAAAGAGATTCATCCTGGTTTGATTGGAACGACGAAGAAGCTGTCTTATTCCCAAAGCGGGAAGCTGGAATCACGATTTGAAAGTGGGATAACTTCTTCATGCCAACTCCTATGAGATTTATTCAACTTCGGTGATTCTCCACCACTTTATGTGTCCAAATCAAGCTTCTTACAAAGTGATTCATCCTGGTTTGATTAGAGCGGCGAAGAAGCTGTCTTATTCCCAAAGCTGAGGCTGGAATCACTGATTTGAAAGTGGGATAACTTCTTCATCCCAACTCCTATGAGATTTATTCAACTTCCTGGTGATTCTCCACCACTTTATGTATCCAAATCAAGCTTCTTACAAGGAGATTCATCCTGGTTTGATTGGAGCGGCGAAGAAGCTGTGCTATTCCCAAAGCGGGAAGCTGGAATCACGATTTGAAGGGGATAACTTCTTCATGCCAACTCCTATGAGATTTATTCAACTTCCTGGTGATTCTCCACCACTTTATGTATCCAAATAAAGCTTCTTACACAGATATTCATCCTGGTTTGATTGGAGCGGCCGAAGAAGCTGTGCTATTCCCAAGCTGAGGCTGGAATCACGATTTGAAAGTGGGATAACTTATTCATCCCAACTCTATGAGATTTATTCAACTTCGGTGATTCTCCACCACTTTATGTGTCCAAATAAAGCTTATTACAAAGTGATTCATCCTGGTTTGATTGGAGCGGCCGAAGAAGCTGTCTATTCCCAAAGCGGGAAGCTGGAATCACGATTTGAAAGTGGGATAACTTCTTCATCCCAACTCCTATGAGATTTATTCAACTTCCTGGAGATTTTCCACCACTTTATGTATCCAAATCAAGCTTCTTACAAAGAGATTCATCCAGGTTTGATTGGAACGACGAAGAAGCTGTGCTATTCCCAAACTGGGAAGCTGGAATCACGATTTGAAAGTGGGATAACTTCTTCATCCCAACTCCTATGAGATTTATTCAACTTCGGTGATTCTCCACCACTTTATGTGTCCAAATAAAGCTTATTACAAAGTGATTCATCCTGGTTTGATTAGAGCGGCGAAGAAGCTGTGCTATTCCCAACCGGGAAACCGAATCACCGATTTGAAAGTGGATAACTTCTTCATCCCAACTCCTATGAGATTTATTCAACTTCCTGGTGATTCTCCACCACTTTATGTATCCAAATCAAGCTTCTTACAAGGAGATTCATCCTGGTTTGATTGGAACGACGAAGAAGCTGTGCTATTCCCAAACCGGGAAACCGAATCACCGATTTGAAAGTGGATAACTTCTTCATGCCAACTCCTATGAGATTTATTCAACTTCCTGGTGATTCTCCACCACTTTATGTATCCAAATAAAGCTTCTTACAAAGAGATTCATCCTGGTTTGATTGGAACGACGAAGAAGCTGTGCTATTCCCAAACTGGGAAACTCGAATCACCTGATTTGAAAGTGGGATAACTTTTTCATCCCAACTCCTATGAGATTTATTCAACTTCCGGGTCATTCTCCACCACTTTATGTGTCCAAATAAAGCTTATTACAAAGTGATTCATCCTGGTTTGATTAGAGCGGCGAAGAAGCTGTGCTATTCCCAAACCGGGAAACCGAATCACCGATTTGAAAGTGGGATAACTTCTTCATCCCAACTCCTATGAGATTTATTCAACTTCCTGGAGATTTTCCACCACTTTATGTATCCAAATCAAGCTTCTTACAAAGAGATTCATCCAGGTTTGATTGGAACGACGAAGAAGCTGTGCTATTCCCAAACCGGGAAACCGAATCACCGATTTGAAAGTGGGATAACTTCTTCATGCCAACTCCTATGAGATTTATTCAACTTCCGGTGATTCTCCACCACTTTATGTATCAAATCAAGCTTCTTACAAAGAGATTCATCCTGGTTTGATTGGAACGACGAAGAAGCTGTCTATTCCCAAGCTGGAAGCTGGAATCACTGATTTGAAAGTGGGATAACTTCTTCATGCCAACTCCTATGAGATTTATTTTAACTTCCTGGAGATTCTCCACCACTTTATGTATCCAAATCAAGCTTCTTACAAAGAGATTCATCCTGGTTTGATTGGAGCGGCGAAGAAGGCTGTGCTATTCCCAAGCTGGGAAGCTGGAATCACGATTTGAAAGTGGGATAACTTCTTCATGCCAACTCCTATGAGATTTATTCAACTTCGGTGATTCTCCACCACTTTATGTGTCCAAATCAAGCTTCTTACAAAGTGATTCATCCTGGTTTGATTAGAGCGGCGAAGAAGCTGTGCTATTCCCAAAGCTGGGAAGCTGGAATCACGATTTGAAAGTGGGATAACTTCTTCATCCCAACTCCTATGAGATTTATTCAACTTCCTGGAGATTTTCCACCACTTTATGTATCCAAATCAAGCTTCTTACAAATAGATTCATCCTGGTTTGATTGGAACGACGAAGAAGCTGTGCTATTCCCAAAGCTGGAATCACGATTTGAAAGTGGGATAACTTCTTCATGCCAACTCCTATGAGATTTATTCAACTTCCTGGTGATTCTCCACCACTTTATGTGTCCAAATCAAGCTTCTTACAAAGTGATTCATCCTGGTTTGATTAGAGCGGCGAAGAAGGCTGTGCTATTCCCAAGCTGGGAAGCTGGAATCACGATTTGAAAGTGGGATAACTTCTTCATGCCAACTCCTATGAGATTTATTCAACTTCCTGGTGATTCTCCACCACTTTATGTATCCAAATCAAGCTTCTTACAAGGAGATTCATCCTGGTTTGATTGGAACGACGAAGAAGCTGTCTATTCCCAAAGCTGGAAGCTGGAATCACTGATTTGAAAGTGGGATAACTTCTTCATGCCAACTCCTATGAGATTTATTCAACTTCGGTGATTCTCCACCACTTTATGTGTCCAAATCAAGCTTCTTACAAAGTGATTCATCCTGGTTTGATTAGAGCGGCGAAGAAGGCTGTGCTATTCCCAAGCGGGAAGCTGGAATCACGATTTGAAAGTGGGATAACTTCTTCATGCCAACTCCTATGAGATTTATTCAACTTCCTGGTGATTCTCCACCACTTTATGTATCCAAATCAAGCTTCTTACAAGGAGATTCATCCTGGTTTGATTGGAACGACGAAGAAGCTGTCTATTCCCAAAGCTGAAGCTGGAATCACTGATTTGAAAGTGGGATAACTTCTTCATGCCAACTCCTATGAGATTTATTCAACTTCCTGGTGATTCTCCACCACTTTATGTATCCAAATCAAGCTTCTTACAAAGAGATTCATCCTGGTTTGATTGGAGCAGCCGAAGAAGCTGTGCTATTCCCAAGCTGGGAAGCTGGAATCACGATTTGAAAGTGGGATAACTTCTTCATGCCAACTCCTATGAGATTTATTCAACTTCCGGTGATTCTCCACCACTTTATGTGTCCAAATCAAGCTTCTTACAAAGTGATTCATCCTGGTTTGATTAGAGCGGCGAAGAAGCTGTGCTATTCCCAAGCGGGAAGCTGGAATCACGATTTGAAAGTGGGATAACTTCTTCATCCCAACTCCTATGAGATTTATTCAACTTCCTGGAGATTTTCCACCACTTTATGTATCCAAATCAAGCTTCTTACAAAGAGATTCATCCAGGTTTGATTGGAGCGACGAAGAAGCTGTGCTATTCCCAAGCTGAGGCTGGAATCACGATTTGAAAGTGGGATAACTTCTTCATGCCAACTCCTATGAGATTTATTCAACTTCGGTGATTCTCCACCACTTTATGTATCCAAATCAAACTTCTTACAAAGAGATTCATCCTGGTTTGATTGGAGCGGCGAAGAAGCTGTGCTATTCCCAAGCTGGGAAGCTGGAATCACGATTTGAAAGTGGGATAACTTCTTCATGCCAACTCTATGAGATTTATTCAACTTCCTGGAGATTCTCCACCACTTTATGTATCCAAATCAAGCTTCTTACAAAGAGATTCATCCTGGTTTGATTGGAACGACGAAGAAGCTGTGCTATTCCCAAAGCTGGAATCACGATTTGAAAGTGGGATAACTTCTTCATGCCAACTCCTATGAGATTTATTCAACTTCGGTGATTCTCCACCACTTTATGTGTCCAAATCAAGCTTCTTACAAAGTGATTCATCCTGGTTTGATTAGAGCGGCGAAGAAGCTGTCTATTCCCAAAGCGGGAAGCTGGAATCACGATTTGAAAGTGGGATAACTTCTTCATCCCAACTCCTATGAGATTTATTCAACTTCCTGGAGATTTTCCACCACTTTATGTATCCAAATCAAGCTTCTTACAAAGAGATTCATCCAGGTTTGATTGGAGCGACGAAGAAGCTGTGCTATTCCCAAGCTGGAAGCTGGAATCACGATTTGAAAGTGGGATAACTTCTTCATGCCAACTCCTATGAGATTTATTCAACTTCCTGGTGATTCTCCACCACTTTATGTATCCAAATCAAACTTCTTACAAAGAGATTCATCCTGGTTTGATTGGAGCAGCCGAAGAAGCTGTGCTATTCCCAAGCTGGGAAGCTGGAATCACGATTTGAAAGTGGGATAACTTCTTCATGCCAACTCTATGAGATTTATTCAACTTCCTGGAGATTCTCCACCACTTTATGTATCCAAATCAAGCTTCTTACAAAGAGATTCATCCTGGTTTGATTGGAGCGACGAAGAAGCTGTGCTATTCCCAAAGCTGGGAAGCTGGAATCACGATTTGAAAGTGGGATAACTTCTTCATGCCAACTCCTATGAGATTTATTCAACTTCGGTGATTCTCCACCACTTTATGTGTCCAAATCAAGCTTCTTACAAAGTGATTCATCCTGGTTTGATTAGAGCGGCGAAGAAGGCTGTGCTATTCCCAAAGCTGAAGCTGGAATCACGATTTGAAAGTGGGATAACTTCTTCATCCCAACTCCTATGAGATTTATTCAACTTCGGTGATTCTCCACCACTTTATGTATCCAAATCAAGCTTCTTACAAAGAGATTCATCCAGGTTTGATTGGAGCGGCGAAGAAGCTGTGCTATTCCCAAGCTGGGAAGCTGGAATCACGATTTGAAAGTGGGATAACTTCTTCATGCCAACTCCTATGAGATTTATTCAACTTCGGTGATTCTCCACCACTTTATGTATCAAATCAAGCTTCTTACAAAGAGATTCATCCTGGTTTGATTGGAGCGGCGAAGAAGGCTGTGCTATTCCCAAGCTGAGGCTGGAATCACGATTTGAAAGTGGGATAACTTCTTCATGCCAACTCCTATGAGATTTATTCAACTTCCTGGTGATTCTCCACCACTTTATGTATCCAAATCAAGCTTCTTACAAAGAGATTCATCCTGGTTTGATTGGAGCAGCCGAAGAAGCTGTGCTATTCCCAAAGCTGAAGCTGGAATCACGATTTGAAAGTGGGATAACTTCTTCATGCCAACTCCTATGAGATTTATTCAACTTCCTGGTGATTCTCCACCACTTTATGTGTCCAAATCAAGCTTCTTACAAAGTGATTCATCCTGGTTTGATTAGAGCGGCGAAGAAGCTGTCTATTCCCAAAGCGGGAAGCTGGAATCACGATTTGAAAGTGGGATAACTTCTTCATCCCAACTCCTATGAGATTTATTCAACTTCCTGGAGATTTTCCACCACTTTATGTATCCAAATCAAGCTTCTTACAAATAGATTCATCCTGGTTTGATTGGAGCGGCGAAGAAGCTGTCTATTCCCAAGCTGGGAAGCTGGAATCACGATTTGAAAGTGGGATAACTTCTTCATGCCAACTCCTATGAGATTTATTCAACTTCGGTGATTCTCCACCACTTTATGTGTCCAAATCAAGCTTCTTACAAAGTGATTCATCCTGGTTTGATTAGAGCGGCGAAGAAGCTGTGCTATTCCCAAAGCTGGAATCACGATTTGAAAGTGGGATAACTTCTTCATGCCAACTCTATGAGATTTATTCAACTTCCTGGTGATTCTCCACCACTTTATGTATCCAAATCAAGCTTCTTACAAGGAGATTCATCCTGGTTTGATTGGAGCGGCCGAAGAAGCTGTGCTATTCCCAAAGCTGGAAGCTGGAATCACGATTTGAAAGGGGATAACTTCTTCATGCCAACTCCTATGAGATTTATTCAACTTCCTGGTGATTCTCCACCACTTTATGTATCCAAATCAAGCTTCTTACAAAGAGATTCATTCTGGTTTGATTGGAGCGGCGAAGAAGCTGTGCTATTCCCAAAGCTGAAGCTGGAATCACGATTTGAAAGTGGGATAACTTCTTCATGCCAACTCCTATGAGATTTATTCAACTTCCGGTGATTCTCCACCACTTTATGTGTCCAAATCAAGCTTCTTACAAAGTGATTCATCCTGGTTTGATTAGAGCGGCGAAGAAGCTGTGCTATTCCCAAAGCTGGAAGCTGGAATCACGATTTGAAAGTGGGATAACTTCTTCATGCCAACTCCTATGAGATTTATTCAACTTCCTGGTGATTCTCCACCACTTTATGTATCCAAATCAAGCTTCTTACAAGGAGATTCATCCTGGTTTGATTGGAGCGACGAAGAAGCTGTGCTATTCCCAAAGCTGAGGCTGGAATCACGATTTGAAAGGGGATAACTTCTTCATGCCAACTCCTATGAGATTTATTCAACTTCCTGGTGATTCTCCACCACTTTATGTATCCAAATCAAGCTTCTTACAAAGAGATTCATTCTGGTTTGATTGGAACGACGAAGAAGCTGTGCTATTCCCAACCGGGAAACCGAATCACCGATTTGAAAGTGGGATAACTTCTTCATGCCAACTCCTATGAGATTTATTCAACTTCCGGGTGATTCTCCACCACTTTATGTGTCCAAATCAAGCTTCTTACAAAGTGATTCATCCTGGTTTGATTAGAGCGGCGAAGAAGGCTGTCTATTCCCAAAGCGGGAAGCTGGAATCACCTGATTTGAAAGTGGGATAACTTCTTCATCCCAACTCCTATGAGATTTATTCAACTTCCTGGAGATTTTCCACCACTTTATGTATCCAAATCAAGCTTCTTACAAAGAGATTCATCCAGGTTTGATTGGAGCGGCGAAGAAGGCTGTGCTATTCCCAAAGCGGGAAGCTGGAATCACGATTTGAAGTGGGATAACTTCTTCATGCCAACTCCTATGAGATTTATTCAACTTCGGTGATTCTCCACCACCTTATGTATCCAAATCAAACTTCTTACAAAGAGATTCATCCTGGTTTGATTGGAGCAGCGAAGAAGGCTGTCTATTCCCAAGCTGGGAAGCTGGAATCACGATTTGAAAGTGGGATAACTTCTTCATGCCAACTCCTATGAGATTTATTCAACTTCCTGGAGATTCTCCACCACTTTATGTATCCAAATCTAGCTTCTTACAAAGAGATTCATCCTGGTTTGATTGGAGCGACGAAGAAGCTGTGCTATTCCCAAGCGGGAAGCTGGAATCACGATTTGAAAGTGGGATAACTTCTTCATGCCAACTCCTATGAGATTTATTCAACTTCGGTGATTCTCCACCACTTTATGTGTCCAAATCAAGCTTCTTACAAAGTGATTCATCCTGGTTTGATTAGAGCGGCGAAGAAGGCTGTCTATTCCCAAGCTGAGGCTGGAATCACGATTTGAAAGTGGGATAACTTCTTCATCCCAACTCCTATGAGATTTATTCAACTTCCTGGTGATTCTCCACCACTTTATGTATCCAAATCAAGCTTCTTACAAGGAGATTCATCCTGGTTTGATTGGAGCGACGAAGAAGCTGTGCTATTCCCAAGCTGGGAAGCTGGAATCACCTGATTTGAAAGTGGATAACTTCTTCATGCCAACTCCTATGAGATTTATTCAACTTCCGGGTGATTCTCCACCACTTTATGTGTCCAAATCAAGCTTCTTACAAAGTGATTCATCCTGGTTTGATTGGAACGACGAAGAAGCTGTGCTATTCCCAAAGCTGGGAAGCTGGAATCACGATTTGAAAGTGGGATAACTTCTTCATCCCAACTCCTATGAGATTTATTCAACTTCCTGGTGATTCTCCACCACTTTATGTATCCAAATCAAGCTTCTTACAAAGAGATTCATCCTGGTTTGATTGAACGACGAAGAAGCTGTGCTATTCCCAACCGGGAAACCGGAATCACCGATTTGAAAGTGGGATAACTTCTTCATGCCAACTCCTATGAGATTTATTCAACTTCCTGGTGATTCTCCACCACTTTATGTATCCAAATCAAGCTTCTTACAAGGAGATTCATCCTGGTTTGATTGGAGCAGCGAAGAAGCTGTCTATTCCCAAGCTGGGAAGCTGGAATCACGATTTGAAAGTGGGATAACTTCTTCATGCCAACTCCTATGAGATTTATTCAACTTCCTGGTGATTCTCCACCACTTTATGTATCCAAATCAAGCTTCTTACAAAGAGATTCATCCTGGTTTGATTGGAGCAGCGAAGAAGCTGTCTTATTCCCAAAGCTGAGGCTGGAATCACGATTTGAAAGTGGGATAACTTCTTCATGCCAACTCCTATGAGATTTATTCAACTTCCTGGAGATTTTCCACCACTTTATGTATCCAAATCAAGCTTCTTACAAAGAGATTCATCCTGGTTTGATTGGAGCGGCGAAGAAGCTGTCTTATTCCCAAAGCTGGGAAGCTGGAATCACGATTTGAAAGTGGGATAACTTCTTCATGCCAACTCCTATGAGATTTATTCAACTTCCTGGTGATTCTCCACCACTTTATGTGTCCAAATCAAGCTTCTTACAAAGTGATTCATCCTGGTTTGATTGGAACGACGAAGAAGCTGTGCTATTCCCAAAGCTGGGAAGCTGGAATCACGATTTGAAAGTGGGATAACTTCTTCATGCCAACTCCTATGAGATTTATTCAACTTCCTGGAGATTCTCCACCACTTTATGTATCCAAATCAAGCTTCTTACAAAGAGATTCATCCTGGTTTGATTGGAGCGGCGAAGAAGCTGTGCTATTCCCAAAGCGAAACCGAATCACCGATTTGAAAGTGGGATAACTTCTTCATGCCAACTCCTATGAGATTTATTCAACTTCCTGGTGATTCTCCACCACTTTATGTATCCAAATCAAGCTTACAAAGAGATTCATCCTGGTTTGATTGGAACGACGAAGAAGCTGTGCTATTCCCAAACCGGGAACCGAATCACCGATTTGAAAGTGGGATAACTTCTTCATGCCAACTCCTATGAGATTTATTCAACTTCCTGGTGATTCTCCACCACTTTATGTATCCAAATCAAGCTTCTTACAAAGAGATTCATCCTGGTTTGATTGGAACGACGAAGAAGCTGTGCTATTCCCAAACCGAAACCGAATCACCGATTTGAAAGTGGGATAACTTCTTCATGCCAAGTCCTATGAGATTTATTCAACTTCCTGGTGATTCTCCACCACTTTATGTGTCCAAATCAAGCTTCTTACAAAGAGATTCATCCTGGTTTGATTAGAACGACGAAGAAGCTGTGCTATTCCCAAACCGAAACCGAATCACCGATTTGAAAGTGGGATAACTTCTTCATCCCAACTCCTATGAGATTTATTCAACTTCCTGGTGATTCTCCACCACTTTATGTATCCAAATCAAGCTTCTACAAAGAGATTCATCCTGGTTTGATTGGAACGACGAAGAAGCTGTGCTATTCCCAAACCGGGAAACCGAATCAACTGATTTGAAAGTGGGATAACTTCTTCATGCCAACTCCTATGAGATTTATTCAACTTCCTGGTGATTCTCCACCACTTTATGTATCCAAATCAAGCTTCTTACAAAGAGATTCATCCTGGTTTGATTGGAACGACGAAGAAGCTGTGCTATTCCCAACCGGGAAACTGGAATCACCGATTTGAAAGTGGGATAACTTCTTCATGCCAAGTCCTATGAGATTTATTCAACTTCCTGGTGATTCTCCACCACTTTATGTGTCCAAATCAAGCTTCTTACAAAGAGATTCATCCTGGTTTGATTGGAACGACGAAGAAGTTGTGCTATTCCCAAACTGGGAAACTGGAATCACCTGATTTGAAAGTGGGATAACTTCTTCATCCCAACTCCTATGAGATTTATTCAACTTCCTGGTGATTCTCCACCACTTTATGTATCCAAATCAAGCTTCTTACAAAGTGATTCATCCTGGTTTGATTGGAACGACGAAGAAGCTGTGCTATTCCCAAACCGGGAAACCGAATCAACCGATTTGAAAGTGGGATAACTTCTTCATGCCAACTCCTATGAGATTTATTCAACTTCTGGTGATTCTCCACCACTTTATGTATCCAATCAAGCTTCTTACAAAGTGATTCATCCTGGTTTGATTGGAGCGGCGAAGAAGCTGTGCTATTCCCAAAGCGGGAAGCTGGAATCACGATTTGAAAGTGGGATAACTTCTTCATGCCAACTCATGAGATTTATTCAACTTCCTGGAGATTCTCCACCACTATGTATCCAAATCAAGCTTACAAAGAGATTCATCCTGGTTTGATTGAACGACGAAGAAGCTGTGCTATTCCCAAGCTGGGAAGCTGGAATCACGATTTGAAAGTGGGATAACTTCTTCATGCCAACTCTATGAGATTTATTCAACTTCCTGGAGATTCTCCACCACTTTATGTGTCCAAATCAAGCTTACAAAGAGATTCATCCTGGTTTGATTGAACGACGAAGAAGCTGTGCTATTCCCAAGCTGGGAAGCTGGAATCACTGATTTGAAAGTGGGATAACTTCTTCATGCCAACTCATGAGATTTATTCAACTTCCTGGAGATTCTCCACCACTATGTATCCAAATCAAGCTTCTTACAAAGTGATTCATCCTGGTTTGATTGAACGACGAAGAAGCTGTGCTATTCCCAAAGCTGGGAAGCTGGAATCACTGATTTGAAAGTGGGATAACTTCTTCATGCCAACTCTATGAGATTTATTCAACTTCGGTGATTCTCCACCACTTTATGTGTCCAAATCAAGCTTCTTACAAGGAGATTCATCCTGGTTTGATTGGAACGACGAAGAAGCTGTGCTATTCCCAAGCTGGGAAGCTGGAATCACTGATTTGAAAGTGGGATAACTTCTTCATGCCAACTCATGAGATTTATTCAACTTCCTGGTGATTCTCCACCACTTTGTATCCAAATCAAGCTTCTTACAAAGTGATTCATCCTGGTTTGATTGAACGACGAAGAAGCTGTGCTATTCCCAAAGCTGGGAAGCTGGAATCACTGATTTGAAAGTGGGATAACTTCTTCATGCCAACTCTATGAGATTTATTCAACTTCGGTGATTCTCCACCACTTTATGTGTCCAAATCAAGCTTCTTACAAGGAGATTCATCCTGGTTTGATTGGAGCGGCGAAGAAGCTGTGCTATTCCCAAGCTGGGAAGCTGGAATCACTGATTTGAAAGTGGGATAACTTCTTCATGCCAACTCATGAGATTTATTCAACTTCCTGGTGATTCTCCACCACTATGTATCCAAATCAAGCTTCTTACAAAGATTCATCCTGGTTTGATTGGAGCAGCGAAGAAGCTGTGCTATTCCCAAACCGAAACCGAATCACCGATTTGAAAGTGGGATAACTTCTTCATGCCAACTCTATGAGATTTATTCAACTTCTGGTGATTCTCCACCACTTTATGTGTCCAAATCAAGCTTCTACAAAGAGATTCATCCTGGTTTGATTGGAGCGGCGAAGAAGCTGTGCTATTCCCAAACCGGGAAACCGAATCACCGATTTGAAAGTGGGATAACTTCTTCATCCCAACTCCTATGAGATTTATTCAACTTCCTGGTGATTCTCCACCACTTTATGTATCAAATCAAGCTTCTTACAAAGATTCATCCTGGTTTGATTGAACGACGAAGAAGCTGTGCTATTCCCAAGCTGGGAAGCTGGAATCACTGATTTGAAAGTGGGATAACTTCTTCATGCCAACTCATGAGATTTATTCAACTTCCTGGAGATTCTCCACCACTTTATGTATCCAAATCAAGCTTCTTACAAGGAGATTCATCCTGGTTTGATTGGAACGACGAAGAAGCTGTGCTATTCCCAAAGCGGGAAGCTGGAATCACGATTTGAAAGTGGGATAACTTCTTCATGCCAACTCATGAGATTTATTCAACTTCCTGGAGATTCTCCACCACTTTATGTGTCCAAATCAAGCTTACAAAGAGATTCATCCTGGTTTGATTGGAGCGGCGAAGAAGCTGTGCTATTCCCAAGCTGGGAAGCTGGAATCACTGATTTGAAAGTGGGATAACTTCTTCATGCCAACTCATGAGATTTATTCAACTTCTGGTGATTCTCCACCACTTTATGTGTCCAAATCAAGCTTCTTACAAGAGATTCATCCTGGTTTGATTGAACGACGAAGAAGCTGTGCTATTCCCAAGCTGGGAAGCTGGAATCACGATTTGAAGTGGGATAACTTCTTCATGCCAACTCATGAGATTTATTCAACTTCCTGGAGATTTTCCACCACTTTATGTATCAAATCAAGCTTCTTACAAAGTGATTCATCCTGGTTTGATTGGAGCAGCGAAGAAGCTGTGCTATTCCCAAAGCTGGGAAGCTGGAATCACGATTTGAAGTGGGATAACTTCTTCATACCAACTCCTATGAGATTTATTCAACTTCGGTGATTCTCCACCACTATGTATCCAAATCAAGCTTCTTACAAAGATTCATCCTGGTGATTGATCAAGCTTGGAAACCATGAGATCTTCCTCATTAAAACCTCACCAAGGAAAACCCATTGGGACAAAACCTTGATGAGGGAAAAAGAGTAAAGAGCCCATGGTTAAGGGAACTCAGCCACTTGTTGTGAAATCAATGAGCCCTAGCCTGATGTGGATGGACTCCATGGTCTTTTGCCTTGTAGCTTTGGTGAAGACATCAGCTAACTGATCTTCACTTCTGGTATAGCATGGCAAGATCACTCCCAAGACTATCACCTGCCTCACCTTATGAAAATCCACTTCAATGTGCTTGGTTCTTTCATGAAACAACGAGTTGGAGGCTATGTGAATGGCGGCTTGGTTATCACAATGCATAGTCATAGGTGTAGCTTGCTCAATTCCCAAATGCTTCAAGATCCCCTTGATCCATACCAACTCGTTGGTGAGCTTCAGCATTGCCCTATACTCAGCCTCAGCACTTGAGCACGATACCACCTTCTGCTTCTTGCTCTTCCATGTCACTAGATTTCCTCCAATGAAGGTGCAATAGCCTGTGGTTGATCTCCTATCAGCTCGATCACCAGCCCAATCAGCATCACAGTACCCAACGACTTCAGTACTCTTGTTGCATCCTAACCAGACTCCCAGACTGGCTGATGTTGAACTGAAGAGAAGATGGAGCTTGTACAATGATAAGGCAAGCTCTAGAAGATGTCCAGAAGAGTTCAATCAAGCTTCTTACAAGGAGATTCATCCTGGTTTGATTGAACGACGAAGAAGCTGTGCTATTCCCAAAGCTGGGAAGCTGGAATCACGATTTGAAGTGGGATAACTTCTTCATGCCAACTCTATGAGATTTATTCAACTTCGGTGATTCTCCACCACTATGTATCCAAATCAAGCTTCTTACAAGGAGATTCATCCTGGTTTGATTAGAACGACGAAGAAGCTGTGCTATTCCCAAAGCTGGGAAGCTGGAATCACGATTTGAAAGTGGGATAACTTCTTCATGCCAACTCCTATGAGATTTATTCAACTTCGGTGATTCTCCACCACTTTATGTGTCCAAATCAAGCTTCTACAAAGAGATTCATCCTGGTTTGATTGAACGACGAAGAAGCTGTGCTATTCCCAAAGCGGGAAGCTGGAATCACGATTTGAAAGTGGGATAACTTCTTCATACCAACTCCTATGAGATTTATTCAACTTCCTGGTGATTCTCCACCACTATGTATCCAAATCAAGCTTCTTACAAAGATTCATCCTGGTTTGATTGAACGACGAAGAAGCTGTGCTATTCCCAAAGCGGGAAGCTGGAATCACTGATTTGAAAGTGGGATAACTTCTTCATGCCAACTCTATGAGATTTATTCAACTTCCTGGAGATTTTCCACCACTTTATGTGTCCAAATCAAGCTTCTTACAAGGAGATTCATCCTGGTTTGATTGAACGACGAAGAAGCTGTGCTATTCCCAAAGCGGGAAGCTGGAATCACGATTTGAAAGTGGGATAACTTCTTCATGCCAACTCCTATGAGATTTATTCAACTTCCGGTGATTCTCCACCACTTTATGTATCAAATCAAGCTTCTTACAAGAGATTCATCCTGGTTTGATTAGAACGACGAAGAAGCTGTGCTATTCCCAAAGCGGGAAGCTGGAATCACGATTTGAAGTGGGATAACTTCTTCATCCCAACTCCTATGAGATTTATTCAACTTCCTGGTGATTCTCCACCACTTTATGTATCCAAATCAAGCTTCTTACAAGGAGATTCATCCTGGTTTGATTGGAACGACGAAGAAGCTGTGCTATTCCCAACCGGGAAACCGAATCACCGATTTGAAAGTGGGATAACTTCTTCATGCCAACTCTATGAGATTTATTCAACTTCGGTGATTCTCCACCACTATGTATCCAAATCAAACTTCTTACAAAGATTCATCCTGGTTTGATTGAACGACGAAGAAGCTGTGCTATTCCCAAAGCTGGGAAGCTGGAATCACTGATTTGAAAGTGGGATAACTTCTTCATCCAACTCCTATGAGATTTATTCAACTTCCTGGAGATTCTCCACCACTTTATGTGTCCAAATCAAGCTTCTTACAAGGAGATTCATCCTGGTTTGATTGAACGACGAAGAAGCTGTGCTATTCCCAAAGCTGGGAAGCTGGAATCACGATTTGAAAGTGGGATAACTTCTTCATGCCAACTCCTATGAGATTTATTCAACTTCCGGTGATTCTCCACCACTTTATGTATCAAATCAAGCTTCTTACAAGAGATTCATCCTGGTTTGATTGGAACGACGAAGAAGCTGTGCTATTCCCAAAGCTGGGAAGCTGGAATCACGATTTGAAAGTGGATAACTTCTTCATCCAACTCCTATGAGATTTATTCAACTTCCTGGTGATTCTCCACCACTTTATGTATCCAATCAAGCTTCTTACAAGGAGATTCATCCTGGTTTGATTGGAACGACGAAGAAGCTGTGCTATTCCCAAAGCTGGGAAGCTGGAATCACGATTTGAAGTGGGATAACTTCTTCATGCCAACTCTATGAGATTTATTCAACTTCGGTGATTCTCCACCACTTTATGTATCCAATCAAGCTTCTTACAAAGATTCATCCTGGTTTGATTGAACGACGAAGAAGCTGTGCTATTCCCAAAGCTGGGAAGCTGGAATCACTGATTTGAAAGTGGGATAACTTCTTCATGCCAACTCTATGAGATTTATTCAACTTCGGTGATTCTCCACCACTTTATGTATCCAATCAAGCTTCTTACAAAGATTCATCCTGGTTTGATTGAACGACGAAGAAGCTGTGCTATTCCCAAAGCTGGGAAGCTGGAATCACTGATTTGAAAGTGGGATAACTTCTTCATGCCAACTCTATGAGATTTATTCAACTTCCTGGAGATTCTCCACCACTTTATGTATCCAAATCAAGCTTCTACAAAGAGATTCATCCTGGTTTGATTGAACGACGAAGAAGCTGTGCTATTCCCAAAGCTGGGAAGCTGGAATCACGATTTGAAAGTGGGATAACTTCTTCATGCCAACTCTATGAGATTTATTCAACTTCGGTGATTCTCCACCACTTTATGTATCCAATCAAGCTTCTTACAAGAGATTCATCCTGGTTTGATTGAACGACGAAGAAGCTGTGCTATTCCCAAAGCTGGGAAGCTGGAATCACGATTTGAAGTGGGATAACTTCTTCATGCCAACTCTATGAGATTTATTCAACTTCTGGTGATTCTCCACCACTTTATGTATCCAATCAAGCTTCTTACAAGGAGATTCATCCTGGTTTGATTGAACGACGAAGAAGCTGTGCTATTCCCAAAGCTGGGAAGCTGGAATCACGATTTGAAGTGGGATAACTTCTTCATGCCAACTCTATGAGATTTATTCAACTTCCTGGAGATTTTCCACCACTTTATGTGTCCAAATCAAGCTTCTTACAAGAGATTCATCCTGGTTTGATTGAACGACGAAGAAGCTGTGCTATTCCCAAAGCTGGGAAGCTGGAATCACGATTTGAAAGTGGGATAACTTCTTCATGCCAACTCTATGAGATTTATTCAACTTCGGTGATTCTCCACCACTTTATGTGTCCAAATCAAGCTTCTTACAAAGGATTCATCCTGGTTTGATTGAACGACGAAGAAGCTGTGCTATTCCCAAAGCTGGGAAGCTGGAATCACGATTTGAAAGTGGGATAACTTCTTCATGCCAACTCCTATGAGATTTATTCAACTTCCTGGAGATTCTCCACCACTATGTATCCAAATCAAGCTTCTTACAAGGAGATTCATCCTGGTTTGATTGAACGACGAAGAAGCTGTGCTATTCCCAAAGCTGGGAAGCTGGAATCACGATTTGAAGTGGGATAACTTCTTCATGCCAACTCTATGAGATTTATTCAACTTCTGGTGATTCTCCACCACTTTATGTATCAAATCAAGCTTCTACAAAGAGATTCATCCTGGTTTGATTGAACGACGAAGAAGCTGTGCTATTCCCAAAGCTGGGAAGCTGGAATCACGATTTGAAAGTGGGATAACTTCTTCATGCCAACTCCTATGAGATTTATTCAACTTCTGGTGATTCTCCACCACTTTATGTATCAAATCAAGCTTCTTACAAAGTGATTCATCCTGAATGTGTTGTAGAATTGAGTAGAATATCTCTGCTGCTTGCATCATGTTTGAAAGGCTACTTTGCATTTACATAAGCTTGTTTCATATTGTCTTGATTCTATCTAGTGTTATAAAGCTTGAGACATGGGTGATCAAACTTAATGAAGTCAAGGATTGATCCCAATGCAATTGTGTCTTATCTTTGCTGGAGTTTGAGTGATGTTTCAGGTTCACAAGAGGTGTTCCTAGTTCATCATCAAATCCGAGTTGAAAGAGAAAGAATGGTGTCCATTGTGTGTGCAATGGAGAGTTATTACAAGAAGGGTGAAGCGCAGATGGTTATAAAACTCACTTTAAGCTCACTGGTGTTCCTCTCCTTACCATTGCTAGTAGCTGAAGAAAAAGCCAGCCGGGTCTAGGCAGTGGCGCCTATTCAAGAGAGTGCTCAAACTAAGACAGAGCACTCTTGCCTGTGTGAAGAAGAAGGCTACTCTATCAAGGCGGCTTCTAGTGTGAGGTGATTGAAGAAGTAGCTGAAACTTCCACAAGCATTCCATCATGGTGGCAAATTCAGAAGGGTGATTGCAATGAGAGAATAAGAAGAAGTGAGGATTCAAGTGGCGACATTAAGGACAACTACTCACCATCTTAAACAAGGGAGTAAACCTAGTCTCATCTACTTTAATATGTCTTGATAGGTCTATCTCCTGATTATGCTATGTGATTTCCCTATCTAAAGTTCCATTAATAGTTTGTAGCTTCTAGTAGAATGTCTAGGCTAATAGCACTGAATATGTTTAGCTGCTGCATTGTCTTGTTGACATTAAGTAATGTCTACTGTCCAAGAATCTCATATCTTGTTTATTACAGTGTTTTGTGTGTTGACATAGCTTGAATCATCATGAATGTGTTGTAGAATTGAGTAGAATATCTCTGCTGCTTGCATCATGTTTGAAAGGCTACTTTGCATTTACATAAGCTTGTTTCATATTGTCTTGATTCAATCCAGTTCATATTGTTACTATGCCATAGTTAAATCCATCCTTGATGTCTTATAGCATTTAGAAGTATGTCTAAGCTACTTGAATCATTGGCTTTGATTAAACTAGTAAGCATATAAGCATGTATTGATTCACTCTTGTCGCCTAGATTGCATAAATGTCATCTAGTCTTGTGTTTCATTTAGATTGAATCTGTTGCATTCATATAGCTAATGTTTTAAGATTGTGCATTCATGTAGTGATGCATTTAAAAATGAGCCTAAATTGCAAATGTACTGATGTAAGCTTGCATTGCATTTAGAGTAAAGTCTAAGTTGCATATTAAGGAATTGTTAAAATTGCCTAAATACTTTGAATTGAATCTGATAAGGTCATGCTTAGTATTTAGAGAATGGTTGCTTGCATAGATAAGAACTTGACATTGTCTTGATTCTATCTAGTGTTATAAAGCTTGAGACATGGGTGATCAAACTTAATGAAGTCAAGGATTGATCCCAATGCAATTGTGTCTTATCTTTGCTGGAGTTTGAGTGATGTTTCAGGTTCACAAGAGGTGTTCCTAGTTCATCATCAAATCCGAGTTGAAAGAGAAAGAATGGTGTCCATTGTGTGTGCAATGGAGAGTTATTACAAGAAGGGTGAAGCGCAGATGGTTATAAAACTCACTTTAAGCTCACTGGTGTTCCTCTCCTTACCATTGCTAGTAGCTGAAGAAAAAGCCAGCCGGTCTAGGCAGTGGCGCCTATTCAAGAGAGTGCTCAAACTAAGACAGAGCACTCTTGCCTGTGTGAAGAAGAAGGCTACTCTATCAAGGCGGCTTCTAGTGTGAGGTGATTGAAGAAGTAGCTGAAACTTCCACAAGCATTCCATCATGGTGGCAAATTCAGAAGGGTGATTGCAATGAGAGAATAAGAAGAAGTGAGGATTCAAGTGGCGACATTAAGGACAACTACTCACCATCTTAAACAAGGGAGTAAACCTAGTCTCATCTACTTTAATATGTCTTGATAGGTCTATCTCCTGATTATGCTATGTGATTTCCCTATCTAAAGTTCCATTAATAGTTTGTAGCTTCTAGTAGAATGTCTAGGCTAATAGCACTGAATATGTTTAGCTGCTGCATTGTCTTGTTGACATTAAGTAATGTCTACTGTCCAAGAATCTCATATCTTGTTTATTACAGTGTTTTGTGTGTTGACATAGCTTGAATCATCATGAATGTGTTGTAGAATTGAGTAGAATATCTCTGCTGCTTGCATCATGTTTGAAAGGCTACTTTGCATTTACATAAGCTTGTTTCATATTGTCTTGATTCAATCCAGTTCATATTGTTACTATGCCATAGTTAAATCCATCCTTGATGTCTTATAGCATTTAGAAGTATGTCTAAGCTACTTGAATCATTGGCTTTGATTAAACTAGTAAGCATATAAGCATGTATTGATTCACTCTTGTCGCCTAGATTGCATAAATGTCATCTAGTCTTGTGTTTCATTTAGATTGAATCTGTTGCATTCATATAGCTAATGTTTTAAGATTGTGCATTCATGTAGTGATGCATTTAAAAATGAGCCTAAATTGCAAATGTACTGATGTAAGCTTGCATTGCATTTAGAGATTGAAATCTGCTTGTTCTTGCCTTGATTGATTGGCTTGTTTCAAGGTTTATATATTGCTGTGGCATTGGTGATCAAACAGGATAAATGATCTTGGTTTGATCCTAATGGGATGATCTGATCTTGCATTGAGTTGTGGTGGTGTTAGGTACACAAGGGAAGTGATACATGTAACTCGCCATCAGCCAAGAATGTAGAGACAAAGGTCTTGTGCCATTGCATATCATCACTAGGACATGTTAGTCCATAATCAACAGGAAGTGTAGTGTGATTGATTATGCAATGAGAGATGGCCATTGCATAATACCATTGGACATATCTAGTCCTTAGTCTACAGGAAGTGTAGCATGGGTCATTATGCAATGAGAGGTGTGTCTTGTGAGGCTCTCTATGGTGATTCAAACACCCTAGTTCCTGGTTAAGGAAGAGAGTACACTCACAAGAAGAAAGCTATCATGAAAGATGATAGTTATTAGACCATGGAGATGCATAGGATCTGTTGAGATGAGTTGAAGATATGAACATGAAGAGATAATAAGTGGAAGAGAAGAGGAGGAAGAGAGTGAAAAGACTTTAGGCAAATATGGTACGGACGTCCGTACAAGGCCGTACATGGCCGTACCGTCCGTACCTAAGGTCTCGACCAAAGGTTACTTAACCTCGACCAAAGGTTACTTAACCTCGACCAAGTGACACGGTAACAAGCAGATGTTACCTTGAGGGCTTAGTGGAGAGGATCAGACCGTTGAGTGGATAAGGGAAGAGCAAGACAGGCTGTGACAGGCTGGAAAGAGCCAAAGCATGTAAGGCTCCTCATCCGTTCATTCAAAAGTGACCATTGACTCCACATGCTTCAATAGTGCTCCTTTCTTCTCTTGTAAACCCTTATGTCTCTCTTATAAATATGTAACCTCACTCAGCAATAAGATTAAGCAGTTCTGAGTCTCTCTGATCTCTTAAGTCACAATGATTCTCTCTTAGACACTAATCGGTTCTTAAGTCTCTTAAACGTTCACAATCTCTTCTAATCTCTACTTAAACTCTCACTTTTATTCTGATCACTCTAAGGATTTCTAAAGAGTATAGGATCATCACAAGCTTAGCTCCTTCTAGTCTCGGTTCTAAGCTTGAGGGGGAGTCTTAATGCATATGATCCATGGTCAGTAACAAGTCATTGCAAAGGCTGCTACAAAGGATCATCAGCCGGAGCTATTCTAGGGAGTCTAAGGAAAAAGGCTCTCCATCAACTTCAATGAGAGGTGATTGAGGAGAAGCTGATGAATTCATTCTGCCTTTCCAAGAAGTTGATGATGCCATGAAGATGGTGCATTGGCCGAGTTAGGAAACTCACAAAAACACAAGGGAAGTTCCCTTAGACTTTTAAAAATCTTTTCAATCCTTTTCATTCATCTTATTCATTGCTTGTGCTTGAATAGATACTTAAAAGGATTATGATAGAATTGTGAGATTGTGTGCATAAGTGTGATGCAGGATATTCATTTTCTTGAATATGATTGAATTGGGAGATTGTGTGCATCAAGTGTGATGCAGGATATTCATTTTCTTGTTTTTTGATAGGTACTGATGCACCTTTGGGATAATGCATCAGGTACCATTGCTTGTAGCCTCATTAAACAGTTCCGGGTCATCTCTTAGCTTCTATAAAGAGGCTGTGAAGTCTGTTGAGAGGGGGAGATTCCAAACCTGGTTGATGAAGAGGGCAAGCCGTGTGTGAAGTGTTGATCAGCCTCACTGGTGTTTTGAAGATGATCTGGTCGTGTCCTAGCTTCTCTAAGATGGCTGTGAAGTCAGTTGAGAGGGGGAGACTTCAAACCGGTTCCATGAAGAGGTGAAGCTGAAGTGTGAAGTGTGCGCAAAGCTGTGAAGAGTTGCTGCACCTATTAGGCCGTGATCCAGAGCTTCTTGTGTCCAACCACATTGGTTCAAAGGCACAAGAGCTCACTGGCCAATCCCTAGGCTTTGGAGAGCTCTACTCTTTTTCCATTGCAAGGTTTTGTCCCAATGGGTTTTCCTTGTAAGGTTTTTAATGAGGGAGACTCTTCAAAGTTCCAAGCTTGGCTTAGGATCTCCTAAAGTCAAGCTTGAGGGGGAGTGTTGAACTGAAAGAGAAGATGGAGCTTGTACAATGATAAGGCAAGCTCTAGAAGATGTCCAGAAGAGTTCAATCAAGCTTCAGGAGTGCCCTGAAGTATCTATCATTGAGAAGTTAAGTCCAGGAGGGACTTAGACTGATCTTAGGAAGGCTTTGGAGAAGTTTGGGAGAAGATGGACGAAGGTACAAAGCTAGGGAAGCCGTACGGACAGTAGGGCCTTGTACGGCTATGTACGGCCATGGGAGACTCACAAAGGAGTCTGGTTCAACCAAGAAGAGAGTTAGGGCAATGTGCAAGAATAGGGCGAGTGGTACGGACAGGAGTTTCATACAATTGACCGTACAACCATGTGGGCGCACCAACATGTTCCGGATCAACCTAAAATGGTGTTGTGCAGACTTAGGGTGCAAGAGAAGCTTGTCTGATCATTATGGACGTTGGAGGATATGGCAAGGGAATATTCCAAGGGATAAATGAGCTGTGTATGCAAGCTGGACAGGTAAAGGTGCTTTACCTTTACAGCCAAGACCAATCTACACCATCCATTCAAAAGGAGCAATCTGAGCCTTTCATTTAAACTAAAGACCAGCCAGCTAGCATCAGATCCTTGACTACATCTCATCCGCCCATTTCAAACCAAAGGATCTCCACTCTCCATTTCTTATCCGTAGCTTAGGGTTTCATGAGTTTTGTAACCCATTTTCTATTTAAAGACCCTTTGAGGGCAATTTGTAATCTCTAAGAGAGTGAGGGGGATTTCCTCTCCTCCTTCATAATCTTATGATACTTTGTCTCTCTAAACTCTCTATTCTCTCATTCTTAATCTCTATACACGTTCTCAGACTTGTAACCAATCTCTTAGACTCTTAGACACCTAAACACTTAGACACAAAAACACTCATTAGTATCTCTTCTTCTCAAATCGCTCCCAAGCTCTCTCTCTTTACCCATTTGGGTTTCACACACACATACAACCTGAGTACTCTTAAAATCTCATAGCTGATCCATTCAGATACATCAAGAGCCTCTCCACCATGCGCCAATGATGTTCCTTTGGTACTTGCATGTGTTGACTTACCTGATTTACAGCAAAACAGATATCAGGACGTGTGATTGTTAAGTATATGAGCTTACCCACTAGCTTCCTATAAAGCTTGGGATCATGGAACAGCTTGCTGTCCTCAAGCTCCCCCTCACGTGGAACCTTATACCCATCCTCCATGGGCATTTTGGCTATCTTCCCTCCTAGCACACCTGCATCTTTCAAAAGATCAAGTGCATACTTTCTTTGCGACATGAATAGGCCTTCCTTGGATCTACATATCTCAATCCCAAGGAAGTATTTCATTTCTCCCAAGTCTTTGATTTCAAAAACAGATTTGAGAAACTCTTTTGTTTCTCTTATCCCAATCTTATCACTACCTGTTATGATGATATCATCAACATACACAAGTAGACAGATGATACCTGATGGAGTAGTAAGAGTGAAGAGAGTGTGGTCCAACTCAGACTTCCTAAAGCCACGCCCATTCAGAGTGGTGCTGAGTTTGCTGTACCAAGCTCTAGGGGATTGTTTCAAACCATAGATAGCCTTCTTTAGTCTTAGAACATTCCCAGGCTTCACAAGACCTTCTAAGCCTGGTGGAGGATACATATAGACTTCATCCTCTAACTCTCCTTGAAGGAATGCATTCTTCACATCCATCTGCCACAAATCCCACTCAAGATTCACAGCCAAAGACAATACTATCCTGATGGTGTGTAACTTAGC
The DNA here is from genome assembly GCA_016771965.1 of Brassica carinata. Taxonomy (NCBI): domain Eukaryota; kingdom Viridiplantae; phylum Streptophyta; class Magnoliopsida; order Brassicales; family Brassicaceae; genus Brassica; species Brassica carinata. The sequence goes on from CM028697.1 coordinate 41,022,909, forward strand.
AACAGGAGCAAATGTATCTATGTAGTCCTCTCCATATGTTTGAGTGTATCCTCTAGCCACCAATCTTGTCTTTCTCCTATCAATCTGTCCATTTGGCAAGTACTTGATGGTGAATATCCATCTACTTGTAACAGCCTTCTTCCCCTTTGGGAGTTCACTTTCAAACCAAGTGTCATTCTTAATCATTGCATTTGCTTCATCTCCAACAGACTCCTTCCATTCCTCATGCATCATAGCCTCTTCATATGATCTTGGCACAAAGCTCTCATCTAAGCTTGTCATGAAGGCGCAATGATCAGATGGGAAATGGGCAAAGGAACACACTGCTTGGGAGGGATGCTCCACAGCCTGGGCATTGTAGTACACTCTCGTGTTTACCCAGTTGGAAGCATCCTTCTTCAACCGTGTGCTTCTCCTTAGTGGTGCTTCAGCCGGGACATTATCCCTTGATGAGACTGAGACTGGTTCAGTTTCTTCTTGCTGTTGCACATTGTCTTCCTCTTCTTGTAAACTTTCTTCAGGTTCTGGTTTATAATCTTTAGAGATCCTTAGAGTGATTAGAATAAAAGTGAGAGTTTAAGTAGAGATTAGAAGAGATTGTGAACGTTTAAGAGACTTAAGAACCGATTAGCGTCTAAGAGAGAATCATTGTGACTTAAGAGATCAGAGAGACTCAGAACTGCTTAATCTTATTGCTGAGTGAGGTTACATATTTATAAGAGAGACATAAGGGTTTACAAGAGAAGAAAGGAGCACTATTGAAGCATGTGGAGTCAATGGTTGCTTTTGAATGAACGGATGAGGAGCGTTACATGCTTTGGCTCTTTCCAGCCTGTCACAGCCTGTCTTGCTCTTCCCTTATCCACTCAACGGTCTGATCCTCTCCACTAAGCCCTCAAGGTAACATCTGCTTGTTACCGTGTCACTTGGTCGAGGTTAAGTCACCTTTGGTCGAGGTTAAGTAACCTTTGGTCGAGGTTAAGTAACCTTTGGTCGAGGTTAAGTCACCTTTGGTCGAGGTTAAGTCACCTTTGGTCGAGGTTAAGTAACCTTTGGTCGAGGTTAAGTAACCTTTGGTCGAGGTTAAGTCACCTTTGGTCGAGGTTAAGTCACCTTTGGTCGAGGTTAAGTAACCTTTGGTCGAGGTTAAGTCACCTTTGGTCGAGGTTAAGTCACCTTTGGTCGAGGTTAAGTCACCTTTGGTCGAGGTTAAGTCACCTTTGGTCGAGGTTAAGTAACCTTTGGTCGAGGTTAAGTCACCTTTGGTCGAGGTTAAGTCACCTTTGGTCGAGGTTAAGTCACCTTTGGTCGAGGTTAAGTCACCTTTGGTCGAGGTTAAGTCACCTTTGGTCGAGGTTAAGTCACCTTTGGTCGAGGTTAAGTAACCTTTGGTCGAGGTTAAGTCACCTTTGGTCGAGGTTAAGTAACCTTTGGTCGAGGTTAAGTAACCTTTGGTCGAGGTTAAGTAACCTTTGGTCGAGGTTAAGTAACCTTTGGTCGAGGTTAAGTCACCTTTGGTCGAGGTTAAGTCACCTTTGGTCGAGGTTAAGTCACCTTTGGTCGAGGTTAAGTAACCTTTGGTCGAGGTTAAGTCACCTTTGGTCGAGGTTAAGTAACCTTTGGTCGAGGTTAAGTAACCTTTGGTCGAGGTTAAGTCACCTTTGGTCGAGGTTAAGTCACCTTTGGTCGAGGTTAAGTCACCTTTGGTCGAGGTTAAGTAACCTTTGGTCGAGGTTAAGTCACCTTTGGTCGAGGTTAAGTCACCTTTGGTCGAGGTTAAGTCACCTTTGGTCGAGGTTAAGTAACCTTTGGTCGAGGTTAAGTAACCTTTGGTCGAGGTTAAGTCACCTTTGGTCGAGGTTAAGTCACCTTTGGTCGAGGTTAAGTAACCTTTGGTCGAGGTTAAGTAACCTTTGGTCGAGGTTAAGTCACCTTTGGTCGAGGTTAAGTCACCTTTGGTCGAGGTTAAGTCACCTTTGGTCGAGGTTAAGTCACCTTTGGTCGAGGTTAAGTCACCTTTGGTCGAGGTTAAGTAACCTTTGGTCGAGGTTAAGTAACCTTTGGTCGAGGTTAAGTAACCTTTGGTCGAGGTTAAGTAACCTTTGGTCGAGGTTAAGTCACCTTTGGTCGAGGTTAAGTCACCTTTGGTCGAGGTTAAGTCACCTTTGGTCGAGGTTAAGTAACCTTTGGTCGAGGTTAAGTCACCTTTGGTCGAGGTTAAGTCACCTTTGGTCGAGGTTAAGTAACCTTTGGTCGAGGTTAAGTCACCTTTGGTCGAGGTTAAGTCACCTTTGGTCGAGGTTAAGTAACCTTTGGTCGAGGTTAAGTAACCTTTGGTCGAGGTTAAGTCACCTTTGGTCGAGGTTAAGTCACCTTTGGTCGAGGTTAAGTCACCTTTGGTCGAGGTTAAGTCACCTTTGGTCGAGGTTAAGTCACCTTTGGTCGAGGTTAAGTCACCTTTGGTCGAGGTTAAGTAACCTTTGGTCGAGGTTAAGTAACCTTTGGTCGAGGTTAAGTAACCTTTGGTCGAGGTTAAGTCACCTTTGGTCGAGGTTAAGTAACCTTTGGTCGAGGTTAAGTCACCTTTGGTCGAGGTTAAGTAACCTTTGGTCGAGGTTAAGTAACCTTTGGTCGAGGTTAAGTCACCTTTGGTCGAGGTTAAGTAACCTTTGGTCGAGGTTAAGTCACCTTTGGTCGAGGTTAAGTAACCTTTGGTCGAGGTTAAGTCACCTTTGGTCGAGGTTAAGTAACCTTTGGTCGAGGTTAAGTAACCTTTGGTCGAGGTTAAGTAACCTTTGGTCGAGGTTAAGTAACCTTTGGTCGAGGTTAAGTAACCTTTGGTCGAGGTTAAGTAACCTTTGGTCGAGGTTAAGTCACCTTTGGTCGAGGTTAAGTAACCTTTGGTCGAGGTTAAGTAACCTTTGGTCGAGGTTAAGTCACCTTTGGTCGAGGTTAAGTAACCTTTGGTCGAGGTTAAGTCACCTTTGGTCGAGGTTAAGTCACCTTTGGTCGAGGTTAAGTCACCTTTGGTCGAGGTTAAGTCACCTTTGGTCGAGGTTAAGTCACCTTTGGTCGAGGTTAAGTCACCTTTGGTCGAGGTTAAGTCACCTTTGGTCGAGGTTAAGTAACCTTTGGTCGAGGTTAAGTAACCTTTGGTCGAGGTTAAGTAACCTTTGGTCGAGGTTAAGTCACCTTTGGTCGAGGTTAAGTCACCTTTGGTCGAGGTTAAGTAACCTTTGGTCGAGGTTAAGTAACCTTTGGTCGAGGTTAAGTAACCTTTGGTCGAGGTTAAGTAACCTTTGGTCGAGGTTAAGTAACCTTTGGTCGAGGTTAAGTAACCTTTGGTCGAGGTTAAGTAACCTTTGGTCGAGGTTAAGTAACCTTTGGTCGAGGTTAAGTAACCTTTGGTCGAGGTTAAGTCACCTTTGGTCGAGGTTAAGTAACCTTTGGTCGAGGTTAAGTCACCTTTGGTCGAGGTTAAGTAACCTTTGGTCGAGGTTAAGTAACCTTTGGTCGAGGTTAAGTAACCTTTGGTCGAGGTTAAGTAACCTTTGGTCGAGGTTAAGTCACCTTTGGTCGAGGTTAAGTCACCTTTGGTCGAGGTTAAGTCACCTTTGGTCGAGGTTAAGTCACCTTTGGTCGAGGTTAAGTCACCTTTGGTCGAGGTTAAGTCACCTTTGGTCGAGGTTAAGTAACCTTTGGTCGAGGTTAAGTAACCTTTGGTCGAGGTTAAGTAACCTTTGGTCGAGGTTAAGTAACCTTTGGTCGAGGTTAAGTAACCTTTGGTCGAGGTTAAGTAACCTTTGGTCGAGGTTAAGTCACCTTTGGTCGAGGTTAAGTAACCTTTGGTCGAGGTTAAGTCACCTTTGGTCGAGGTTAAGTCACCTTTGGTCGAGGTTAAGTAACCTTTGGTCGAGGTTAAGTAACCTTTGGTCGAGGTTAAGTAACCTTTGGTCGAGGTTAAGTCACCTTTGGTCGAGGTTAAGTAACCTTTGGTCGAGGTTAAGTCACCTTTGGTCGAGGTTAAGTCACCTTTGGTCGAGGTTAAGTAACCTTTGGTCGAGGTTAAGTCACCTTTGGTCGAGGTTAAGTCACCTTTGGTCGAGGTTAAGTAACCTTTGGTCGAGGTTAAGTCACCTTTGGTCGAGGTTAAGTCACCTTTGGTCGAGGTTAAGTCACCTTTGGTCGAGGTTAAGTAACCTTTGGTCGAGGTTAAGTAACCTTTGGTCGAGGTTAAGTCACCTTTGGTAGCAATGTACTTCTCGATATTGAGCAAAGGAGCACACGGCTTGAGAAGGATGCTCCACAGCTTGGGCATTGTAGTACACTCTCGTGTTTACCCAGCTAGAAGGATCCTTCCTTGTCCTTGTACTCCTTCTTAGTGGCTGCACAACCGGTTCTTCTTCCTGTTGTTCTTCTACCACTTCATCTTGAGAAGGTGTTTGTATCACACCATGATCATGCCTATGACCATCAAAGCCTATGCTCTCTTCTCCTTCATTCTCTACTTCTCCTTCATCTTGGTTAGCCTCTTGCATAGGCTCCTCATGCTCCTCTCCTCCCTCATGATCAAGGTGGGATGGTGAACCAACTTCAGGAGGTGTAGTTGTGTGATCTCGGATCACGGGATGTACTGATTCCAAGACCTTCAAGAATGATCCGCAAGGTGGTGGCCTTGTCTGATGTTAAGTCCTTCAGGTCTTCTTGATTCTTTTCTTCATAGTATCCTCTATCTTCCAAGAACTTCACATCTCTAGAAACAAGTAATCTCCTTGCTATAGGATCATAGCATCTGTATCCTTTCTGTGTAGCTGAGTATCCTATGAACATAGCCTTAGTACTTCTTGCTTCTAGCTTGTTGCGCATCTCTCATGGTTTGAGCACAAAGCATAGACATCCAAAGACCTTCAAGTAATCAAGAACTGGCTTGTACTTGTTCAGAACTTCAAATGGAGCCTTCTCATTCAGAATCTTGGTTGGAGTTCTGTTTATCAAGTAACAAGCAGTGGCAACCGCATCACTCCAAAATCTTTTTGGAACATTACTCTGAAACATAAGTGACCTTGCCACTTCCATGAGGTGCCTATTCTTCCTCTCAGCCACGCCATTTTGCTGTGGAGTATACGGACAGCTTGTCTGATGTAGGATCCCATGTTGTGATAAGTGTTGCTTGAATGCATGGCTTGTGTCCTCTCCTCCATTATCTGATCTCAAAATTTTAATCTTAGCATGATAATGGTTAGTCACATAAGTTTGAAAGTTCCTAATTGCCTCAAGCACCCTATCTTTGGTCTGAATTAAGGTTAACCAGGTGTATTTAGATTTTTCATCAATGAATGTGACAAAATACTTATAACTATCTCTAGATAAGCAAGGGGCAGTCCACACATCTGAATGAATTAGATCAAAGCAATTATCATAAACGGTAGTAGACTTTTGAAACACAGTTCTACAATGCTTGCCTAAAATGCAAGCTTCACAATCTTTGTTCTCAAATACAACACCTGGTACCATTAAGTTCAATGCTTTAACATGAGGGTGTCCTACTCTAGCATGCCACAATGCATTTTTATTCAACAAAGAAGCAGAAGTAAACGAGCAACTATGATCAGGAACAGAAGTTAGTTCTTCAAGCATATAGAGATCTCCCTTAGTCACCCCTTTCCCAATCAATCTGCTGCTCTCAATATCCTGAAACTTCACATCATTAGGACTAAAGATAACATTGCATTGTAGATCATTAGTACATTTCTTAACAGATAATAGGTTTGATGTGAATTCAGGCATGTAAAAAGCTCTAGATTCTTTGTTAAACAACTTAAGCTTTCCTATTCCCTTAATAGGCATCTTATCTCCATTTGCTATCATCACATGTCCATGAGTAGGTTCTATATCCTTAATCAAGTTCTCATCACTTATCATATGATGTGATGCACCAGAATCAACAATCAATGGTTTATATACTCTTTTAGCATTATGACATAGATTACTAAGTGATGGATGTGTCCTATCAGTTCTAGCAATGTGTGCATTCTTATACTCATTCCTAGCTTCTAACCGTTCTACTAGTTCTCTAATCAAGTGATCATCCTTATATGCAATCATAGATGCTCCAAAGGAATAACCATAAGTGTTACCATTTTCCTTTAGCATTTTGAAGAGAGCATCAAGGTCTGGTCTCTTGATGTAGTCATCATTGCTGCGTGAGCTTGAGGCGCCTGTGTAAGCCACCAGAGACTTCCCATTCCCGTCATTGCCTCCATGTCCATCCACTTCACTCGTTTTGATGGTGCCAGCTCCGCTTGACCCTTCAGTCACATTTGCCCTTCCCTCACGCTCCTTCATGAACTTGGCAGGCTTGAGGTGTGGGTGTAGTATCCAGCATTGGCTCTTCTTATGACCATGCTTCTTGCAATGATCACAGTTGCCATTGAACTTCCTCTCCTCATACTTCCCGTGAGATGCCTTGTTTGCTTGTGGAGCTTCGGTTGAATCCTCATGAGCTGCTTGATTGGCAAGAGAGAGCTCCCCCTTTCCTCCAAACAACCCCATAGACCCCTGCTCCCTTTGGATTTGCGCACACACATCCTCAAGGTCTGGAAGCTTGTCTGCCCTCAACATGTGCTGGATGAGTTGAGTGTAGGTCGGGTTCAGTGTGAGGAGAAGCCCAAAGACTTTATCTTGCTCGCGCCTCTCATCCAACTGATCAGGATCAGTTGTGCTCGGCCTCAGCATCTCCAGCTCTGACCATAAGGACCTGAACCTCCCCAAGTGCTTAGTGAACTCCATATCCTCTTGCACTAGACGGTTGATAGCTTGCTTTACTTCAAACACACGGCTGAGGTTGGAAGTGTTACCATACACCTTCTTCAGTGTGTCCCACAGCTCTTTGGCTGATTCACAGTAGCTGTAGGCATCTAAGATAGCTGGATCCAAGGATGCGTGTAGAACCGTTATCACCAGCATGTCTTCTTGTTGCCATTTCTCTACAGCCGCTTCAATGGAGACCTCGTGTTGATCTCCTCCCTGAGTAAAGAGTTTTGGAGCCTCCCCTGTTGTGATGTGCCCCCACAAACCCTTACTTCCCACAGCAGTCTTCACCATCCGAGACCACACAAGGTAGTTGCTACCTTTGAAAGTAACCGCTACCTTCATCCTCATGTTCATCCCATGTTCCATCTTTACTCAGCTTGACTTGAACAGCTTGAATCTGATGAAATCTTGAGTCTTGAATCACATACACACACCGAACGTAGTACAGCTTCAACTAGAACGTATCAAAGCTTCAACACCTTCAAAGCTGCTCACGTGTAGCTTTAAAGCCTTCAGTTTGTAACTCTCTAAAGATCAACCCCAGATCCTAATGAACCTGGCTCTGATACCATATAATCTTTAGAGATCCTTAGAGTGATTAGAATAAAAGTGAGAGTTTAAGTAGAGATTAGAAGAGATTGTGAACGTTTAAGAGACTTAAGAACCGATTAGCGTCTAAGAGGGAATCATTGTGACTTAAGAGATCAGAGAGACTCAGAACTGCTTAATCTTATTGCTGAGTGAGGTTACATATTTATAAGAGAGACATAAGGGTTTACAAGAGAAGAAAGGAGCACTATTGAAGCATGTGGAGTCAATGGTCGCTTTTGAATGAACGGATGAAGAGCCTTACATGCTTTGGCTCTTTCCAGCCTGTCACAGCCTGTCTTGCTCTTCCCTTATCCACTCAACGGTCTGATCCTCTCCACTAAGCCCTCAAGGTAACATCTGCTTGTTACCGTGTCACTTGGTCGAGGTTAAGTAACCTTTGGTCGAGGTTAAGTAACCTTTGGTCGAGGTTAAGTAACCTTTGGTCGAGGTTAAGTAACCTTTGGTCGAGGTTAAGTAACCTTTGGTCGAGACCTTGTACGGACGTCCGTACCATATTTGCCCAAAGTCTTTTCACTCTCTTCCTCCTCTTCTCTTCCACTTCTTATCTCTTCATGTTCATATCTTCAACTCATCTCAACATGGTTCACCCATTGCCTCAACCCCTTCATCTTGCATCATCACACACTGATCAGGGTCTCTCAAGCCTTCTTCTGGATGGTTTGCTTCTTCAATTTCATTCCCCCTCTCATGATTAGAGTGGGATGTTCCTTCAGCTTCAGGAGAACTAGATGTGTTCCGTCCTCCTTGATCCTGGGTTAGATTGATCCCAAGACCTTCCAATATTGTTGAACTGAAGAGAAGATGGAGCTTGTACAATGATAGGGCAAGCTCTAGAATGTTAACTTGAAGAATATAAATGGAGTGAAAGGAGAAGTATGGAGTAGTTTGGTTCTAGTGCAAAGAGAGGGCAAGTCTTACAGAGATTGTCTGTCAAGCTTCAGGAGGGTCTTAAGAAGTCAAGAAGTGATCTTATGGCTGTGCAAGATTGGGTTTAAGTCCTGGAGGGACTTAGACACAATTTGGAGAATATTTGGTTGAGCCAGTAACTCCAAAGTTACCACAGTAACTTTGGAGAGTTACCACAGTAAGAGAACACAAAACTCTTAAGAGAAGAAGACAAAACTCTTAAGAGAAGAAGACAAAGGAGAGGCTGGCGAGTGACAGGCTGGAAAGGAGAGTCCCTTGCTGTAAAGTAAAAGCAAAAGGAGACCATGTATCTAGCAAAAGAAGTGGGCAGATTCATGGGAGCCTTTAGCTAGCCAATAAAGAGCCAGCCTTCCCTTGACCAGATTCAAATGGACCAATTATCCATCAAGAAGAGCCAGCCACGACCAAGACCATCTTTCCATCTCATCCATCCATTTAAATTCAAGTTATAACAGCCCTTAGATTTAGGTTTATGATTGCAAGTTGTAAAGAGCATATATAAGCTCATAAGTGATGTTTTGTAACTCTTAAGTGAGTAAGGGGGTTTTCCCTTCTCCTTCATGAATCTGAAACACTTATTCTCTCAGTCTCTCTAGTCTCTTAATCTCTGTTTCTTAAGTCTCTTATTCTCTGTTCTTAAGTCTCTTATACACTCTCATCAACCTCTCTTCTAAATCACCAAGAACAAGCTCTAATCATTCTCCATTGGAGCTTATCCACACACACATACTACAAGAGTAGAGATCTCTTTAAAATCACATGGTATCAGAGCCAGGTTCATCAGAACCTGAGCTGTAGCTTCCACACAACACAAGCTCTACCCTCAGCTCAAAGCCAAAGCCAAACCTGAAAGATATGTTCATCCGGATCTTGTTGCTTCAAGAAGAAGAAGAAGACTGAAGCCATGGTGTGTACTATTTGTCTCTCAGCCGGTTCTACCTGTCCTAATGAAGATCCTCATTGGAAGCAAAGGTGTATGAAGAGATTGAGCTATCCTATCTCTATGGCACGTTGCTTCAAGAGCTGTTCCTCATATGGGTTCCAAAAGAAAGCTATCTAGAGGTTGGCGTGTAGAAGGCGTGAAGAAAGGAGGGGTATTTGGGTGTGAGATACAAGATGGTGGCCATGAACTGAAGGAGAAAGAGATGGGAGTCAAGCGAGACTCGTAGATCCAACAAAAGTCATGGCTGGGTTCATAAAATGCAAAAGGAATCAACCTGGTTCCTTGCTGTAAGTGATTCTATAAACCATCTTGATAATGAGCTTGTGTTGTTGACTGGTTATAATGTGTGATGTCAGTGAAAACCTGAGGATTGTTAAAGATTGTTAAATTAAAATGTTTAGAATCTGTCCCAGGATACTTTAAGAGCTTTGTTTGGTGACTGAATGTGCTTAATATGCTTAGCTCCAGTTCATAGTGATGCTTAGTGTGATTAATTGAATCTGCTTGCATACATGGATTGAAACTGAATTTAAAGCTGGTGCATATAGTCTTGTGACTGTCTTACATTGAAGCATTAGATTCATGTCTAAAGTGCTGAGTAAAGAAGTTTTAAAAGTGCCTAAGTAACTTGTCTAGAATCTGTTAGGATCTTGCTTGTACTTAGAGAGTTAGCTTGCAAAGAATAGAACTTGATAATGCCTTGTGTCTATCTGTTGCATTGCGTGGGATATTGGAAATCAAACTTGATGATTTATTAATCAAGTTTTGACATCAATACTATTGAAAATGATTAAATGCTTAATGTCTGTTCTAAATGAAACGTGTCTTGTTAAGATGATAGATTATATTATCTAATCATACTTGCTTTCATGAGTAGAAACTGATTAAGATTAATGCATACTGCCTTGTATTGTTGCATTTAGATTAAAGTCTAAGTTGCATATTAAGGAGTGGTTAAAATTGCCTAAATACTTTGACTTGAATCTGATAAGGTCTTGCTTAGTATTTAGAGAATGGTTGCTTGCATAGATGAGAACTTGACATTGTCTTGATTCTATCTAATGTTATAAAGCTTGAGACATTGGTGATCAAACTTGATAAAGTCAAGGATTGATCCCAATGCAATTGTGTCTCATCTTTGCTGGAGTTTGAGTGGTGTTTCAGGTTCACACGAAGTGTACTTTGCTCACCATCCATCCAAGTAGAAGAGGAAGACTTTGCCATTGTTAAAGCAATGGAGAAAGACTTGTGTGTATGGCCGGTTGAGATAGCGCAGCTAGTGATAGTGATGTGCTCCTGGTTCATGGGGAGACTGATGACCTGAAGGCATTGGAGCTGAAGGCAATGGCAGATCGGTTGGGTTAAGCGCAGCTGTAGGTAGTGATGCGCTCCCGGTTTGAAGTCTCATTGAGGCTCACTTCAAGCTTGCACCTATACTAAGTCAAGCTTGAGGTGTGGATTCAAGTGAGCTACCAGAAGATCCTCTAAGCTCAATGACCTGGTTCCTCAAGGCCATTGCAAGCTGATCATGTGTAGATGCAGCCGAAGTAGAGGGAAGAAGAAAGCGACTCAATGAGCTTCTAATAAGAAGTACTTGGAGAGTAAGCTGAGGTATCTCCTCAGTGCAATGGTGGTTAAGTGGGGAAGTAAGCATCAAGTCTGAAGAAGATGGAGGTGTTCCCACAAGGTTGTTCATGAAGCTTAGTAAGCGCTCACCTTCAAGCTTGGACCTTTCCTATACTTGGTTTCAAGCTTGAGAGGGAGTGTTAGTGAGCTTGTGTGATGAAAGGAGAAGCTGTTAAGCTTAGAAAGTGAGGACTCAAGTGGCGAAATGAAGAGACCACTCCTCACCATCTTAAACAAGGGAGTAAACCTAATCTCATCTATTTTAATATAGAGTTTATAGCTTCTAGTAGAATGTCTAGGCTAATTGCACTGGAAATATTTTGCTGCTTCATTGTCTTATTGATATTAAGTAATGTCTAGAGTCCTAAAATCTCATGTTCTGTTCATTGCATTGTCTTGTGTATTGCCATAGCTTGAAATCATCATGAATGTGTTGTAGAATTGAGTAAAATGTCTCTGCTGCTTGCATCATGATTGATAAGCTGTTTTGCATACATAAGCATGTCTCATACTGTCTAAGTGTGAGATTTGAGAGCTCTGGCTGTGTATGTGTATGAAAAGCCATTAAAGGCAAAGATAAGGTCTTGAACTAGTTGAATAAGAGGTCTGATGGAACTAGTATGAACTTGAATCAGAAACAAAGAGACTTTGAGAGATTAAGAGATTAGAGACTAAGAAAGGGGTAGATTAAGGGAATCTGATCAAGAACACACTTTTATAATTATGAAGGAGATGGGGAAAACCCCCATACTCTCTTAAGAGAGCTTTCAATTTCGTCCATACACATGCCTTATATAGGCCTAACATGTTTGCAACATTAGAAACCTAAATCTAATGGATAGAAATGACTTGAGATGAATGGATAGTGAGGATGAGTTGTCTTGATTGCAATCTGTGTGAATTGATCTGATTGGTTAATTCAAACTGGTCAAGGCAAGGGCTGCTTCCTGATTGGCTCTCCTTAGGCTCCTCTTCATCTTCCCATGTTACTGTCCAGATTCATAGTCAAGCCTATCTTCCCTTTACAGCATCAGCCAGCCTGTCTCTTATCCACAAGTGGTCCCAAGACTTAGAGAATGACCAGGACGCCCACAACCATCAGATTCACTCATTTGCTTCTTCACACAATCAGCCAACGAGTTCACTTGCCCAAACTTCTCCAATCTTACTGTGGTAACTCTCCAAAGTTACTGTGGTAACTTTGGAGTTACTGTCTGACCCAAATCTTCTCTAAATGGTGTCTAAGTCCCTCCTGAACTTAAACCCTATCTTAGCACACTCATCAGACCACTTCTGAAGCCTTAAGCTTCTCCCAAAGCCTTAACATACAATCTCTAAAGATCTTGCCATGTCTTTGCACAAGCACCAACTCAACTCATCACCTTTGCTTCTCCACTTCTTCTCTTCAAGTTAACACTCCCTCTCAAGCTTGACTCTAGATGATCCTAAGTCAAGCTTGGAACCTTGAAGAACTTCCTCATTAAAAACCTCACCAAGGAAAACCCTTTGGGACAAAAATTTGATGAGGGAAAAAGAGTAAAGTCTCCAAGGCCTAGGGATTGGCCAGTGAGTCTTTGTGCCTTACCAACAATGTAAGGGACACAAAGACTCTGGATCATGGCCCTCATGTGATGCAAGATAGAACCCACTCCTCTTGCTCATCATCAACACTTCTTGTACTCTTCTTTAGACAGATCTTGGTCTCTCCCCCTTTCTCACAACCTTCTTGTTGTGATCAAGTGCTCGGACTACCAGATCTTCCTTGATAGATACAATCTGAGTCTTGGCTGCTTCTTCTTCATGAGTCACCACCATGTTACTGAAACCTTCATGACAGGATGCTTGGTGTAGTACCAATCACCTCACTCTAGAGGCCGCATTGGTGATTGCTTCTTCATCCTTCATTATGCTTCATAACTGATCTGCTCCTCTTCTTGAATAACCACCAAGTACTCTCAGATCATGTAAGCTTCAACACTCCCCCTCAAGCTTGAGACTCTCACAGGAACAAGCTTGGATGGATAGCTTCATGATCTGCACCATTACTCCATTGCAACACCTTCTGACCTCGCCATCTTCATGGAGTGCTTGTGGAAGCTTCAGCTACCTCTTCAGCCACCTCTCACTAGAAGCCGCACTGATAGAGTCTTCATCTTCTCACAGCCAAGAGTGCTCTGAACACTCTCTTACCTAGACACGCCACTGCCTAGACCCGGATGGCTCCTTCTTCTTCAGTTGCTTGCAATGGACCTTCTGAACCTTCTTGGTCCGACTGATAGCTCACTAAACTCCGCTCCTCAAGCTTGGATTGAGTATAGGTCCAAGCTTGCAAGTGAGCTTCAGTGAGACTACACACCAGTGGCGCATCACCACTTCTTTCTCAACTCTCCATTGCTCCACACAATGGGCAAAGTCTTCCTCTTTCAACTCGGATGGATGGTGAACCAAGAACACCTCTTATGAACCTGAAACATCACTCAAACGCCAGCAAAGATAAGACACAAGTGCATTGGGTCAACCCTTGATGCATCATCAAGTTTGAACACCAATGTCTTTAAGCAATGCAACAGATTAAACTAGACATTTTCAAGTTCTAATCTTTGCAAGCAACCTCTCTAAGCACTAGCATGATCCTAACAGATTCAATACAAGCTACTTAGGCAATTTTTAAAGCTTCTTTACTTAGCATTTAGACATAAATCTAATGCTTCAATGTAAGACAGCCATTTGACAGTATGCACTAACCTTAACCAGTTTCAATTCATGAATGCAACAATATAATCCATCACACATTCATTTATAACTTAGGCTAAGCATTACAATCATCACTTAACATCAGACACTACATTACTTTCAATCTGTTTTTCAGTTCATGAGCTTCAAACAATACCATTTAACATTTAGCAAACTCATTACTTAACAGGAGCAAGCAGTTTACTCTTTAAACACTAAACAAGCCTTTAAAGCATCCTGGGACAGATTCAACTAATTATATTTAGCAATCACACATTATCCTCAGGGTTTTCAATCAATACACATCACAATAACCACGCACAGTCACAACACAAGCTCAATATCAAGAAGGTTTTAAAGAATCGCTTACACAAGGAACCAGGTTGGTTCCTTAAGCCTCCAAAGGCAATCTGGCCATGATTTGGTTGGATTTAGGAGTCTGGATCGTCACCCACCTCCTTCTCCTTCAGTCCACGGCCTCCTTCTTGTTTCTCACACCCAAAAGGCCCCTCCTTTCTTCATACATCAAACCGGCTTCATCTTAGCTTCATCTTTCTTGTATCCGGATGTGATAAGCTCTTGGACAAGGAGCTTTGGCTTGAGGTTCATGACGCCTCTCCATCCTCCTCTGCTTCCAAAGAGACACTCTCCATCAGGTAAAGACAGGCACGGTTGAGAGATAAGGAGAACACTCCATGCTTCAAGCTTCTTTCTTCTTCAAGAACTGAACTCGGCTGGTAATGTCTTCAAGGGTTTGGTTTGAGCTGAGATGAGAGCTGTGGATTTACGGAACCTGGCTCTGATACCATGTGAGATTTGAGAGGTCTGGCTGTGTATGTGTATGAAAAGCCATTAAAGGCAAAGATAAGGTCTTGAACTAGTTGAATAAGAGGTCTGATGAAACTAGTATGAACTTGAATCAGAAACAAAGAGACTTTGAGAGATTAAGAGATTAGAGACTAAGAAAGGGGTAGATTAAGGGAATCTGATCAAGAACACACTTTTATAATTATGAAGGAGATGGGGAAAACCCCCATACTCTCTTAAGAGAGCTTTCAATTTCGTCCATACACATGCCTTATATAGGCCTAACATGTTTGCAACATTAGAAACCTAAATCTAATGGATAGAAATGACTTGAGATGAATGGATAGTGAGGATGAGTTGTCTTGATTGCAATCTGTGTGAATTGATCTGATTGGTTAATTCAAACTGGTCAAGGCAAGGGCTGCTTCTGATTGGCTCTCCTTAGGCTCCTCTTCATCTTCCCATGTTCTTGTCAGATTCATAGTCAAGCCTATCTTCCCTTTACAGCATCAGCCAGCCTGTCTCTTATCCACAAGTGGTCCCAAGACTTAGAGAATGACCAGGACGCCCCCAACCATCAGATTCACTCATTTGCTTCTTCACACAATCAGCCAACGAGTTCACTTGCCCAAACTTCTCCAATCGTACTGTGGTAACTCTCCAAAGTTACTGTGGTAACTTTGGAGTTACTGTCTGACCCAAATCTTCTCTAAATTGTGTCTAAGTCCCTCCTGAACTTAAACCCTATCTTAGCACACTCATCAGACCACTTCTGAAGCCTTAAGCTTCTCCCAAAGCCTTACCATACAATCTCTGAAGATCTTGCCATGTCTTTGCACAAGCACCAACTCAACTCATCACCTTTGCTTCTCCACTTCTTCTCTTCAAGTTAACACTAAGTTCAATCCTATTGTTGTCTGATGCTATTGCCTATGTTTAATCCATCATTGATTGTCTTGCATCAATTAGAAACTGTCTAAGTTGCTTGCATCATTGGTATTGATTGGAACTGTTGTGCATAGCTTTAATATTGCTCTCGGATTGAACCGGATGCATTCATATAGCTAATGCTTTAAGATTGTTGCATTCATGTAGTTAATGCTTTAAGATTGTGCATTCATGTATTGATGCATTTAAAAATGAGCCTAAATTGTCAATGTAATGTTTAAAGCTTGCATTGTCATTTTAGAGATTTAAAACTGATTGTTCTTGTCTTGATTGTCTACCTTGTTTCAAGTATCATATATTATTGTGGCATTGGTGATCAAACAGGATAAAGGATCGTGGTTTGATCCCAATCTGATGATCTGATCTTGCATTGAGTTGTGGTGGTGTTAGGTACACAAGGGAAGTGATACATGTAACTCGCCATCAGCCAAGAATGTAGAGACAAAGGTCTTGTGCCATTGCATAATACCATTGGACATATCTAGTCCTTAGTCTACAGGAAGTGTAGCATGGGTCATTATGCAATGAGAGGTGTGTCTTGTGAGACTCTCTATGGTGATTCAAACACCCTAATTCCTGGTTAAGGAAGAGAGAAAACTCACAAGAAGAAAGCTATCATAAAAGATTATAGTTATTAGACCATGGAGATGCATAGGATCATCACAAGCTTAGCTCCTTCTAGTCTCGGTTCTAAGCTTGAGGGGGAGTCTTAATGCATATGATCCAGGGTCAGTGACAAGTCTTTGCAAAGGCTTCTACAAAGGATCATCAACCGGGCCAAGTCAGTGGCGTGTCTAGGCAAGAGGCTGTTCAGAGCAGTCTTGGCGAGTGAGGAAGAAGGCTCTCCATCAATGCGGCTTCAATGAAAGGTGATTATTGAGGAGAAGCTGATGAATCCATTCTGCCTTTCCAAGAAGTTGATGATGCCATGAAGATGGTGCATTGGCCGAGTTAGGAAACTCACAAAAACACAAGGGAAGTTCCCTTAGACTTTTAAAACTCTTTTCAATCCTTTTTCATTCATCTTATTCATTGCTTGTGCTTGAAAAGATACTTAAGATGTCTATGATTGAACTGTGAGATTGTGTGCATCAAGTGTGATGCAGGATATTCATTTTCTTGGTTTTGATAGGTACTGATGCACTTTTGGAATAACGCATCAGGTACCATTGCTTGAGCCTCACTAAAGGTGTTCCTGGTCATTTCCTAGCTTCTCTAAGGTGACTGCGAAGTCTGTTGAGAGGGGGAGATCCAAGCCAGTTCTATGAAGAGGGCAAGCCATGTGTGAAGTGTTAGCCTCACTGGTGTTTTTTGAAGATGATCTGGTCTTGTCCTAGCTTCTCTAAGGTGACTGCGAAGTCTGTTGAGAGGGGGAGATCCAAGCCAGTTCTATGAAGAGGGCAAGCCATGTGTGAAGTGTTAGCCTCACTGGTGTTTTTTGAAGATGATCTGGTCTTGTCCTAGCTTCTCTAAGATGGCTGTGAAGTCAGTTGAGAGGGGGAGACTTCAAACCGGTTCCATGAAGAGGTGAAGCTGAAGTGTGAAGTGTCCGCAAAGCTGTGAAGAGTTGCTGCACCTATTAGGCCGTGATCCAGAGCTTCTTGTGTTCAACCACACCGGTTCTAAGACACAAGAGCTCACTGGCCAATCCCTAGGCTTTGGAGAGTTCTACTCTTTTTCCCTTGCAAGGTTTTGTCCCAATGGGTTTTCCTTGTAAGGTTTTTAATGAGGGAGACTCTTCAGAGTTCCAAGCTTGGCTTAGGATCTCCCAAAGTCAAGCTTGAGGGGGAGTGTTGAACTGAAGAAAAGATGGAGCTTGTACAATGATAGGGCAAGCTCTAGAATGTTAACTTGAAGAATATAAATGGAGTGAAAGGAGAAGTATGGAGTAGTTTGGTTCTAGTGCAAAGAGTATGAGATTTGAGAGTCTAGGATGTGTGTGTGAAGAACAAGCCTCTTAGGGCAGAATAGAGTCTTGAAATGGTGAAGAAAGAATCTGATGAAACTAGTATGAACTTAGATCAGAAACAAAGAGACTTTGAGAGATTAAAAGATTAGAGACTAAGAAAGGGAGAGATTAAAGGAATCTGATCAAGAACACACTTTTATAATTATGAAGGAGATGGGAAAACCCCCATACTCTCTTAAGAGCTTTAATTTTCGTCCATACACATGCTTTTATAAGCTTTACACTTTGAAACATTAGAAACCCTTAATCTAATGGCTAGAAATGACTTGTGAAATGGATGGCTTGGATGTAGTCTTGTTTTGGTCTTTGCAATCTTGGTGATGGCTTCTGATTGGTTAAGGAAGGCTGGCTGGTGATTGGTCCACTCAAACTGGTCAAGGCAAGGGCTGGCTTCTGATTGGTTCCTCAAAGGCTCCCATGAACCTTCCCACTTCTTTAGCTAGATACATGGTCCCCTTTGCTTTCCCTTTACACCTCTTTTGAGCCTGTCCTTGTTGACCACGTCCTCTTTCTTCCTTATCCACAAACAGTCTGATTACAATCAGACAAGGTCGCCTAATCGCTCTCTAAACCGACGCCCTAAGTTTGCACAGCTTCTGGTCGATCCTGGGTGAAGTACGGTTGATGGTACGGACCGCCTGTCCGTACCTCGCCCTATTTTGCACATCTCACCCAAACATCTCCAATGGTCAGACCTGACTTCGGTTTGGGTCGCCCTAAGATTGCCCGGCCCGTCCGGTTTGTTGAGAGGGGAGACTTCAAACCGGTTCCATGAAGAGGTGAAGCTGAAGTGTGAAGTGTCCGCAAAGCTGTGAAGAGTTGCTGCACCTATTAGGCCGTGATCCAGAGCTTCTTGTGTTCAACCACACCGGTTCTAAGACACAAGAGCTCACTGGCCAATCCCTAGGCTTTGGAGAGTTCTACTCTTTTTCCCTTGCAAGGTTTTGTCCCAATGGGTTTTCCTTGTAAGGTTTTTAATGAGGGAGACTCTTCAGAGTTCCAAGCTTGGCTTAGGATCTCCCAAAGTCAAGCTTGAGGGGGAGTGTTGAACTGAAGAAAAGATGGAGCTTGTACAATGATAGGGCAAGCTCTAGAATGTTAACTTGAAGAATATAAATGGAGTGAAAGGAGAAGTATGGAGTAGTTTGGTTCTAGTGCAAAGAGTATGAGATTTGAGAGTCTAGGATGTGTGTGTGAAGAACAAGCCTCTTAGGGCAGAATAGAGTCTTGAAATGGTGAAGAAAGAATCTGATGAAACTAGTATGAACTTAGATCAGAAACAAAGAGACTTTGAGAGATTAAAAGATTAGAGACTAAGAAAGGGAGAGATTAAAGGAATCTGATCAAGAACACACTTTTATAATTATGAAGGAGATGGGAAAACCCCCATACTCTCTTAAGAGCTTTAATT
Organism: Brassica carinata; assembly: GCA_016771965.1. Lineage (NCBI taxonomy): Eukaryota > Viridiplantae > Streptophyta > Magnoliopsida > Brassicales > Brassicaceae > Brassica > Brassica carinata. The sequence continues at coordinate 41,041,698 of CM028697.1, forward strand.
TTCGTCCATACACATGCTTTTATAAGCTTTACACTTTGAAACATTAGAAACCCTTAATCTAATGGCTAGAAATGACTTGTGAAATGGATGGCTTGGATGTAGTCTTGTTTTGGTCTTTGCAATCTTGGTGATGGCTTCTGATTGGTTAAGGAAGGCTGGCTGGTGATTGGTCCACTCAAACTGGTCAAGGCAAGGGCTGGCTTCTGATTGGTTCCTCAAAGGCTCCCATGAACCTTCCCACTTCTTTAGCTAGATACATGGTCCCCTTTGCTTTCCCTTTACACCTCTTTTGAGCCTGTCCTTGTTGACCACGTCCTCTTTCTTCCTTATCCACAAACAGTCTGATTACAATCAGACAAGGTCGCCTAATCGCTTCTAAACCGACGCCTCTAAGTTTGCACAGCTTCGGTCGATCTGGGTGAAATGCGGTTGATGGTACGGACCGCCTGTCCGTACCTCGCCCTATTTTGCACATCTCACCCAAACATCTCCAATGGTCAGACCTGACTTCGGTTTGGGTCGCCCTAAGATTGCCGGCCCGTCCGGTTTGTTGAGAGGGGAGACTTCAAACCGGTTCCATGAAGAGGTGAAGCTGAAGTGTGAAGTGTCCGCAAAGCTGTGAAGAGTTGCTGCACCTATTAGGCGTGATCGAGCTTCTTGTGTTCAACCACACCGTTCTAAGACACAAGAGCTCACTGGCCAATCCCTAGGCTTTGGAGAGTTCTACTCTTTTCCCTTGCAAGGTTTTGTCCCAATGGGTTTTCCTTGTAAGGTTTTAATGAGGGAGACTCTTCAGAGTTCCAAGCTTGGCTTAGGATCTCCCAAAGTCAAGCTTGAGGGGAGTGTTGAACTGAAGAAAAGATGGAGCTTGTACAATGATAGGGCAAGCTCTAGAATGTTAACTTGAAGAATATAAATGGAGTGAAAGGAGAAGTATGGAGTAGTTTGGTTCTAGTGCAAAGAGTATGAGATTTGAGAGTCTAGGATGTGTGTGTGAAGAACAAGCCTCTTAGGGCAGAATAGAGTCTTGAAATGGTGAAGAAAGAATCGATGAAACTAGTATGAACTTAGATCGAAACAAAGAGACTTTGAGAGATTAAAAGATTAGAGACTAAGAAGGGAGAGATTAAAGGAATCTGATCAAGAACACACTTTTATAATTATGAAGGAGATGGGAAAACCCCATACTCTCTTAAGAGCTTTAATTTTAGATCCATACACATGCTTTTATAAGCTTTACACTTTGAAACATTAGAAACCCTTAATCTAATGGCTAGAAATGACTTGTGAAATGGATGGCTTGGATGTAGTCTTGTTTTGGTCTTTGCAATCTTGGTGATGGCTTCTGATTGGTTAAGGAAGGCTGGCTGGTGATTGGTCCCTCAAACTGGTCAAGGCAAGGGCTGGCTTCTGATTGGTTCCTCAAAGGCTCCCATGAACCTTCCCACTTCTTTAGCTAGATACATGGTCCCCTTTGCTTTCCCTTTACACCTCTTTTGAGCCTGTCCTTGTTGACCACGTCCTCTTTCTTCCTTATCCACAAACAGTCTGATTACAATCAGACAAGGTCGCTTAATCGCTTCTAAACCGACGCCTCTAAGTTTGCACGGCTTACGGTGCGATCTGGGTGAAATGCGGTTGATAGTACGGACCGCCTGTCCGTACCTCGCCCTATTTTTGCACATCTCACCCAAACATCTCCAATGGTCAGACCTGACTCGGTTTGGGTCGCCCTAAGATTGCCCGGCCCGTCCGGTTTTGTACCGTTCGTACCGTCTGATCATCTGGTCGCCCTATCTTTTCACCATCACCCATCTGACTCCAAATGATGTCTAAGTATGTCTAAGTCCCTCCTGGACTTGACCCTAACTTTGCACACCTCATTTGGATACTTCTGTACACTCCTGAACACTCCTGAAGTCTTGATACACAATCTCCGGAGGTCTTGCCCTATTCTTGCTCAAGACTCAAACTGCTCCAAACTACTCCTTTGGCTCCATTTCTTTCTTCAAGTCAACAAAGAGAGGGCAAGTCTTACAGAGATTGTCTGTCAAGCTTCAGGAGGGTCTTAAGAAGTCAAGAAGTGATCTTATGGCTGTGCAAGATTGGGTTTAAGTCCAGGAGGGACATAGACACCATTTGGAGAATATTTGGTTGAGACAGTAACTCCAAAGTTACCATAGTAACTTTGGAGAGTTACCACAGTAAGAGAACACAAAACTCTTAAGAGAAGAAGACAAAACTCTTAAGAGAAGAAGACAAAGGAGAGGCTGGCGAGTGACAGGCTGGAAAGGAGAGTCCCTTGCTGTAAAGTAAAAGCAAAAGGAGACCATGTATCTAGCAAAAGAAGTGGGCAGATTCATGGGAGCCTTTAGCTAGCCAATAAAGAGCCAGCCTTCCCTTGACCAGATTCAAATGGACCAATTATCCATCAGAAAGAGCCAGCCACGACCAAGCCCATCTTTCCATCTCATCCATCCATTTAAATTCAAGTTATAACAGCCCTTAGATTTAGGTTTATGATTGCAAGTTGTAAAGAGCATATATAAGCTCATAAGTGATGTTTTGTAACTCTTAAGTGAGTAAGGGGGTTTTCCCTTCTCCTTCATGAATCTGAAACACTTATTCTCTCAGTCTCTCTAGTCTCTTAATCTCTGTTTCTTAAGTCTCTTATTCTCTGTTCTTAAGTCTCTTATACACTCTCATCAACCTCTCTTCTAAATCACCTAGAACAAGCTCTAATCATTCTCCATTGGAGCTTATCCACACACACATACTACAAGAGTAGAGATCTCTTTAAAATCACAAATATGATCCTAAGGCTCGCAGCCTTATCAGAATCCCGAGATAGATCTTTCAAATCCTCCCAGCTCCGCTCTTCATAGTATCCCTTACCCTCCATGAACTTTACTTCTCTAGATACATGTACTCTTCTTGTCTTTGGATCAATGCACTTGTATCCCTTCTGAGATGGTGAGTATCCAATGAACATAGTTCTTATACTCTTTGGCTCCAGCTTGTTTCTCATCTCTCCCGGTACCATCACATAGCTTACACAACCAAACACTCTCAAGTGGTTTAGGGATGGCTTGATCTTGTTAAGAACTTCAAATGGAGACTGATCTTGCAACACTCTGGTCGGTATCCTATTAATCAGATAGCACGCAGACATGACTGCATCACTCCAATACCTCTTAGGAACATTGCTTTGAAACATCATGGACCGAGCAAATTCCATAAGATGTCGGTTCTTCCTTTCTGCCACACCATTCTGCTGAGGAGTATAGGGACAACTAGTTTGGTGAAGAATCCCATGCTGAGCTAAGTGTTGCTTGAATAATCTGCTTGTATACTCACCACCATTATCAGATCTGAAAATCTTAAGCTTGGCATTATATTGGTTAGTCACATAGCATTGAAAGTTCTTAAATGCTTCAAGCACACTATCTTTTGTTTTAATGAGTGTTATCCAGGTGTATTTAGATTTTTCATCAATGAATGTTACAAAGTACTTATAACTTTCTCTAGATAAACAAGGAGCAGTCCATACTTCAGAATGCACAAGATCAAAACAGTTTTCATAAATAGTACTAGACTTTTGGAAAGCAGTTCTACAATGTTTACCCAATATACATGCTTCACATTCATTATTTTTAAACATAACACCTGGTAACATTAAGTTCAAAGCTCTAACATGAGGATGGCCTAGTCTAGCATGCCACAATGCATTATTTTTAAAGCAGAAACAGATTGAAGCGAGTAACTAAGATTAGAAACAGGAGCAATGTCTTCAAGCATATAGAGATCTCCTTTGGTTACTCCTTTTCCAATCAACTTATGACTCTCAATATCCTGAAACTTCACATCATTAGGACTAAAGATAACATTGCAATGTAAATCAGTAGTGCATTTCTTGACGATAATAGATTAGATGTAAATTCAGGCATATAGAAAGCTTTAGACTCCTTATCAAATAGTTTCAGGTTTCCTATTCCTTTTATTGCTATCCTATCACCATTTGCAATCATAACATGACCAGTAGTTGGTTCTAGATCTTTTATAAGACTAGTGTCACTTATCATATGATGAGAGGCACCAGAATCCACAATTAAAGGTTTAATCATGTTTTGAACAGCAAATCCACTTGGTGATTCAATTCTAGCAATAGATGTTCTAGGGATTTTCAGTTCAGTTTCTATGTTTTCAAGTCTCCTAGGTATACTACACGCAGCATATGAGTATCCTAGAGTATGAGTAAGAGAACTACCATTGTCCTTGAGAGCCTTGATGAGGGCATCAATGTCGAACGCCTGATCATCTCATGCTCCATCTTGCTCTTCGGACGTGTGCTGAGATGCCATAGCTTTGACATCACTCTCCTCAGCTCTCACACCAGCACCATTGCTTCCCCTTGATGATCCGGCCTCACTTGATTCAGCTGAGAGATGAGCCCTTCCTTCTCGGTCCTTAACAAACTTGGATGGCTTGAGGTGGGGATGGAGGATCCAGCATTGACTCCTCTTGTGCCACGGCTTCTTGCGGTGGTCACAGTTGCCACCAAACTTCCTCTCATCTCCTTTATAAGCCGCCTTGTTTGCTTGGACCGTCTCAACTTGATTTGCCGAGGTCATCTCCCCCTTTCCACCAAACATGCCAAGAGAATCATCCTCCTTTTGTAGCTGTGCACACATCATCACAGACGGAGCTTTGGGGACCTCAGCATATGCTTTATCACATCCTTGTAAACCGGATTCAGTGTCAATAACAAGCCAAACACTTGGTCTTGCTCACGCCTCTCCATAAGCGTAGCCTCATCATTGGTATTTGGCCTCGACATCTCAGTTCAGGCCACAAGGCCCTGAACTTTCCCAAGTGTTTAATGAACTCCTCCTCTTCTTGCATCAGTGTGTTGATAGCTCTCTTTACTTCAAACACCCTGCTCAGATTGGAGATGTTGCCATACACTTTCTGAAGCGTCTCCCACAATGCCTTAGGGGTCTCGCAGTAGCTATATGCCTCCAAGATTGAAGCTTCAAGTGACCCTTGCAACACGGCCAACACCTTTAGGTCCTCTTGCGCCCACTTCTCTTGATCGGCTACAACTATCTCCGTGGATCCTCCATCTATAGCAACTGGTTTTGGTAAACACTTTTGTGTTTTAGAGAATGATTCAAACAACCAGAGATACTTAGATTCAAAGATTAAAGAGATTAAGAGATTTTAGGGAGAGAATCAAGAGAGAGACTCAAAACTCCATTAATTATTAAAGATGAGGTTTACAACATACTTATATGAGAGAGACAATCAATTTCGAAATCAATCAGATAAGGTAGAGGTTCAGGGCATGTGTAGTCAAAGAGAGCCATCCAAAAGCAGCCAATGGGAGTCTTCACATGCTTGATCCCTTTGGCATCTTTTACTAGATGCTGTCTACTATCCAGCCCTGTCTCCAGCCTTTCCAGCCCTAAACCTTATCCAGACTGCTCCTCCCTTATCCATACAGCTCCTTGGTCGTGGCTTACTCTCCAATGTGAGCCAAGGTAACTTTCAAGCTTTAACTTAGTTACCACAGTAAAACCAAAGTTCTTGTGGTAACTCCAAAGTTACCGTCTTCTCAATCCTCATTCTCTATCAATGTAGTCACTCTTTATTACCTCATCTCAACATTTGGGACTCCATCTGTGACGTGACCCCATAAACCCTTGCTCCCAATGACTGTCTTCACCAGCCTTGACCAAAGCAGGTAGTTTCCACCACCTTTTAATGTAACCGGAACCGCCAGCACCTTGTTTCCTTCCATCTTGTCTTGCATAACTCAGATCGTGATCTTGTACTGAACTGAAGCTGAAGATTTGCGGAATGAACACACCAGGCTATGAGGAACCTGGCTCTGATACCATATAAGATTTATAGAAAGAGTTAGAGTGATTTAGAGAATAAGAGAATGAGATTGGATTATGAAAAGATTAGTGAAGAATCATGATGAACACTCAAGAACAAGAGAGAGAGAATGACTCAAACTGTGTAATCTTTTATTAATGAGAGAGTTTACAATATATAGGACAGGATACAAGGGTTTCCAAGACTCTAGGGATAAGGCTAAGCATGTGAAGTCAATACAGGAGCAAGACCAGGTTTAAATCGATCCAATGGCTGATCTCACATGTGTGAAGCATCTTTGCTTTTGCTTTACCTTTCCAGCATGGGACAGGCTGTCATGGTGAGTCTTATCCTTCTTCCAACGGTCTGATTCTTATCCAAGACTGAGGCTCAGACCGTTTACCACTCTAACTCCTCATTTTAACTTTCACCTTTGGTTAATGTTTGTGATTGCCCTTGATATGTACAGCTTGTACGGCCAGTACCTTCAGTACGGATTGTACGGCTATGGCTGATCACAAACTCTCCCAAAGACTCATACCTTCTTTCCCTTTCAGTCTCTCAACTCCTTGTGCCTTCTCACACATTATACTCAGCTCATTTCAACATCCTGCTTGATGTCTAGGATGGATCACAGAAGATTAACTCTCCCTTAGTGTGATATAAAGGTTCACCACTTGTGAACAAAGGAGACAAGTGTCGCCTCAAGACTGGTGTGCACCAAAGAAGTTTATTGATAAAAGAATGATTGAAAGTTACATGGACGTGGTGCTGCTGTTTAAAAGCATAAAACATAAAACCCTAAGCCTAAACCAATGTGGCTCGATACCATATAAGATTTATAGAAAGAGTTAGAGTGATTTAGAGAATAAGAGAATGAGATTGGATTATGAAAAGATTAGTGAAGAATCATGATGAACACTCAAGAACAAGAGAGAGAATGACTCAAACTGTGTAATCTTTTATTAATGAGAGAGTTTACAATATATAGGACAGGATACAAGGGTTTCCAAGACTCTAGGGATAAGGCTAAGCATGTGAAGTCAATACAGGAGCAAGACCAGGTTTAAATCGATCCAATGGCTGATCTCACATGTGTGAAGCATCTTTGCTTTTGCTTTACCTTTCCAGCATGGGACAGGCTGTCATGGTGAGTCTTATCCTTCTTCCAGCGGTCTGATTCTTATCCAAGACTGAGGCTCAGACCGTTTACCACTCTAACTCCTCATTTTAACTTTCACCTTTGGTTAATGTTTGTGATTGCCCTTGATATGTACAGCTTATGCGGCCAGTACCTTCAGTACGGATTGTACGGCTATGGCTGATCACAAACTCTCCCAAAGACTCATACCTTCTTTCCCTTTCAGTCTCTCAACTCCTTGTGCCTTCTCACACATTATACTCAGCTCATTTCAACATCCTGCTTGATGTCTAGGATGGATCACAGAAGATTAACTCTCCCTTAGTGTGATATAAAGGTTCACCACTTGTGAACAAAGGAGCGATGTCGTCTCAAGACTGGTGTGCACCAAAGAAGTTTATTGATAAAAGAATGATTGAAAGTTACATGGACGTGGTGCTGCTGTTTAAAAGCATAAAACATAAAACCCTAAGCCTAAACCAATGTGGCTCGATACCATAAACACTTTTGTGTTTTAGAGAATGATTCAAACAACGGAGATACTTAGATTCAAAGATTAAAGAGATTAAGAGATTTTAGGGAGAGAATCAAGAGAGAGACTCAAAACTCCATTAATTATTAAAGATGAGGTTTACAACATACTTATATGAGAGAGACAATCAATTTCGAAATCAATCAGATAAGGTAGAGGTTCAGGGCATGTGTAGTCGAGAGCCATCCAAAAGCAGCCAATGGGAGTCTTCACATGCTTGATCACTTTGGCATCTTTTACTAGATGCTGTCTACTTTCCAGCCTGTCTCCAGCCTTATCCAGCCCTAAACCTTATCCAGACTGCTCCTCCCTTATCCATACAGCTCCTTGGTCGTGGCTTACTCTCCAATGTGAGCCAAGGTAACTTTCAAGCTTTAACTTAGTTACCACAGTAAAACCAAAGTTCTTGTGGTAACTCCAAAGTTACTGTCTGTCTCAATCCTCATTCTCTATCAATGTAGTCACTCTTTATTACCTCATCTCAACACTCCCCTCAAGCTTGACCATGTGGAACAAGTCAGCTTGGAAACCATGAAGACCTCCTCATTAAAAACCTCACCAAAGAAAACCCATTGGGATAAAACTTTGATGAGGGAAAAGTGGAGACTCCATGGTTGAGGGGCTCAGCTCTGGGAGTAAGATCAATGAGTCCAAGCCTTGATAGTATGGACTCCATTGTCTTCAATCTCGCTGCCTTAGTAAACACATCTGCAAGCTGATCTTCACTTCTGTATAACATGGCAGAATTACTCCTAAGATTATCATCTGCCTCACCTTATGACAATCCACCTCTATGTGCTTTGTTATCTCATGAAACACTGAGTTAGAGGCAATGTGGATAGCTGCTTGATTGTCACAATGCATAGTCATAGGAGTACTCTGCTCAATCTCTAGATGCTTCAGATCCCCTTGATCCATACCAACTCGTTTGTCGGCTTCAACATGGCTCTATACTCAGCTTCAGCACTTGAGCAGGAGATAACCTTACGCTTCTTACTCTTCCAAGTTACCAAGTTCCCTCCAATGAATGTACAATACCCAGTAGTTGATCTCCTGTCCACTCATCTCCTGCCCGATCAGCATCACAATAACCAACCACTTCAGATCGCCATTGCAGCCCATCCAAACTCCTTGTCCAGCTGTCCCTTAAATACCTCGGTATCCTATCAACCATCTTCCAATGATGGACCTTTGGCCTGCATATGTTGACTCACTTGATTCACAGCTAAGCATTATCTGGCCTAGTAATTGTCAAGTAGATCAGCTTGCCAACCATCTTCCTGTATAGCTTAGGGTCCTCAAACAGCTGCTTTTCTTCAACCTCCCCCTCACGCAGAACCTTATATCCCTCCTCGAGGGGTGTCTTAGCTATCTTTCCTCCAAGCACATCAGTCTCCTTCAACATATCCATAGTATACTTCCTTTGAGACATAAACAAACCCTCCTTTGATCTGCATATCTCAATGCCCAGAAAATACTTCATCTCTCCCAAATCCTTGATGTCAAACACAGATTTGAGAAACTCCTTAGTAGCTTGAATCCCTGCCTTATCACTCCCTGTGATAATCAAATCATCCACATACACTAGAATCACAATGATCCCTGAAGGTCCTGTCAAGGTGAAGAGAGTGTGATCTAATTCAGACTTCCTAAAGCCTCTCCCATTGAGTGTTGTACTCAGCCCATATATTGCCTTCTTCAATCTCAAAACATTCCCTGGCTTTACTAGATGCTCAAGACCAGGAGGAGGAAGCATGTATACCTCATCTTCTAGCTCACCATTCTTCACATCCATCTGCCACAAATCCCACTCCAAGTTTGTTGCAATGGACAACACAATCCGAATTGTATGTAGCTTAGCTACTGGTGCAAAGGTATCAATGTAATCCTCTCCATAGGTCTGAGTAAATCCTCTTGCAACCAATCTGGTCTTCTTCCTATCAATCTGTCCATTTGCTAGATACTTGATAGTGAAGATCCATCTACTAGATACAGCCTTCTTTCCCTTAGGCAGCTCACTCTCATACCATGTATCATTTTTGATCATAGCACCTGCTTCAGCTCCCACTGATTCTTTCCATTCCTTGTCTAACATAGCTTCTTCATAAGTCCTTGGTACATAACTCTCATCCAGACTAACCATAAAGGCATAATGCTCCTCTGGAAACTCAGCAAAGGAACACACGGCTTGAGAAGGATGCTCCACAGCCTGGGCATTGTAGTACACTCGTGTTTACCCAGTTGGAAGGATCCCTCTTTATCCTTGTGCTCCTCCTCAAAGCTTGAACCTGATCTTCAGTTTGCACACTAGCCGGCTCCACTTGCTCTTCTTCTGAACTGGCCGGTCTGACTTGTTCTTCTACACTAGACTGAACCTCATCCACTTCTCTACTAGACTGAACCTCATTGTTCTCAACTTCTTGTGATGTATCTTGATCATGAAGATCTGAATCCTCTTGGTTTTGCTCTTGCTCACCAGATTCAGTTCCATTCCCCCTCTCATGATCAAGAGGAGTTGTTCTTCCAGCTCCACCACTCTGATTGGAAGACTCTCTCCTTCCAGTTTCCTGATCCCGGGATAATCCTATCCCAAGCTTCTAACAACACTCTCAGTATTGTTGCCTTATCGGATGGAGCTTGAGACAAATCCTTCAGATTTTCCCACTCCTTTTCTTCATAATAACCTTTTGTTTCAACAAACTTCACTTCTCTAGATACCATCACTCTCCTTTCTTCAGGATCATAGCACTTGTACCCCTTCTGACTGATAGAGTAACCAATGAACATAGCCTTAGTACTCTTTGCCTCTAGCTTGTTTCTCTGCTCTCCTGGAACCATGACATAGCACACACACCCAAAGACCGTAGATGATCAATGACAGGTTTTCTCTTGTTCAACACCTCAAATGGAGACAGATTCTTCAATATCTTGGTTGGAACCGGTTGATGAGATAGCAAGCAGTCTGCACAGCATCACTCAAAAGCGTTTTGGGACATTTGCATGAAACATCATCGATCTAGCAACCTCCATCAAGTGCCTGTTCTTCCTCTCAGCTACACCATTCTGCTGTGGTGTATAAGGGCAGCTAGTCTGATGCACAATCCCATGCTTGGCTAGATGATTCTTGAAGGCATTGCTGATGTATTCCTCCATTATCTGATCTCGGTACCTTCCGCGGTAGCATTGTATTGATTAGATACATATGCTTGGAAGTTCATAAATGCTTCTAGCACCTATCTTTAGATGGAAGCAATGTAAGCCAAGTATACTTAGACTTCTCATCAATGAATGTCACAAAGTACTTCTGGCTATCTCTAGACAAACAAGGAGCCGTCCACACATCTGAATGAACTAGATCAAAGCAATGCTCATAAGTAGTTTCTGAAGTTGGAAACACAGTCCTACAATGCTTTACTAATATGCAAGCCTCACACTCTAAGTGATTAAATGACATATTAGGCATGATCAATTCAATTGCACGAGCATGAGGATGTCCCAATCTAGCATGCCAAGTCATACTATCACACCTGTCAATAGCACTACTTAAGCACACAGAATCAAGGAGTTTAGAATTCTTAGCCATTTGAAGATGGTATAGCTGATTCTTGCTGTCTCCTCTGCCAATAACTCTCCCAGTCTTCAAATCTTGAAAATCAACTTCATCAGGTCTGAATACTACTTGACAATCAAGATCAATGGTAGCTTTCTTCACAGATAACAGATTTGAAGTGAACCGGGGCATGTAGAAGGCAGTTGTGTCCTTCTTAAACAGCTTGAGCTTTCCCACTCCTTCTATTGGGATCATAGCACCATTAGCTATCATAACACTCCCTGTTGCAGCCTTGATCTCACTTATAAGCTTCCTATCACTGATCATATGATGGCTTGCTCCAGAATCAATCACAATGGGTTTAAGAGCTCCGGATTGTACATCATGTTTCTTGCTTGCTGCTAAAGCTTGTACACGTTCCATGAACACCCTCCATTCCTTCCTGGTGATAGGATCATCAGCTCTACCTTCTTCCTCCTGCTCTCTTAGTCCCATTGTCTCATTTAGAGAACCACTTATGAGGGCTGAGTAAGAACACTCTCCCACAACTCTCTTCCTACCCTTTCCTATGTTGATATAAGCTTTGGATAGCATTCTGCACCTCCTCCTCTTCCGGAAGCCCTCACTCCTACTCCCGGTTAGCCTCCATGAGCCCTCACTCCTACTCATGGTTAGCTTCTGGAAGCTCTCACTCCTACTCCCAGTTGGCTTCCATGAGCTCTCACTCCTACTCATGGTTGGCCTCTCATCATCTCTTATTATCTCATACGCCCTTCTTATAAGCACACAGATCTCTTCCATTTCCGGAAGCTGTTCCCCTCTTAGAACCATCTCCACCAGCCACCCATATGATGACTCCATGCTCGCCAAGAGCTTCAAGACCATCTCTTGCTCTGGTGTAGCCTCCCCATCCACATGGGATCTCAACCCTTGTAGTTCAACCCACAAGTGTTGTAGCTTCCTCACATGGTTATTAAACTCTTCTCTTCCTTGTTTAACTCCACTGATCACCTTCTTGACTTCATACACTCTCCTAAGATTGATCTTGTTCTCATAAACATCTTCAATCTTCTCAAGCAGTGTACTTTCTTCAAGACTAAAGCAATCTCCACTTGTTTCTCTTGCTGTCTGATCTTTCTCAGCAGCTTTACCCTTCAAAGACTCTTCCTTCTCATGGTTTCTCCAAACTCCACACCTTTTTAGATTTGTTTTCATCTGTAAGAACCACCCCCACTCATTCCCTCTCTCTTTCTTCTCTTCACGCCTTGCTGTACCAGATTGAAGCAGCTCCATTTTCTTTAGCCTAAAGCAAAAACCTTTAGCCTAGATCTTCCCCCAAATGCTTCTAATCTCACACGCCAAGCTTACCAACCAGCTAGACCCCTCTTCTGATCTTGTCAAACACCTAAAGGGACTCCCTTGAAGCTGACTCTCCAAAAGAAACACCAACAGACACAAACTTGAACTTTAAAGGATCTAGCTTTTGGAAAATCTCAAGAACACTCAAGAACATTTAGAAAAACGAAATCACTCTCTCCTTTTCAAGGAACCTGGCTCTGATACCATAAACACTTTTGTGTTTTAGAGAATGATTCAAACAACCAGAGATACTTAGATTCAAAGATTAAAGAGATTAAGAGATTTTAGGGAGAGAATCAAGAGAGAGACTCAAAACTCCATTAATTATTAAAGATGAGGTTTACAACATACTTATATGAGAGAGACAATCAATTTCGAAATCAATCAGATAAGGTAGAGGTTCAGGGCATGTGTAGTCAAAGAGAGCCATCCAAAAGCAGCCAATGGGAGTCTTCACATGCTTGATCCCTTTGGCATCTTTTACTAGATGCTGTCTACTTTCCAGCCTGTCTCCAGCCTTATCCAGCCCTAAACCTTATCCAGACTGCTCCTCCCTTATCCATACAGCTCCTTGGTCGTGGCTTACTCTCCAATGTGAGCCAAGGTAACTTTCCAAGCTTTAACTTAGTTACCACAGTAAAACCAAAGTTACTGTGGTAACTCCAAAGTTACTGTCTGTCTCAATCCTCATTCTCTATCAATGTAGTCACTCTTTATTACCTCATCTCAACATTTGGGACTCCATCTGTGACGTGACCCCATAAACCCTTGCTCCCAATGACTGTCTTCACCAGCCTTGACCAAAGCAGGTAGTTTCCACCACCTTTTAATGTAACCGGAACCGCCAGCACCTTGTTTCCTTCCATCTTGTCTTGCATAACTCAGATCGTGATCTTGTACTGAACTGAAGCTGAAGATTTGCGGAATGAACACACCAGGCTATGAGGAACCTGGCTCTGATACCATATAAGATTTATAGAAAGAGTTAGAGTGATTTAGAGAATAAGAGAATGAGATTGGATTATGAAAAGATTAGTGAAGAATCATGATGAACACTCAAGAACAAGAGAGAGAATGACTCAAAGCTGTGTAATCTTTTATTAATGAGAGAGTTTACAATATATAGGACAGGATACAAGGGTTTCCAAGACTCTAGGGATAAGGCTAAGCATGTGAAGTCAATACAGGAGCAAGACCAGGTTTAAATCGATCCAATGGCTGATCTCACATGTGTGAAGCATCTTTGCTTTTGCTTTACCTTTCCAGCATGGGACAGGCTGTCATGGTGAGTCTTATCCTTCTTCCAACGGTCTGATTCTTATCCAAGACTGAGGCTCAGACCGTTTACCACTCTAACTCCTCATTTTAACTTTCACCTTTGGTTAATGTTTGTGATTGCCCTTGATATGTACAGCTTGTACGGCCAGTACCTTCAGACGGATTGTACGGCTATGGCTGATCACAAACTCTCCCAAAGACTCATACCTTCTTTCCCTTTCAGTCTCTCAACTCCTTGTGCCTTCTCACACATTATACTCAGCTCATTTCAACATCCTGCTTGATGTCTAGGATGGATCACAGAAGATTAACTCTCCTTAGTGTGATATAAAGGTTCACCACTTGTGAACAAAGGAGACAAGTGTCGCCTCAAGACCGGTTTGCACCAAAAAGTTTATTGATAAAAGAATGATTGAAAGTTACATGGACGTGGTGCTGCTGTTTAAAAGCATAAAACATAAAACCCTAAGCCTAAACCAATGTGGTTTAGGAAAACCAAAACAAATCCTATTGCTAATTGATTTAAAACACCAAACCGACTCTAATGGGTTTATAAAGCCCAAAACCTCTTCCTAATGAGTTTACATAAATAATAAAACCAAATACACTTAAAATAGACCATAATGGTCGTGCATAATCATATTGGGCCAATCATAAACCAAGCTGGCTTGTCCTTCCACTTTTGGGCGATAAAGGCCTTTTTCAACAACTCTTTCTTGGGCTCGATCCATCTTTTCCAAGTCCGACCAAGCTGCTCCTTATGCTCATTTGGATGATAAAGGTCCTCATCATGTTCCAGTTCCTGCTCTGGTTCTCAATCTTCCATTTCCAACTCAATTCTCGCATATGTCGGTTTGACGAGTCCATTTCTCGATCAGACTGAATCTCCCATTCCATTTCCTGTCTAACCAGCTTCATCCTATCCATTTCCTTGTCAATCAGGGTTGTCACAGGTCGTCCATGATTGTTTAAAGTCAGTCCATGCTTTATAAAGGCCACATCAAGGCCCATAGCCTTTTCTCGGTCCAGTACCTCATGGATCAAGCCTTTTAGCTTTCAATAAAGCTCATCAGGTCGTGTCAAGATCCATTTCCTAGCTCCTTCTCTCCTTGACTTCATGTTCTTTAGTATGGAGCTGATCAGGGTCACACCATCCTCTCCTTCAAAAGGATTTGTCCTCAACCAGACTTGTAAGATGATAGAAACATGATCATCTCCTGGATCAAATACCCAGGACTGCAATCCTTTTCCATGCTTCAGCGAGCTCTTGGAACCTTGCTCAATCATCTCTAAGCCCCTCACTTGCCTTAGTATGTAGCAAACAAAACTTTCCTTTCCATTTAACTCATAACCAGCTGCTGCTGCAAAAGATTTTCTCCATTTACTCCATAAGCACGCCTCAACCATGGCTGTCTCAGCATGTGTTCTATGCTCTCCTGGATAGAATGAGAGCATTAGATCTCTAAAACCAAGCAGAAACCTTGCTGATTGATCTGGTGGCCGAACTAGCTCCTTGTGGCTGCCTAGGAGAATATCTATGATTTCTCTCAATACACCTTGCCCAATGCTCATTAGAACTTGGTTCTCATGCTGCATAGGGTCTGGTGGTCGTGTGTAATGATCCCCATATTCATTCTCAAGCTTTGGCATCTTTTTAACCACAGCAAGTTTCTGTTTTGTTGATCTCAGCTGGTTCTGATTAGTTATGGGACTAATCAAGGGCGTGTTACCTCCTATTTCTGTTGAGAAGAGGTGATACATTGATAGAGGAAGAGTATTGGGGCAGATAGTAACTTTGGAGTTTTACCACAGTAACTTCGGTTTGACTGTGGTAACTAAGTTAAAAGTATACACTTTTGTGTATGTAGAGTGATGAATAAATATCAAGAGATGATTAGTGTAGTTTGTATGAGATTTGGAGATTAAGAGAGACTAAGAGAATAAAGAACAAGAGAGAATACTCAAAACTCCATTAATTGATTCAGATGAGAGATTACAAGCTATAAAGAGATTACAATCATGTCTAGGTTCATTGTATTCAATCTAGACCTATAAGCATGTGAAGTCAATAAAAATACTAGGCTGAGATGCTTCACATGCTTGGACAGGCTGTCACTTGCTGTAAAGATGCTTATCCTTTCCAGCCAAGAGAAACCTTATCCCTTACCCTCCTTGGACGAGTTTCAACTCCTCTCTTCACCAAGTTACCTTCTCATCACTTCAGGTAACATCCCAAGTAGTTACTGTGGTTAAAATAAAGTTACCACAGTAAAACTCTAAAGTTACTGTCTCAGCCTCAACACTCTATTGAACCTAAAAGCTTCATCTCTTCACTTCTTGGTCTTCTTCTCAACACTCCCCCTCAAGCTTGACCATGTGGAACAAATCAAGCTTGGAAACCATGAAGACCTCCCTCATTAAAAACCTCACCAAAGAAAACCCATTGGGATAAAACTTTGATGAGGGAAAAAGAGTGGAGACTCCATGGTAAAGGGGCTCAGCTCCTGGGAGTAAGATCAATGAGTCCAAGCCTGGATAGTATGGACTCCATTGTCTTCAATCTCGCTGCCTTGGTAAACACATCTGCAAGCTGATCTTCACTCCTTGTATAACATGGCAAAATCACTCCTAAGATAATCATCTGCCTCACCTTATGACAATCCACCTCTATGTGCTTTGTTCTCTCATGAAACACTGAGTTGGAGGCAATGTGGATAGCTGCTTGATTGTCACAATGCATAGTCATAGGAGTACTCTGCTCAATCTCTATATGCTTCAAGATCCCCTTGATCCACACCAACTCGTTTGTCAGCTTCAACATGGCTCTATACTCAGCTTCAGCACTTGAACAAGAGATAACCTTTTGCTTCTTACTCTTCCAAGTAACCAAGTTCCCTCCAATGAATGTACAATACCCAGTAGTTGATCTCCTGTCCACTCTATCTCCTGCCCAATCAGCATCACAATATCCAACCACTTATGTACTGCCATTGCAACCCATCCAAACTCCTTGACCAGGCGTGCCACTCAAATACTTCAGTATCCTATCAACCATCTTCCAATGATGTACCTTTGGCGCCTGCATATGCTGACTTACTTGATTCACAGCAAAACATATATCAGGTCTGGTGATAGTCAAGTAGATCAGTTTGCCAACCATCTTCCTATACAGCTTAGCATCCTCAAACAACTGCTTCTCTTCAACCTCCCCCTCACGCAAAACCTTATACCCCTCCTCAAGAGGTGTCTTTGCTACCTTTCCTCCAAGTACATCAGTCTCCTTCAGTATATCCATTGTATACTTCCTTTGAGACATAAACAAACCCTCCTTGGATCTGCATATCTCAATCCCCAAGAAATACTTCATCTCTCCCAAGTCTTTGATATCAAACACAGGCTTGAGGAACTCTTTAGTGGCTTTAATCCCAGCCTTATCACTCCCTGTGATAATCAAATCATCCACATATACCAGTATCACAATGATCCCTGATGGAGTAACCAAAGTGAAGAGTGTATGATCCAGTTCAGACTTCCTGAATCCTCTCCCATTCAAAGTTGTACTCAGCTTCCTGTACCAAGCTCTAGGAAACTGCTTAAGCCCATATATTGCCTTCTTCAATCTCAAAACATTTCCTGGTTTTACTAGATGCTCAAGACCAGGAGGGGGAAGCATGTATACCTCATCTTCTAGCTCACCTTGTAAGAAAGCATTCTTCACATCCATCTGCCACAAATCCCACTCCAAGTTTGTTGCAATGGATAACACAATCCGAACTGTGTGTAGCTTAGCTACTGGTGCAAAGGTATCAATGTAATCCTCACCATAGGTCTGTGTAAATCCCCTTGCAACCAATCTGGTCTTCTTCCTATCAATCTGTCCATTTGCTAGATACTTGATTGTGAAGATCCATCTACTAGATACAGCCTTCTTTCCCTTAGGTAGCTCACTCTCATACCATGTATCATTTTTGATCATAGCACCTGCTTCAGCTCCCACTGATTCTTTCCATTCCTTGTCTAACATAGCTTCTTCATAAGTCCTTGGTACATAACTCTCATCCAGACTACTCATAAAGGCATAGTGCTCCTCTGGAAACTCAGCAAAGGAACACATGGCTTGAGAAGGATGCTCCACAGCCTGAGCATTGTAGTACACTCTCGTGTTTACCCAGTTGGAAGGATCCCTCTTTATCCTTGTGCTCCTCCTCAAGGTCTCAACATGTTCTTCAGCCTGAATATTATCTTTTGTTTCCTCTCTTAAACCAGTAGGTTCTCCCTGCTCATTTCCACCTGACTGAGCCTCACTCTCCTCTGTACCAGTAGACTGAACAACATTCTCTACTTCCTGTGTCTCCTCATGATCATGCTGTCCTGAATCCTCTTGGTTTTGCTCCTGCTCCTCTGATTCAGATCCATTCCCCCTCTCATGATCAAGAGGGGTTGTTTCTCCAGCTTCTCCAGCTTGATTAGAAGGTTCTCTCCTTCCTGGTTCCTGATCTTGGGATAATCCTATCCCTAGCCTCTCCAACAACACTCTCAGTGTTGTTGCCTTCTCTGATGGAGCTCGGGACAGATCCTCTAGGTCTTCCCATTTCTTCTCCTCATAATATCCTCTAGACTCCACAAACTTTACTTCTCTAGATACCAAAACCCTCCTGGTTATTGGATCATAACATTTGTACCCTTTCTCGAAAGTGATTGAGTACCCAATGAACATAGCTTTACTACTCTTTGCTTCTAGCTTGTTCCTCCTCTCTCCGGGAACCATCACATAACATAAACACCCAAAGACTCTCAAATGATCAAGGTGTGGCTTAGTCTTGTTCAATACCTCAAAGGGAGACAGATTCTTTAGGATCTTGGTCGGAACTCTGTTGATGAGATAGCACGCAGTCTGAACAGCATCCCCCCAAAACCTCTTTGGAACATTTGCATGAAACATCATTGACCTTGCTACCTCCATCAAGTGCCTATTCTTTCTCTCAGCCACCCCATTCTGCTGTGGTGTGTAAGGACAGCTTGTCTGCTGCACAATCCCATGCTTTGCTAGATGACTCTTGAAAGCATTGCTAGTGTATTCTCCTCCATTATCAGATCTTAGCACCTTCACAATGCATTGTATTGATTAGTTACATATGCTTGAAGTTCATAAAGGCTTCTAGGACTCTATCTTTAGAGGGAATCAAAGTGACCCATGTATACTTAGATTTCTAATCAATAAAAGTTACAAAGTACTTCTGGCTATCCCTAGACTCACACGGAGATGTCCACACATCTGAGTGAACTAGATCAAAGCAATGCTCATATATAGTCTCTGATGCTGGAAAGACAGTCCTACAATGCTTTCCTAATATGCATGCTTCACACTCCAAGTGATTAAATGACATATTAGGCATGATTAACTCAATTGCACGAGCATGAGGATGTCCTAATCTAGCATGCCAAGTCATACTATCACACCTATCAACAGCACTACTCAGGCACATAGAGTTAATGGGATTAAGAGTCTTAGCTGTTTGGAGATGATATAAGTGATGCTTGCTGTCCCCTCTGCCAATAACTCTTCCAGTCTTCAAATCTTGAAACTCAACTTCATTTGGCCTGAATACTACTTGACAATCCAGATCAATTGTAGCTTTCTTAACTGATATCAGATTTGAAGTGAACTGAGGCAGATATAAGGCGGTTGAGCTCTTTTCAAACAGCTTGAGGTTTCCCATTCCTTCTCTTGGGATCTGGCGCCATTAGCTATAGTAACACACCCTGTTGCAGCCCTGACATCACTTATCAGACTCCTATCACTGATCATATGATGTGTTGCTCCAGAATCAATTATGATTGGTTTAGGAGCTGTGTAGAAATCGCTTTGCTTTTCACTTGCAGCTAGAGCACCTTGCTTTTTTCTTTCAGCCAGTTCATACACAGACTTAACAAACTCATCCCATTCTTTCTTTGTGATTGGATCCTCTCCTCCCTTGGTCTCCTGCCTCCTTGTACTTACACCATCTTCTACTGATTCTCCCAAGTAAGCTGAGTATGAACACTCTCCTATAACCATCTGCTGAAGTATATCCTTGATTCTCTTCAAGATCACACTCATCCTGTCACTTAAGTGCTCAGACTCGCTATCCTTTCTCCATGCCCTTCTCTTCATTAACCACTCCTTAGAAAGTTTTCTCAACCTTCCCTTCTTACAGCTTGTACCTCCCTTCCATCTTTCTGGTTTCCTGTTCATCTCCCACACATCACAAGTGTGTTTAACAAGCTCACATACCTCTTCCATAAGACAGCTAAAGATCACATCTTGCTTTCTCCTTTCTTGACAACATCTCGGATTTGATGTGTGTGCCTTCACCACATCTAACTCTGACCATACTTCTCTCAGCCTTCCCACAAGCTGATAACACTCATCCTTTCCTTGTCTCAAGCCGCGGATCACCCCTTTGTCCTCAACGACTCTTACAAGCTTGGACTTGCCTAAAGTTGCTTCAATCTCACTCTTTGTAGTGTCTCCTTGAACAACTTCATTTCCCAGCTTCAGACCTCTTGTCGACCTTCTTCGATAGCCATTTCCATGAAAGGTTTCCCCTTTCCATGACTACTCCATAACCCACAGCTTTCCAAAGCTCCTTTATCCATCTTGAACACACTCCATCCATCTCTTCTTCAAGCTCCACTGGTTTACTAGATCTGTGCTTCATCTCCTGTTGAGGTTGATTGAATCGACCGGACAACCTCCCAAATACCCAGAAACTGAAGAACAGCTCAAGAACACCAAGAACACACAAACAGATTCTCGCAAATCACCACTCCCTTCCTTGCCAACTTGGCTCTGATACCATATACACTTTTGTGTACGTAGAGTGATGAATAAATATCAAGAGATGATTAGTGTAGTTTGTATGAGATTTGGAGATTAAGAGAGACTAAGAGAATAAATAACAAGAGGGAATACTCAAAACTCCATTAATTGATTCAGATGAGAGATTACAAGCTATAAAGAGATTACAATCATGTCTAGGTTCATTGTATTCAATCTAGACCTATAAGCATGTGAAGTCAATAGAAATACTAGGCTGAGATGCTTCACATGCTTGGACAGGCTGTCACTTCTTTGTAAAGATGCTTATCCTTTCCAGCCAAGAGAAACCTTATCCCTTACCCTCCTTGGACGAGTTTCAACTCCTCTCTTCACCAAGTTACCTTTTCATCACTTCAGGTAACTTCCCAAGTAGTTACTGTGGTTAAAATAAAGTTACCACAGTAAAACTCTAAAGTTACTGTCTCAGCCTCAACACTCTATTGAACCTCAAAGATTCATCTCTTCACTTCTTGGTCTTCTTCTCAACAAAAAGCTTAGGATGTTACTTTGCATCCCTTTGGAGAGTGGATCACGCCCAAGAGGAAGTCTGGATAAGGAAGGAGTAGTTTGGATAAAGTCTGGTCATAGCTGGAAAGGTAAAGCACCTTTACAGCCTGTCCAAGCATGTGAAACACCTTTACAGCCTATCCTTTGACTTCACATGCTTATGGATTTCGAAATCCTCTTTGTATTATCCTTATCTCTTCATATATAACTTGTATCTCAGACATTAAATTAATCAATGGAGTTTTTGAGTATTCTCTCTATTCTCTCTCTACTTATTCTCTTAATCTCTTTAATCTTACACAAAACAATCTTATTGTTCTTAAACACACTCTAATACACAAAAGTGTATATGGTATCAGAGCCAGGTTACTAAAAGGGTGGAAGTGTGTTATTCATGTTCTTAAAAAATCTGGTTTTGTGTTCTTGAGCTGTTCTTGAGCTGTTCTTGATGTTCTTGAGTGTTCTTGGTGGTTTTGAGCTCTGTTCTTCATTTGCTGGGTTTTATTGAGGACATCTGATGGAGTCAAACGTGAGCAGAGAGATGAAGACAAGATCAAGTTATCAAGTGAAGAAAGGAGAGAAAACAAGTGGATCTGGTCAGATTGGGTAGAGACAGCTTTGGAAAGCTGTGGGATTTGGAGTAATCATGTAAAGGAAGAGCCTTTAAAGGTGAGAGCTGCTGAGAAAGATCAGACAGCAAGTTTGAAGGAGATTCAAGTAAAGGTAGAACCTTTAAGGAGGTAGCTGCTGAAGAAGGTCGACAGCAAGGTTCGAGGGTCATGAAGCCAAGGGCGGATCTATAGTCTAAGACAAAGGAAGGACGAGTTGTATCAGCTTGTGGGGAGGCTGAGAGAAGTAGAATCGAGTTGGGTATGGTGAAAACTCATACAGGAAGGAGGAAGCAAGATGTGATCTTTAGCTTTCTTATGGGAGAGATATGTGAGCTGGTTGAACACATTTGTGATGTGGGAGATAAACAAGAAGCCAGGTAGATGGAAGAGAGGTACAAGCTGCAAGAAGGAAAGTTGAGAAAACTTTCCAAGATGTGGGTCATGATGAGCAGATTATGGAGGAAGGGTATCAAGGAGAGTATGCAAGTAGGAGAGTGTTTCTACTCAGCTTACATGGGAGAATCTGTAGAGAGCAGTGGGGTTATGAGGAAGCTAGAGACCAAAGGAGCAGATGAGCGGTCACAAAGGAGGAATGGGATGAGTTTGTCAGTATGTGTATGCTTTGGCTACGACCGGAGACAAGGTGCTCTGCCAAAGCATCCACATCCAACAAACCCATCATTGTTGATTCTCGAGCAAGTCATCACATGATTAGTGATAGAAGCTTAATGAGTGATGTAAAGAAAGCCACTGGGGGTGTGATGATAGCTAATGGTGATAGGATTCCAATATAAGGAGTTGGAAAGCTCAAGCTATTTGATAAAGACTCAGATGCCTTCTACATGCCACAGTTTGCTTCAAATTTGCTATCTGTGAGGAAAGCCACAATTAATCTTGGCTGTCAAGTAGTATTCAGGCCAGATGATGTTGAGTTCCAAGATTTGAAGATTGGAAGGGTCATTGGGAGAGGAGACAGTAAGAATAATCTATATCAGCTCCAATTGGCTAAGATCTCTAAACCCTTTGATTCTATGTGTTTGAGTAGTACTTATGAGAAGATTGATCGTATTACTTGGCATGCTAGATTGGGACATCCTCATGCTCGTGCTATTGAATTGATAATTCCTAATATGTCATTTAGTCACTTGGAGTGTGAAGCATGCATATTAGGGAAGCATTGTAGGACTGTTTTCCCAACATCAGAAACTACTTATGAGCATTGCTTTGATCTAGTTCATTCAGATGTGTGGACTACTCCTTGTTTGTCTAGAGATAGCCAGAACTACTTTGTGACATTCATTGACGAGAAGTCTAAGTATACTTGGCTTACATTGCTTCCATCTAAAGATAGGGTGCTAGAAGCATTTATGAACTTCCAAGCATATGTATCTAATCAATACAATGCTCTTGTGAAGATGCGAGATCAGATAATGGAGGTGAATACATCAGCAATGCCTTCAAGAGTCATCTAGCCAAGCATGGGATTGTGCATCAGACTAGCTGCCCTTACACACCACAGCAGAATGGGGTAGCTGAGAGGAAGAACAGGCACTTGATGGATGTTGCTAGATCAATGATGTTTCATGCAAATGTCCCAAAACGCTTTTGGGTGATCTTGTCTTGGTGCTTGCTATCTCATCAACCGGTTCCAACCAAGATATTGAAGAATCTGTCTCCATTTGAAGTGTTGAATAAGAGCAAACCTGTCATTGATCACCTACGTGTCATTGGGTGTGTGTGCTATGTCATGGTTCCAGGAGAGCAGAGAAACAAGCTGGAGGCAAAGAGTACTAAGGCTATGTTCATTGGTTACTCTATCACTCAGAAGGGGTACAAGTATAGACTTTTGTGTATTAGAGCATGATTCAACCAATCAGGGATAATCAGATGAAAAGATTAAAGAGATTAAGAGATTTTAGTGAGAGAATAAAGAGAGAGAGACTCAAAACTCCATTAATTAATATCTGATGAGGTTTACAAGTATTAATAGAGAGAGCAACAAGGATTTTCGAAATGGATAAGCATGTGTAGTCAAAGGACAGGCTGGAACTCCCTTTGAATCACTGGCTGTGCTTTCTCACATGCTTGCACTAGTGTAAAAGCATCATCTCCTTTCCAGCATCATACATGCTGTCAAAGTGCTCCCTTATCCTTCCTTATCCTCCCTTATCCTCTTTGGTCGAGTTTCCTCTCTTCTCTTCACTAAGTTACCTTCTCATCCCATCAGATAACTTCCCCAAGTAGTTACTGTGGTTAAAATAAAGTTACCACAGTAAACTCTAAAGTGTATATGGTATGAGCCAGGTTACTAAAAGGGTGGAAGTGTGTTATTCATGTTCTTAAAAATCTGGTTTTGTGTTCTTGAGCTGTTTTGAGCTGTTCTTGATGTTCTTGAGTGTTCTGTGGTTTTGGCTTTCTCTTCATTTGCTGGGTTTTATTGAGGACATCTGATGGAGTCAAACGTGAGCAGAGAGATGAAGACAAGATCAAGTTATCAAGTGAAGAAAGGAGAGAAAACAAGTGGATCTGGTCAGATTAGTAGAGACAGCTTTGGAAAGTCAGGATTTGGAGTAATCATGTAAAGGAAGAGCCTTTAAAGGTGAGAGCTGCTGAGAAAGATCAGACAGCAAGTTTGAAGGAGATTCAAGTAAAGGTAGAACCTTTAAAGGAGGTAGCTGCAGAAGGTCGACAGCAAGGTTCGAGGGTCATGAAGCCAAGGGCGGATCTATAGTCTAAGACAAAGGAAGGACGAAGTAATCAGCTGCAGGGGAGGCCGAGAGAAGTAGAATCGAGTTGGGTATGGTGAAAACTCATACAGGAAGGAGGAAGCAAGATGTGATCTTTAGCTTTATGGGAGAGATATGTGAGCTGGTTGAACACATTTGTGATGTGTGGGAGATAAACAAGAAGCTGCAGATGGAAGAGAGGGCAAGTTGAAGAAGGGAAAGTTGAGAAACTTTCCAAGATGGGTCATGATGAGCAGATTATGGAGGAAGGGTATCAAGGAGAGTATGCAAGTAGAGAGTGTTTCTACTCAGCTTACATGGGAGAATCCAGAGAGCAGTGGGGTTATGAGGAAGCTAGAGACCAAGAAGGTCACAAAGGAGGAATGTATGCCCACACACCGGAGACAAGGTGTCCTGCCAAAGCATCCACATCCAACAAACATCATGATTCTCTGAAGCATCACATGATTAGTGATGAAGCTTAATGAGTGATGTAAAGAAAGCCACTGGGGTGTGATGATAGCTAATGGTGATAGGATTCCAATATAAGGAGTTGGAAAGCTCAAGCTATTTGATAAAGACTCGATGCCTTCTACATGCCAGCTTTGCTTCAAATTTGCTATCCTGGAGGAGCCACAATTAATCTTGGCTGTCAAGTAGTATTCAGGCCAGATGATGTTGAGTTCCAAGATTTGAAGATTGAAGGGTCATTGGGAGAGGAGAAGAAGAATAATCTATATCAGCTCCATTGGCTAAGATCTCTAAACCCTTTGATTATGTGTTTGAGTAGTACTTATGAGAAGATTGATCGTATTACTTGGCATGCTAGATTGGGACATCCTCATGCTCGTGCTATTGAATTGATAATTCCTAATATGTCATTTAGTCACTTGGAGTGTGAAGCATGCATATTAGGGAAGCATTGTAGGACTGTTTTCCCAACATCGAAACTACTTATGAGCATTGCTTTGATCTAGTTCATTCAGATGTGTGGACTACTCCTTGTTTGTCTAGAGATAGCCAGAACTACTTTGTGACATTCATTGACGAGAAGTCTAAGTATACTTGGCTTACATTGCTTCCATCTAAAGATAGGTGCTAGAAGCATTTATGAACTTCCAAGCATATGTATCTAATCAATACAATGCTACCGCGGAAGGTACCGAGATCAGATAATGGAGGTGAATACATCAGCAATGCCTTCAAGAGTCATCTAGCCAAGCATGGGATTGTGCATCAGACTAGCTGCCCTTACACACCACAGCAGAATGGGGTAGCTGAGAGGAAGAACAGGCACTTGATGGATGTTGCTAGATCAATGATGTTTCATGCAAATGTCCCAAAACGCTGGAGTGATATTGCAAGGCATCGCTATCTCATCAACCGGTTCCAACCAAGATATTGAAGAATCTGTCTCCATTTGAAGTGTTGAATAAGAGCAAACCTGTCATTGATCACCCACGGTCATTGGGTGTGTGCTATGTCATGGTTCCGTGAGAGCAGAGAAACAAGCTGGAGGCAAAGAGTACTAAGGCTATGTTCATTGGTTACTCTATCACTCGAGAAGGGGTACAAGTATAGACTTTTGTGTATTAGAGCATGATTCAACCAATCAGGGATAATCGATGAAAAGATTAAGAGATTAAGAGATTTTAGTGAGAGAATAAAGAGAGAGACTCAAAACTCCATTAATTAATATCCGATGAGGTTTACAAGTATTAATAGAGAGCAACAAGGATTTTCGAAATGGATAAGCATGTGTAGTCAAAGGACAGGCTGGAACTCCCTTTGAATCACGGCTGTGCTTTCACATGCTTGCACTAGTGTAAAGCATCATCTCCTTTCCAGCATCATACATGCTGTCAAAGTGCTCCTTATCCTTCCTTATCCTCCCTTATCCTCTTTGGTCGAAGTTTCTCTTCTCTTCACTAAGTTACCTTCTCATCCCATCAGATAACTTCCCCAAGTAGTTACTGTGGTTAAAATAAAGTTACCACAGTAAACTCTAAAGTTACTGTCTCAGCCTCCTTGGTCTTCATCTCAATACTCCCCCTCAAGCTTGACCATGTAGAACAAGTCAAGCTTGGAAACCATGAAGACCTCCCTCATTAAAAACCTCACCAAGTAAAACCCATTGGGATAAAACCTTGATGAGGGAAAAAGAGTGGAGACTCCATGGTTAAGGGGCTCAGCTCCTAGGAGTGAGATCAATGAGTCACAGCCTTGATAGTATGGACTCCATTGTCTTTAATCTCGCTGCCTTAGTAAACACATCTGCAAGCTGATCTTCACTTCTTCTATAGCATGGCAGAATCACTCCCAAGATAATCATCTGCCTCACCTTATGACAATCCACTTCTATGTGCTTTGTTCTCTCATGAAATACTGAATTGGAGGCAATGTGGATAGCTGCTTGATTGTCACAATGCATTGTCATAGGTGTGGTGCCTTTCGATCTCCAAGTGCTTCAAAATACCCTTGATCCACACCAACTCATTTGTGAGCTTCAACATAGCTCTATACTCAGCTTCAGCACTTGAACAGGAGATGACCATCTGCTTCTTACTCTTCCAAGTAACTAAATTCCCTCCAATGAATGTACAATACCCAGTAGTTGATCTCCTGTCCACTCTATCTCCTGCCCAATCAGCATCACAATACCCAACCACTTCTGTACTGCCATTGCAACCCATCCAAACTCCTTGTCCATGCGAGCCACTCAAATATCTCAGTATCCTATCAACCATCTTCGGTGATGTACCTTTGGCTTGCATATGTTGGCTCACTTGATTCACAGCAAAGCATATATCAGGTCTGGTGATAGTCAAGTAGATCAGCTTACCCACCATCCTCCTATACAGCTTAGCATCCTCAAACAACTGGTTTCTTCAACCTCCCCCTCACGCAAGACCTTATACCCTTCCTCAAGAGGTGTCTTAGCTATCTTTCCTCCAAGCACATCAGTCTCCTTCAGCATATCCATAGTATACTTCCTTTGAGACATAAACAAACCCTCCTTAGATCTGCATGTCTCAATCCCCAAAAAAATACTTCATCTCTCCCAAGTCTTTAATATCAAACACAGACTTGAGAAACTCTTTTGTGGCTTTAATCCCAGCCTTATCACTCCCTGTGATAATGAAATCATCCACATACACCAAAATTACTATGATCCTGATGGTCCAACAAGTGTGAAGAGTGTATGATCTAGTTCAGACTTCTGAACCCTCTCCCATTGAGAGTTGTACTAAGCTTTACGTACCAAGCTCTAGGAGACTGCTTCAGCCCATATATAGCCTTCTTCAATCTCAAGACATTTCCTGGCTTCACTAGATGCTCAAGACCAGGAGGTGGAAGCATATATACCTCATCTTCTAGCTCACCTTGCAGGAAAGCATTCTTCACATCCATCGCCACAAATCCCACTCCAAGTTTGTTGCAATAGACAACACAATCCGGATAGTATGAAGCTTGGCTACTGGTGCAAGCGTGTCAATGTAATCCTCTCCATATGTCTGTGAACCCCTTGCTACCAGTCTAGTTTTCTCCTATCAATCTGTCCATTAGGCAAGTATTTGATAGTAAAGATCCATCTGCTAGACACGGCTCTCTTTCCTTTTGGTAGCTCACTCTCATACCATGTATCATTTCTGATCATAGCATCAGCCTCATGATTCACTGAATCCCTCCATTCTTGAATCACCATAGCTTCTTCATAGCTTCTCGGAACATAGCTCTCTTATAGACTTACCATAAAGGCATAATGCTCCTCTGGAAACTCAGCAAAGGAACACACGGCTTGAGAGGGATGCTCCACAGCCTGGGCATTGTAGTACACTCTTGTGTTTACCCAGTTGGAAGGATCCCTCCTTATCCTTGTGCTCCTCCGCAAGGTCTCAACCTGTTCTTCAGCCTGAACATTCTCTTGTGCTTCCTCTCTTAAACCAGTAGGTTCTCCTGCTCATTTCCACCTGGTGAGCTTCACTCTCTTTTGTACCAGTAGACTCTCCTTGCTCATCTCCACTGGTGAGCAACATTCTCTACTTCGTGTCTCCTCCTGATCATGCTGACCTGAATCCTCTTGGTTATGCTCCTGCTCCCCTGATTCAGATCCATTCCCCCTCTCATGATCAAGAGGGGTTGTTCCTCCAGCTTCTCCAGCTTGATTAGAAGGTCCTGTTCTTCCTGGTTCCTGATCTTGGGATAATCCTATCCCTAGCCTCTCCAACAACACTCTCAATGTTGTTGCCTTCTCTGATGGAGCTCGGGACAGATCCTCTAGGTCTTCCCATTTCTTCTCCTCATAATACCCTTTAGACTCAACAAACTTCACTTCTCTAGATACCATAACCCTCCTCGTTATTGGATCATAACATTTGTAGCCTTTCTGAGTGATTGAGTACCCAATGAACATAGCTTTAGTACTCTTTGCTTCTAGCTTGTTCCTTCTTTCTCCGGGAATCATCACATAACATAAGCACCCAAAGACTCTCAAATGATCAATGTGTGGCTTGGTCTTGTTCAATACTTCAAAGGGAGACAGTTTCTTCAAGACACGGGTTGGCACTCTATTGATGAGATAGCAAGCGGTCTGAACAGCATCACTCCAAAACCTCTTAGAGACATTCATGTGGAACATTATTGATCTCGCAACCTCCATCAAATGTCTGTTCTTCCTCTCAGCCACCCCATTTTGTTGTGGTGTGTAAGGACAGCTAGTTTGTTGCACAATCCCATGCTTTGCAAGATGACTCTTGAAAGCATTGCTAGTGTATTCTCCTCCATTATCGGACCTCGGAATCTTCCACGGTGGCATTGTACTGGTTAGTAACATATGCTTGGAAGTTCATGAAGGCTTCTAGGACTCTGCCTTTGGAGGGAATCATGGTGATCCATGTGTACTTTGACTTCTCATCAATGAATGTCACAAAGTACTTATGGCTGTCTCTAGACATACAGGGAGCTGTCCACACGTCTGAATGCACCAGATCAAAGCAATTCTCATATCTTGTTTCTGATGTTGGGAAGACAGTCCTACAGTGCTTTCAAGTATACAAGCTTCACACTCCAAGTGATTGAGCGCCATACTTGGTAGAATCAGTTCAATTGCCTTGGCATGAGGATGTCCCAGCCTTGCATGCCATGTGAGATTATCACACCTATCCGTTGTGCTGCTTAAACACACAGACCCCACAGACTAGACGCTTGTTTGGAGATGATAGAGCTGATGCTTGCTGTCTCCTCTGCCAATAACCCTTCCAGTCTTCAAATCCTGGAACTCAACTTCATTTGGTCTGAAAACCACTTGACAATTCAGATCAAATGTAGCCTTCTTAACTGAGATTAGATTGGATGTAAACGAGGTAGGTAGAAGGCGTGGAGTTCTTCTCAAACAGCTTGAGGTTTCCCTCCTTCTATTGGGATCCTGGTACCATTGGCTATCATGACACTCCCTGTTGCTGCTTTAACCTCACTGATTAGTCTCTTGTCACTTATCATGTGGTGTGTTGCTCCAGAGTCAATGATGATGGGTTTAGATGTGGATGCTTTGGCAGGAGCACCCAGACTCCGGGTTGTAGCCAAAGCATACACACGCTTAATCAACTCATCCCATTCCTTCTTTGTCACACACTCATCTGCCCTCTTGGTATCCATTCCTCTCATATCCGCACTGTCTCCTACTGTTTCTCCCATGTATGCTGAGTAGGAGCATTCTTCCATCACCATCAGTTGCTGAATCTCCTTGATCACTTCCAGTTCCACCTCAAGTTGTCTCCTCTTCATCCTAGTCTTTCTTCCTCGGATCCATATCTTGGACAATCTCCTCAGGCTTGCTCTCTTACACTTTGTACCATTCCTCCTCTTGATCCGCTTCTTGTTCTTCTCATGAACATCATAAGCTGCCTGAATCAAGTCACACAACCCATCCACATCTGCTTGCTCTTCACCTTTGATCACTTGCATAATCAGCTGACCATAAGATGAGTTTAAGCTGACTAGAAGACTCAAGACTACATCTTGCTCCAACCTCTTTTGTATCATCTCCGGGTCTGATGCCCTTGTTCTCAAGACACTTAACTCCTTCCACAGGTATTTCAGCTTTCCCACAAGCTGATGAAGTTCTTCTGCTCCTCTTTTAAGACTGCTGCGAGTTCCCTTGACCTCACGCACCTTCTTCGACCAGATCTACTCCCACAAACTGCTCCAATCTCACATCTTGTGTGGTTTCCTTGAACAGCTCTTTCTTCAGACCTCGGGCTCCGCCTGACCTTCATTTGCAGTAATCTCTTGTAAAGGCTTCTCCTTTCCATGACTGCTCCATAACCCACAGCTTTCCAAAGCTCTTTTGGCCCACCTTGACCACTCGCCATGCCTCTCCTCTTCAGTCTTCACAGTTAACTCAGGTATGTGCTCCATTTCCATGTTGAGATGATTTGGATTCACCAGAAACTCTCACGCCACCAAGATAATGAAACCCAGAAGTTAAGAACACCAAGAACACTCAAGAACACTCAAGAACACTCAAGATTTTTAAGAAAAAGGAATCACACTCTCCCACTTTGCGCAACCTGGCTCTGATACCATATACACTTTTGTGTAATAGAGCATGATTCAACCAATCAGGGATAATCAGATGAAAAGATTAAAGAGATTAAGAGATTTTAGTGAGAGAATAAAGAGAGAGAGACTCAAAACTCCACTAATTAATATCTGATGAGGTTTACAAGTATTAATAGAGAGAGCAACAAGGATTTTCGAAATGGATAAGCATGTGTAGTCAAAGGACAGGCTGGAACTCCTTTTGAATCACTTGGCTGTGCTTTCTCACATGCTTGCACTAGTGTAAAAGCATCCTCTCCTTTCCAGCATCATACAGGCTGTCAAAGTGCTCCCTTATCCTTCCTTATCCTCCCTTATCCTCTTTGGTCGAGTTTCCTCTCTTCTCTTCACTAAGTTACCTTCTCATCCCATCAGATAACTTCCCCAAGTAGTTACTGTGGTTAAAATAAAGTTACCACAGTAAAACTCTAAAGTTACTGTCTCAGCCTCCTTGGTCTTCATCTCAATAACAAGTGCTATGATCCTGAAGCAAGGAGAGTAATGGTATCTAGAGAAGTGAAGTTTGTTGAAACAAAAGGTTATTATGAAGAAAAGGAGTGGGAAAATCTGAAGGATTTGTCTCAAGCTCCATCTGATAAGGCAACAATCTGAGAGTGTTGTTGGAGAAGCTGGGATAGGGTTATCCCGTGATCAGGAACCCGGAAGGAGAGAGCCCTCCAATCAGACTGGTGGAGCTGGAAGAACAACTCCTCTTGATCATGAGAGGGGGAATGGAACTGAATCTGGTGAGCAAGAGCAAAACCAAGAGGATTCAGGTCTTCATGATCAAGATACATCACAAGAAGTTGAGAACAATGTTCAGTCTATGTTGAGATGTGTTGAGGTATATGTGAAGGCATTGAAGAGTTAAGGACATGAGAAAGCTAAGGAGTGAAAGGAAAGGGAGTGAAGAGTGAGCTAAGGCATGGTACGGACGGGCCATCCGCATTAATCGACCGTACCAAGGTAAAACTAGGATGGTAACTTCACCGAGTAACTCTTATGGACCGAGGTGAAGTTACACTCGACCAAAAGCTTATCCAGACGTTGGAGTGGATAAGGGAGGCGCGGCTTGACAGCTAGGACAGGCTGGCAAGGGATGGAAAGGAAGAGCATCTTGGACTTGGATCAGGAAGATGCCCGAACGTGTGAGGCCAGTCATTGGCCGGCTCAAACAAAAGCAAAGGCTCCTCCCTTGACCTCACATGCTTATCTACTCTTGTGTTTCGAAAACCTAATGTCTAGAACAATATAAATATGTAACCTCACTCATTAATAAAGACATACAGTTCTGAGTCTCTCTCTAATCTCTTAAGGCACCATGATTCTCTCTTAGACACTAAACAGCTCTCAAGTCTCTTAATCTTTCACAATCTCTTTCTAATCTCTACTTAAACTCTCACTTATACTCTAGTTACTCTAAGGATCTCTAAATCTCATATGGTATCAGAGCCAGGTTCATTAGGATCTGGGGTTTGATCTTTAGAGAGTTACAAGCTGAAGGCTTTGAAGCTACACGCGAGTGGCTTTGAAGGTGTTTGGGATGTGCTACGTTCGGTGTGTGTGTGCGATCCTAGACTCAAGATTGGTGTGTGTACGTGATTCAAGACTCAAGATTTCATCAGATTCAAGTTGTTCAAGTCAAGCTAAGGAAAGATGGAACATGGTATGAACATGAGGATGAAGGTAGCGGTTACTTTCAAAGGTAACAACTATCTTGTGTGGTCTCGGATGGTGAAGACTGCTGTGGGAAGTAAGGGTTTGTGGGGGCACATCACAACAGGGAGGCTCCGAAACTCATTACTCAGGAGGAGATCAAGAAGAGGTCTCCAATGAAGCGGCTGTAGAGAAATGGCAACAAGAAGACATGCTGGTGATGGCGGTTCTACGCATCCTTGGATCCAGCTATCTTAGATGCCTACAGCTACTGTGAGTCAGCCAAAGAGCTGTGGGACACGCTGAAGAAGGTGTATGGGAACATCTCCAACCTCAGCCGTGTGTTTGAAGTAAAGCAAGCTATCAACCGTCTAGTGCAAGAGGATATGGAGTTCACTAAGCACTTGGGAAGGTTCAGGTCCTTATGGTCAGAACTGGAGATGCTGAGGCCGAGCACAACTGATCCTGATCAGCTGAATGAGAGGCGTGAGCAAGATAAGGTCTTTGGGCTGCTTCTCACGCTGAACTTGGCCTACACTCAACTCATCCAGCACATGTTCAGGGCTGACAAGCTTCCGGACCTTGAGGATGTGTGTGAAATCCAAAGGGAGCAGGGTCTATGGGGTTGTTTGGAGGAAAGGGGAGCTCTCTTGCCAATCAAGCAGCTCATGAGGACTTGACCGAAGCTCCACAAGCAAACAAGGCATCTCACGGGAAGTATGAGGACAGGAAGTTCAATGGCAACTGTGATCATTGCAAGAAGCATGGTCATAAGAAGAGCCAATGCTGGATACTACACCCACACCTCAAGCCGGCCAAGTTCATGAAGGAGCGTGAGGGAAGGGCAAATGTGACTGAAGGATCAAGTGGAGCTGGCACCATCAAGACAAGTGAAGTGGATGGTCATGGAGGCAATGATGGGAATGGGAAGTCTCTCGTGGCTTACACAGGCGCCTCAAGCTCACGCAGCAATGATGACTACATCAGGAGATCAGACCTTGATGCGCTCTTCAAAATGCTAAAGGAAAACGGTAACACTTATGGTTATTCCTTTGGAGCATCTATGATTGCATATAAGGATGATCACTTGATTAGAGAACTAGTAGAACGGTTAGAGGCTAGGAATGAGTATAGATGTGCACACATTGCTAGAGATGATAGGATGCATTCATCACTTAGTAATCTATGTCATAATGCTAAGCAGTAGATAAACCATTGATTGTTGATTCTGGTGCATCACATCATATGATAAGTGATGAGAAACTGATTAAGGATATAGAACCTACTCATGGACATGTGATGATAGCAAATGGAGATAAGATACCTATTAAGGGAATAGGAAAGCTTAAGTTGTTTAACAAAGAATCTAAAGTGTTGAGATGAGTTGAGACATGTGAAGTAAAGACACAAAGGAGTTGAGAACATAAGGAGAGCAAAAGGGTTAAGAGGCTGAATAAGGTGAAGGGGATGGTACGGATGGAGAGGCCGCATCAGGCCGCATAAGTGACCAGGCCGCATAAGGTGAAAGCGGTCAAGTAACTATCCAAGTAACTCTGATGTACTGAGGAGAAGTTACACTCGGCCAAGACCTTATCCGAACGTTGAGAGGATAAGGAAGGCACGGCTTGACAGCTAGGACAGGCTGGCAAGGGCTGGAAAGGAAGAGCATCTGGTCTTGGATAAGAAAGATGCTTCAAACGTGTGGAGACACCCATTGGCCGGTTCAAATTAAAGCTTAGGCTCCCTTTGACTCTACATGCTTATGATTTCGAAAACCCTAAGTGTATGGACCTATATATATGTAATCTCATCCCTTAATAAAGATTAGACAGTTCTAAACAATCTCTCTCTATACTCATTTCATTATGATTCTCCATTAGTCTCTAATCTGTCTCTTAATCTATTATTCTCTTCTATAATCCTTTCTAAACTCAGATAATCATTTACATCCTTAAATCTCATATGGTATCAGAGCCAAGTTGATTAAAATCTGAGTTCGTGAGTGACTCTCTTAAAGGATTCAAGTTTGAAACTTTAAGAGAACAAGTGAGTGTGTTTGAGAGTTTCTTGAGAGTTCAAAAGCTCAAGGTACTTTGCGTGTGTCTTGGTGATCCGTGGGAGGTTCATTTGAAGACTCAAGGGTAAATCTGTGTTCTAGAGGGCAGTGTGGGTTCTCAGTACAAGATCTAATCGTTTGTTCAAGCTGTAGAAGTCAAGCTGTTCAAGATGGAAAGTGTTATGAAGATGAAGGTTGCGGTGACATTCAAAGGAAGCAACTACCTAGTCTGGTCTAGGATGGTGAAGACTGCTGTGGGAAGCAAGGGTTTGTGGAAGCATATCACAGCTGGTGAAGCTCCAAGGGCGATTACTCAAGAGGGTGACGCAGAGAGCTCCGAGGAGAGTGTTGTGGAGAAGTGGCAACAAGAAGACATGATGGTGATGTTAGTCCTTCATGCCTCTTTGGAACCGGCTATCCTAGATGCTTATAGCTACTGTGAGACAGCCAAGGAGCTGTGGGACACTCTGAAGAAGGTGTATGGAAATGTTTCTAACCTGAACCGAGTGTTTGAAGTCAAGAAGGCAATCAACGAGTTAACCCAAGATGACATGGAGTTTACAAAGCATTTGGGGAGGTTCAGGACACTGTGGTCTGAGCTGGAGATGTTGAGGCCAAGCACGCTTGATCCGAGCTTCTAAATGAGAGGCGGAGCAGGACAAGGTCTTTGGTTGCTGCTCACATTGAACGCAAGCTACAATGGTCTCATTCAGCACATGCTAAGGTCCGAAGTTACCTGACCTTGAGGAGGTGTGTGCTCAGATACAAAGGGAGCAGGGCTCAATGGGCTTGTTTGGAGGCAAGGGAGACTTATCTCTTGCAAATGCTGTGCAATCTGACCGTGAAGAACCTCCTCAAGCCAACAAAGCTGGCTACAACAAGTATGAGAAGTTCAATGGGAATTGTGATCATTGCAAGAGGTATGGGCACAAGAAGATTCAGTGCTGGATACTCCATCCCCACTTGAAGCCGGCTAAGTTCATAAAGGAGAAAGAGGCAAGAGCTCACATGACTGAAGGATCAAGTGGAGCAGGGCCATCCAACCGAGGAACTGAAGTGGAGAACCGTGAAGGAAATGGAAAAGCCTTGGTGACCTATACTGGAGCCATCAACCCCCGAGGCAATGATCAAGACTTCATCAGGAGGTCCGAGATGGATGCACTCATCAAAATGCTCAAGGATAAGGGTAACATTCATGGGTATTCATTTGGTGCTTCTATGATTGCTAGGACTATAGAAATGACTCACAGTAAGGCTGAGATTGCTAGGAATGATAGTAAGGCTGGAATTGAGCAGTGCATTGATAGAAATGCTAAGATGAATGCATATAGATCAAAATGTATCTGCCATCATGCTAGCAATGCATCCAAACCATTGATTATAGATTCAGGTGCATCTCATCATATGATTAGTGACACCAACCTGATTAAAGACATAGAACCTACTAATGGATGTGTGATGATTGCAAATGGAGATAAGATACCTATTAAGGAATAGGAAACTTAAAGCTATTTGATAAGACTACTAGAGCATTTTATATTCCTGAATTCACATCAAATCTACTTTCAGTTAAGAAATGCACTACTGATTTGAATTGCAATGTTATATTCAGTCCTAATGATGTGAAGTTTCAGAATATTGAAAGCAGCCAATTGATTGGAAAAGGAATTAAAAAGGGAGAGTTATATATGCTTGAGAAGCTTGATCATGTTTCCAATCATAACTGCTCATTTACTTCTGCTTCTAGTTTGAATAAAAATGCATTGTGGCATGCTAGACTAGGTCATCCCCATGAGAGGGCTTTAAACTTGATGTTACCAGGTGTGGTTTTTGAAAATGATAAGTGTGAAGCTTGCATTTTAGGCAAGCATTGTAAGAATGTGTTTCCAAGAACCTCTACTGTTTATGAAAATTGCTTTGATTTGATTCATACTGATGTGTGGACTGCACCTAGTTTCTCTAGAGATAATCATAAGTACTTTGTCACATTCATTGATGAAAAATCTAAATACACCTGGTTAACACTAATTCCATCAAAAGATAGGGTGATAGATGCATTCAAGAACTTTCAAGCTTATGTGACTAACCATTATCATGCTAAGATTAAAATTTTGAGATCGGATAATGGAGGAGAATACACAAGCTATGCGTTCAAAAGCCATCTAGATCATCATGGAATACTTCATCAAACAAGCTGCCCCTACACACCACAACAGAATGGTGTAGCTGAGAGGAAGAACAGGCACTTGATGGAGGTGGCTCGGTCATTAATGTTCCAAGCTAATGTACCTAAGAGATTCTGGAGTGATGCTGTATCCATCGCTTGCTATCTAATCAACCGAATACCTACAAGGGTATTGAAGGATCAAGCACCATTTGAGGTACTGAACCAGCGCAAGCCATCTTTAACATATATGAGAGTGTTTGGATGCTTGTGTTATGTGTTGGTACCAGGAGAGTTGAGGAACAAGCTAGAAGCAAGAAGCCGAAAGGCAATGTTCATTGGCTACTCAACAACTCAAAAAGGATATAAGTGTTATGATCCAGAAGCTAGAAGGGTACTTGTATCTAGAGATGTGAAGTTCATTGAAGAAAGAGGATACTATGAAGAGAAGAATCAAGAAGACTTGTGGGATCTTACATCAGATAAGGCTGGAGTCTTAAGAATGATTTTGGAAGGTCTTGGTATCAAGATGAATCAGGATCAGTCCACAAGAAGTAGACAACCAGAAGAGAGCTCAAATGAACCAAGAAGAGCTGCTCAAACACCTCACCTTGATCATGAGGGGGGAAGTGAACCTGAAACTCAAGAAAATGGCCAAGAAGGAATCGGCTTGAGTGAAGAAGGAGAAGAGTTCAACTCAGGTTCTCATCATCAAGGTGAGCAAGACCAAGGAGATGAAGAACATCACAGTGAAGCACAAGAACCGCATATACAAGATGAGCAGGTTCAAGTGCAAGAACAACCTGTATTGAGGAGAAGCACAAGGCTTAGAAAGGATCCTTCCTCTTGGGTAAACACGCGAGTGTACTACAATGCCCAAGCTGTGGAGGATCCTTCTCAAGTTGTGTGTTCCTTTGCTCAATACCCTGAAGAACATTGTGCGTTCATGGTTAACTTGGATGAGAACTATATTCCATGAAGCTATGAAGAAGCAATCATGGATAAAGAATGGAAGGAATCAGTTGGAGCTGAGGCAGGAGCCATGATCAAGAATGATACATGGTATGAGAGTGAGTTACCAAAAGGGAAGAAGGCTGTGAGTAGTAAATGGATATTCACAATCAAGTATAAGGCTGATGGAAAGGTTGAGAGGAAGAAGTCAAGGCTAGTAGCAAGAGGTTTCACTCAAACTTATGGAGAAGATTACATAGA
Source organism: Brassica carinata (assembly GCA_016771965.1). Lineage (NCBI taxonomy): Eukaryota > Viridiplantae > Streptophyta > Magnoliopsida > Brassicales > Brassicaceae > Brassica > Brassica carinata. The sequence continues at coordinate 41,079,832 of CM028697.1, forward strand.
AACCTTTGCACCAGTAGCTAAACTACATACAATAAGGATTGTATTAAGCTTGGCTGTGAATCTTGGATGGGGGTTATGGCAAATGGATGTGAAGAATGCATTCTTACAAGGTGAACTTGAGGATGAAGTATATATGCATCCACCTCCAGGCCTGGAACACTTAGTGAAGAAAGGGAATGTGTTAAGATTGAAGAAAGCTATCTATGGGCTGAAGCAATCACCAAGGGCTTGGTACAACAAGCTGAGCACTACTCTGAATGGCCGTGGCATCAAGAAGTCTGAACTAGACCACACTCTCTTCACACTCACAACTCCCTCAGGTATGATTGCACTTCTTGTGTATGTTGATGATATCATTATCACAGAAGTGATAAGGAAGGTATCATAGCAACCAAGGAGTTCATTAAATCCATGTTTGAGATTAAAGATTTGGGTGAAATGAAATACTTTCTTGGAATTGAGATATGTAGATCCAAGGAAGGTTTATTCATGTCCCAAAGGAAGTATACAATTGATCTTTTGAAAGGTGCAGGTGCTTATGGAGGCAAGACTGCAAGGATGCCTATGGAGGATGGCTACAAAGTCCCACGAGAGGGGGAGATTGAAGACAGCAAACCTTATCGAGGATCCTAAACTCTATAGAAAACTAGTTGGCAAATTGATTTATCTTACCATAACTAGAACTGACATTTGTTTTGCTGTGAATCAGGTGAGTCAACACATGCAAGTTCCTAAGGAGCATCATTGGCGCATGGTGGAGAGGATCTTGATGTATCTCAATGGCTCACCTGATCAAGGAGTATGGATGGGTTGCAATGGAAGCTCTGAAGTGGTTGGATACTGTGATGCAGATTGGGCTGGTGATAGAACAGACAGGAGATCAACCACAGGATATTGCACATTCATTGGAGGCAACTTGGTGACATGGAAGAGTAAGAAGCGAAGGTGGTCTCTTGCTCAGCCAGAAGCTGAGTATAGAGCTATGCTGAAGCTTACCAACGAGTTGGTAAGGATCAAAGGCATCTTGAAGCATTTGGAGATTGATCAAGCCACGCCAATGACAATGCATTGTGATAACCAAGCAGCCATTCACATTGCATCCAACTCGGTGTTTCATGAGAGAACCAAACACATTGAAGTTGATTGCCATAAGGTGAGGCAAATGATCATCCTAGGAGTCATCTTGCCATGTTACACGAGGAGTGAAGATCAGTTAGCTGATGTGTTCACCAAGGCTGCAAGACAGAAGACAATGGAGTCCATTCACATCAGGTTGGGCCTCATTGATCTTGGGAAGAGAAGGAGATCCTCTTGGCTGTGAGGTCTTTACTCTTTTTCCCTCATCAAGGTTTTGTCCCAATGGGTTTTCCTTGGTGAGGTTTTTAATGAGGAAGATCTCATAGCCATCCAAGCTTAGGCTTTTACAAAGCTAAGCTTGAGGGGGAGTGTTGAGATGAGTTGAGACATGTGAAGTAAAGACACAAAGGAGTTGAGAACATAAGGAGAGAAAAAGGGTTAAGAGGCTGAATAAGGTGAAGGGGATGGTACAGATGGAGAGGCCGTACCAGGCCGTACAAGTGACCAGGCCGTACAAGGTGAAAGCGGTCAAGTAACTATCCAAGTAACTCTGATGTACTGAGGAGAAGTTACACTCGGCCAAGACCTTATCCGAACGTTGAGAGGATAAGGAAGGCACGGCTTGACAGCTAGGACAGGCTGGCAAGGGCTGGAAAGGAAGAGCATCTGGTCTTGGATAAGAAAGATGCTTCAAACGTGTGGAGACACCCATTGGCCGGTTCAAATTAAAGCTTAGGCTCCCCTTTGACTCTACATGCTTATGATTTCGAAAACCCTAAGTGTATGGACCTATATATATGTAATCTCATCCCTTAATAAAGATTGGACAGTTCTAAACAATCTCTCTCTATACTCATTTCATTATGATTCTCCATTAGTCTCTAATCTGTCTCTTAATCTCTTATTCTCTTCTATAATCCTTTCTAAACTCAGATAATCATTTACATCCTTAAATCTCATATAAAGCCTTTTACATGCCTGAATTCACATCAAACCTATTATCTGTAAAGAAATGTACTAATGATTTACAATGCAATGTTATCTTTAGTCCTAATGATGTGAAGTTTCAGGATATTGAGAGCAGCAGATTGATTGGGAAAGGGGTGACTAAAGGAGATCTCTATATGCTTGAAGAACTCACTTCTGTTCCTGATTATAGTTGCTCGTTTACTTCTGCTTCTTTGTTGAATAAACATGCATTGTGGCATGCTAGAGTAGGACACCCTCATGTTAAAGCTTTGAACTTAATGGTACCAGTTGTTGTGTTTGAAAACAAAAATTGTGAAGCTTGCATTTTAGGCAAGCATTGTAGAACTGTGTTTCAAAAGTCTACTACTGTTTATGAGAATTGTTTTGATCTAGTTCATTCAGATGTATGGACTGCCCCTTGCTTATCTAGAGATAGCTATAAGTATTTTGTCACATTCATTGATGAAAGATCCAAATACACCTGGTTAACCTTAATTCAGACCAAAGATAGGGTACTTGATGCATTTAGGAACTTTCAAACGTATGTGACTAACCATTATCATGCTAAGATTAAAATTTTGAGATCAGATAATGGAGGAGAGTACACAAGTAATGCATTCAAGCAGCACTTATCACAATATGGGATTCTACATCAAACAAGCTGTCCGTATACTCCACAGCAAAATGGAGTGGCTGAGAGGAAGAATAGGCACCTCATGGAAGTGGCAAGGTCACTTATGTTTAAGAGTAACGTCCCAAAGAGATTTTGGAGTGATGCAGTTGCCACTGCTTGTTACTTGATCAATAGAACTCCAACCAAGATTCTGAATGAGAAAGCTCCATTTGAAGTTCTAAACAAGTACAAGCCAGTTCTTGATTACTTGAAAGTCTTTGGATGTCTATGCTTTGTGCTCAAACCATGAGAGATGCGCAACAAGCTAGAAGCAAGAAGTACTAAGGCTGTATTCATAGGATACTCAGCTACACAGAAAGGATACAAGTGCTATGATCCTATAGCAAGAAGAGTACTTGTATCTAGAGACGTGAAGTTCTTAGAAGATAGAGGGTACTATGAAGAAAAGAATCAAGAAGACCTGAAGGATTTAACATCAGACAAGGCCACCACCTTGCGGATCATCCTTGAAGGTCTTGGAATCAGTACATCCCAGGATCCAAGAGATCACACGACTACACCTCCTGAAGATGGTTCACCATCCCACCTTGATCATGAGGGAGGAGAGGAGCATGAAGAGCCTATGCAAGAGGCTAACCAAGATGATGGAGGAGTAGAGGATGAAGGAGAAGAGAGCATAGGCTCTGATGGTCATGGGCATGATCATGGTGTGATACAAACACCTTCTCAAAACGAAGTGGTAGAAGAACAACAGGAAGAAGAACCGGTTGTGCAACCACTAAGAAGGAGTACAAGGATAAGGAAGGATCCTTCTAGCTGGGTAAACACGAGAGTGTACTACAATGCCCAAGCTGTGGAGCATCCTTCTCAAGCCGTGTGCTCCTTTGCTCAATATCCAGAAGCACATTGTGCCTTCATGGTAAACTTGGATGAGAATCACATCCCAAGAAGCTATGAAGAGGCAATGAAGGATAAGGAATGGAAGGAATCAGTAGGAGCTGAGGCAGGAGCTATGATAAAAAATGATACATGGTATGAGAGTGAACTACCAAAAGGGAAGAAGGAAGTGTCTAGTAGATGGATCTTCACAATCAAATACAAGGGAGCACTTTGACAGCCTGTATGATGCTGGAAAGGAGAGGATGCTTTTACACTAGTGCAAGCATGTGAGAAAGCACAGCCAAGTGATTCAAAAGGAGTTCCGGCCTGTCATTTGACTACACATGCTTATACATTTCGAAAATCCTTGTTGCTCTCTCTATTAATACTTGTAAACCTCATCAGTTATTAATTAATGGAGTTTTGAGTCTATCTCTCTCTAGAATCTCTCTATTCTCTCTAAAATTTACTCTAATCTTCTCTGATTATTATTAAACACACTCTAAAACACAAAAGTGTTTATGGTATCAGAGCCAGGTTGCTCAAAAGGGGATGAGTGTGTGATTTGTTTTTCGCAAATTTAGGTTCTTTTTGGTGTTCTTGAGTGTTCTTGGTGTTCTTGAGTGTTCTTGGTGATTATGGGTTGTGTTCTTCAGTCACTAGGCTCGTTTGGATCATTCTGATGGAAACAAACAATCTAGACATGGAGAAGAAGCACATATCTAGTACAATCATGGAGCTTGATGAAGAGAGGGATGGCGATTGGTCAAGATGGGCAAAGAGAGCTTTGGAAAGCTGTGGGTTATGGTGTGGTCATGTAAAGGGGAAGCCTTTAGTGGAAATGGCTACTGAAGAAGGTCAGACAAGGAATCTGAAAGGTGAAGATGAAGCTGATCAAGAAACCACTTTGGAGAGTGGGATTGAAGAAGCTTATGTAGAAAGGTCCAAACTTGTGAAGGTCAGTGGAGACAAGAGAGTGATCCGCGGCTTGAGACAAGGAAAGGATGAGTTGTATCAGCTTGTGGGAAGGCTGAAAGACGGATGGATGGAGCTGGATGTGCTGAGACCAAGCACATCTGATCCGAGAGTTATTAAAGAAAGGAGGAAACAAGATGTGTTCTTTAGCTTTCTTGTGAAGGAGATATGGGTTCTTGTTCTTCATGCGTGTGATGTGTGGGAAGAGGACAAGAGTTCAAACCAGTGGAAAGGTGGTACAAGCTGTAAGAAGGGAAGGCTGAGAAAGCTTTCTAGAGTGTGGCTTAAGATGGGAAAGGCTTGGAAGAAGGACAGGGAGTCTGGGTATCTAACTGATAGGATGAGCTTGAAGATGATCAAGGACGTGGCTCAACAAGTGGTAAGAGGAGAGTGTTCTTACTCTGCCTATATGAGTAACTCAGTGGAGGACAGTATGCTTATGAAGGAGCAAGAGATCAAAGGAGCAGATGATCCTATCACTAAGAAAGAATGGGATGAGTTTGTCAAGTATGTGTATGCTTTGGCTACGACCCGGAGACAAGGTTCTCCTGCCTTAGCATCCACATCCAAACCCATCATCATTGATTCTGGAGCAACACATCATATGATTAGTGATAAAAGTCTGATAAGTGGAGTCAAGGCTGCAACAGGGAGTGTCATGATAGCTAATGGTGCTAGGATCCCAATAGAAGGCGTGGGAAACCTCAAGCTGTTTGAGAAGAGCTCACCTGCGTTCTATTTGCCTCAGTTCACTTCAAATCTGATATCAGTGAAGAAGGCCACAGTTGATCTTGATTGTCAAGTAGTATTCAGGCCAAATGAAGTTGAGTTTCAAGATTTGAAGACTGAGAGAGTTATTGGTAGAGGAGACATCAAGAATCAGTTATATCATCTCCAAACAGCTAAGACCTCTAACCCTATTGATTCTGTATGCTTGAGTAGTAATGCTGATAGGTGTGAGAGTACTACTTGGCATGCTAGATTAGGACATCCTCATGCTCGTGCAATTGAATTGATTATGCCTAATATGTCATTCAATCACTTGGAATGTGAAGCTTGCATCTTAGGGAAGCATTGTAGAACTGTTTTTCCCACATCAGAGACCATATATGCAAATTGCTTTGATCTTGTTCATTCTGATGTGTGGACAGTGTTGAACTGAAGAGAAGATAGAGCTTGTACAACAATAGGGCAAGCTCTAGAAGATGTCAAGAAGAGTTCAATCAAGCTTCAGAGGTGTTCTGAAGTAGTTATCTTGTGAAGTTAAGTCAAGAAAAGACTTACACTGATCATGTGAAGGCTTTGGAGGAGTTAGAGAGAAGATGGAAGTGTGGTGCAAAGATAGGGCCAGTACGGCCATGGTACGGCCTAGGGCGATCCAAGAAGGTGTATGGGTCAACCATATAAGATGTTTGGATGAAGGTGCAGATATAGGGCAAGTGTACGGACCTCAAGGCCGTACAGCGACCGTACATCCAATCCGGTTTGGCCATCACCCAGATCAGCCTTGTTCAGAGTTGTGCAATGTGTGGGCGCGGGTTAAGTTTCCTATAGTGACCGTTGGAGTGTGAGAGGCAAGGAGAATATACCAAAGGGATAAGAATGAGCTGTATGTGCAAGCTGGAAAGGTAAAGGTGCTTTGCCTTTACAGCAAGACCAATCTCTTCCCTTCATTCAAATGAAGCAATCTGAGCTCTCCATTCAGTCAAAAGTCGCCAGCTATCACCAGAACATCAAAGACCACTCTTCTCTCATCCTAGCCATTCAATCTATCTTTAATTTACAGCCTTAGGATCTAGGTTTGTGATCTGAGTTGTGTAAAGGCATATATAAGCCTCTAATGATCATTTTGTAATCTTTAAGTGAGTAAGGGGGGAAACCCTTCTCCTTCATGTTCTATGAAAGTCTGTTCTTGATACTAAGTCTCTAATCTATTCTCTAAGTCTCTCAGTCTCTTTAATCTTGTTACCTAGTCTCTTTCATACTCTAAATCTCTCCCCATACTCCTAAGTCTCAAATCTGTTCACATAAACTCTCCTAAACACTTTCTCACACACACCTTGAGTGAATCCTTATAAAAATCTCATGGTATCAGAGCCAGGTTCATCAGAACCTGGTATCTAACTTCCGCAAAGCTCAAGCCCACTTCCATGGCTGTTTGAAGCAAAGAAGAAGCTCTTTGGTCCAGCCAACGTTTGTTCATCTTCAGGAGGAAGATAAACACATCCGAGGTGCTTAAGAAGCTGTATGTGCTCTATCCTGACCTATCAAGCTCGACCTGAAGAAAGGAGACCCTGAAGAACAAAGCCTTGAAGTGGTTTGACAACACTCTTCAAGAGCTAGATCCTTGAGTCTTAGTGGTGGTTCAAGAAGAAAGGTGACAGCTTTCTACTTGGGACTGGTTTTGGCGACTTGACACGGAGGAAAGGAGGTGTCTCAGCCATGGTGGGTTCAAGAGGATGGTTCATGAAAGAAGAAGGGGTGTTATACGACACCAAGAGCTCAACATCTGGCCATGAACCATGGAGATTCAAGGAACTAGTAAAAGTTCCTTGGCTGTAAGCTGGATCTCTTTCCCTCTTTATTAAAAAGCTTGAGTATAGAAATGTTGAGGTGGTGTGGTGATTGATATGCTGTGTATATCCCAGGATGCTTTAAAGGCTTGTTTAGTGTTTTGAAGAATAAATTGATTGCTCTAGTTCAGTCATGAGTTTGCTATGATATTAAAACTTATTGTTTGAATCCTGTGCTCATGAACTGAAATTGATTGAAGTAATGCTGAGAACTGTGTAGTCCCGGATATAATGATGCTTGTCAGGAAGTTAGTAGACGTCTAAACCTGATTGTTTTCATGAAATGAATCCGCTGGCTGTCTGACATTGAAGCATTAGATTCATGTCTAAGTGCTGAGTAAAGAAGCTCTTAAGAGTGCCTAAGTAACTTGTCTTGAATCTGTTAGGATCCTGCTTGTACTTAGAGAGTTAGCTTGCAAAGAATATAACTTGATAATGCCTTGTGTCTATCTGTTGCATTGCTTATGATAGTAGGAATCAAACTTGATAAGTTATTAATCAAGGTTTGACATCAATAAGATTGAAAATGGTTAAATGCTTAATGTCAGTTCTAAATTAAAATTGTCTTGTTAAGATGATAGATTATATTATCATGCTTGCTGTTATGAGTTAGAAACTGATTAAGATTAATGCATACTGCCTTGTATTGTTGCATTTAGATTAAAGTCTAAGTTGCATTTTAAGGAGTGTTTAAAAGTGCCTAAATACTTTGACTTGAATCTGATAAGGTCTTGCTTAGTATTTAGAGAATGGTTGCTTGCATAGATAAGAACTTGACATTGTCTTGATTCTATCTAATGCTATAAAGCTTGAGACATTGGTGATCAAACTTGATGAAGTCAAGGATTGATTCCAATGCAATTGTGTCTTATCTTTGCTAGAGTTTGAGTGATGTTTCAGGTTCACAAAAGGTGTTCCTAGTTCATCATCAAATCCGAGTTGAAAGAGAAAGAATGATGCCCATTGTGTGTACAATGGAGACGTGTTACAAGAAGGGAGAAGCACAGATGGTTGTAAAACTCACTGGTGTTCTTCTTCTTAACATTGCAAGTACCAGAAGAAGAAGCCAACCGGGTCTAGGCAGTGGCGTGCCTATTCAAGAGGGTGCTCAAACAAAGACAGAGCACTCTTGGCTGTGTGAAGAAGAAGGCTACTCTATCAAGGCGGCTTCTATTGTGAGGTGATTGAAGAAGTAGCTGAAGCATCCACAAGCATTCCATCATGGTGGTGAATTCAGAAGGGTGATTGCAATAAGAGAAGAAGAAGAAGTAAGGATTCAAGTGGTAACTTTGAGAACCACTCCTTATCATCTTAACCAAGGGAGTAAACCTAATCTCATCTATCTTAATATGTCTTGATAGGTTTATCTCCTGATTATACTATGTGCTTTCCCTAATTCCATTAAGAGTTTATAGCTTCTAGTAGAATGTCTAGGCTAATTGCACTGAAATTGTTTTGCTGCTGCACTATCTTATTGATAGTAAGTAATGTCTAGAGTCCCATAATCTCACGGTCTGTTTATTGCATTGTCTTGGGTGTGGTCATAAACTTGAATCATCATGAATGTGTTGTAGAATTGAGTAGAATGTCTCTGCTACTTGCATCATGATTGATAAGTTATTTTGCATACATAAGCATATCTCATACTGTCTAAGTTCAATCCTAGTGTTATCTGATGCTATTGCCTATGTTTAATCCATCAATGAAAGTCTTGCATCAATTAGAAATTGTCTAAGTTGCTTGCATCATTAGTTCTGATTGAAACTGTTGTGCATAGCTTTAATATTAATCATGGATTGAACCTCTTGCATTCATATAGCTAATGATTTAAGATTGTGCATTCATGTAGTAATGCATTTAAAAATGAGCCTAAATTTCAAATGTACTGATGTAAGCTTGCATTTCATTTAGAGAACTTAATAATCATAATAACCTAGGATGTCAATGTAGTGTCTAGAACTTGCATTGTCATTGTTAGAGATTGAAATCTACTTGTCTTGACTCAGTCCAGTTCTGAGTGTTGCTATGCCATAGTTAAATCCATCAGTGATGTCTTATAAGCATTTAGAAGTATGTCTAAGCTACTTGAATCATTGGCTGTGATAAAACTAGTGAGCATAAGCATGAATTGAGTCACACTTATTGCCTTGATTGCATAAGTATCATCTTGTCTTGTGTTCATTTGGATTGAATCTGGTTCATTCATATGGTTAGTGTGTAATCTAATGCATTCATCTATTGTTGCATTTAAAAAAAAAAAAAAACTGAATTGAACCTAAAGGGATCAGTGTATTGTTGAAAGCATACATTGTCTTTGCATATTCTTGTCTTGATTGTCTAGCTTGTTTCAAGTATCATATATTATTGTGGCATTGGTGATCAAACAGGATGGATGATCTTGGTTTGATCCCAATGGGATGATCTGATCTTGCATTGAGCTGTGGTGGTGTTAGGTACACAAGGGAAGTGATACATGTAACTCGCCAACAACCAAGAATGTAAAGACAAGGGTGTTGCGCCATTGCATATCATCACTAGGACATGTTATTCCATAATCTACAGGAAGTGTAGTGTGATTGAGTATGCAATGAGAGATGGCCATTGCATAATACCATTGGACATATCTAGTCCTTAGTCTATAGGAAGTGTAGCATGGGTCATTATGCAATGAGAGGTGTGTCTTGTGAGACTCTCTATGGTGATTCAAACACCCTAGTTCCTGGTTAAGGAAGAGAGTAAACTCACAAGAAGAAAGCTATCATGAAAGATGATAGTTATTAGACCATGGAGATGCATAGGATCATCACAAGCTTAGTTCCTTATAGTCTCGGTTCTAAGCTTGAGGGGGAGTCTTAATGCATATGATCCATGGTCAGTAACAAGTCTTTGCAAAGGCTTCTACAAAGGATCATCAACCAGACCAAGTCAGTGGCGTGTCTAGGTAAGAGGCTGTTCAGAGCAGTCTTGGCGAGTGAGGAAGAAGGCTCTCCATCAATGCGGCTTCAATGAGAGGTGATTGAGGAGAAGCTGATGAATCCATTCTGCCTTTCCAAGAAGTTGATGATGCCATGAAGATGGTGCATTGGCCGAGTTAGGAAACTCACAAAAACACAAGGGAAGTTCCCTTAGACTTTTTTTAAACTCTTTCTTCAATCTTTTTCATTCATCTTATTCATTTTCTTGTTTGTGCTTGAAAAGATACTTAAGATGATCATGATTGAATTATGGGATTGTGTGCATCAAGTGTGATGCAGGATATTCATTTTCTTGTTTTTGATAGGTACTGATGCACCTTTGGGATAATGTATCAGGTACCATTGCTTGTAGCCTCATTAAACAATTCCGGGGAATCCCCTAGCTTCTCTAAAGGGGCTGTGAAGTCTGTTGAGCGGGGGAGACCCTAAACCTAGTCTATGAAGAGGGCAAGCCGGGTGTGAAGTATTGATCAGCCTCACTAGTGTTTTGAAGATGATCTGGTCGTGTCCTAGCTTCTCTAAGATGGCTGAGAAGTCAGTTGAGAGGGGGAGACTTCAAACCGGTTCCATGAAGAGGTAAAGCTGAAGTGTGAAGTTTGAAGTGTGCGCAAAGCTGTGAAGAGTTGCTGCACCTGTTAGGCCGTGATCCAGAGCTTCTTGTGTCCAACCACATTGGTTCTAAGGCACAAGAGCTCACTGGCCAATCCCTAGGCTTTGGAGAGCTCTACTCTTTTCCCTTGCAAGGTTTTGTCCCAATGGGTTTTCCTTGTAAGGTTTTAATGAGGGAGACTCTTCAGAGTTCCAAGCAGCTTAGGATCTCCTAAAGTCAAGCTTGAGGGGAGTGTTGAACTGAAGAAGATAGAGCTTGTACAACAATAGGGCAAGCTCTAGAAGATGTCAAGAAGAGTTCAATCAAGCTTGGGCGTGTTGAAGTAGTTATCTTGTGAAGTTAAGTCAAGAAAAGACTTAGGCTGATCATGTGAAGGCTTTGGAGGAGTTAGAGAGAAGATGGAAGTGTGGTGCAAAGATAGGGCCGAATGCGGCCATGAGTGCGACCTAGAGGCGATCCAAGAAGGTGTATGGGTCAACCATAGAAGATGTTTGGATGAAGGTGCAGATATAGGGCAAGTGTGCGGACCTCAAGGCCGTACAGCGACCGTACATCCAATCGGTTTAGCCATCACCGGATCAGCCTTGTTGAGTTGTGCAATGTGTGGGCTGGGTTAAGTTTCCTATAGTGACCGTTGGAGTGTGAGAGGCAAGGAGAATATACCAAAGGGATAAGAGTGAGCTGTATGTGCAAGCTGGAAAGGTAAAGGTGCTTTACCTTTACAGCAAGACCAATCTCTTCCCTTCATTCAAATGAAGCAATCTGAGCTCTCCATTCAGTCAAAAGTCGCCAGCTATCACCAGAACATCAAAGACCACTCTTCTCTCATCCTAGCCATTCAATCTATCTTTTATTTACAGCCTTAGGATCTAGGTTTGTGATCTGAGTTGTGTAAAGGCATATATAAGCCTCTAATGATCATTTTGTAATCTTTAAGTGAGTAAGGGGGGAAACCCTTCTCCTTCATGTTCTATGAAAGTCTGTTCTTGATACTAAGTCTCTAATCTATTCTCTAAGTCTCTCAGTCTCTTTAATCTTGTTACCTAGTCTCTTTCATACTCTAAATCTCTCCCCATACTCCTAAGTCTCAAATCTGTTCACATAAACTCTCCTAAACACTTTCTCACACACACCTTGAGTGAATCCTTATAAAAATCTCAGACAGCCCCTTGTATGTCTAGAGAAAACCAGAAGTACTTTGTGACATTCATAGATGAGAAGTCTAAGTATACATGGATCACATTGCTGCCATCTAAGGATAGAGTGTTTGAGGCTTTTGTCAACTTCCAAGCATATGTAACTAACCATTACAATGCTACTGTGAAGGTACTACGGTCTGATAATGGAGGAGAATACACTAGTCATGCCTTCAAGAGTCACTTGGCTAAACATGGGATAGTGCATCAGACCAGTTGTCCTTACACACCACAGCAGAATGGGGTAGCTGAGAGGAAGAATAGGCATCTGATGGAGGTGGCTAGATCCATGATGTATCATGCTAATGTTCCAAAGAGGTTTTGGGGTGATGCTGTTCAGACTGCATGCTATCTTATCAATCAGATTCCAACTAAGGTATTGAAGAATCTGTCTCCTTTTGAGGTGCTGAACAAGAGCAAGCCATACATAGATCATCTGCGTGTCTTTGGATGTCTATGTTATGTCTGGGTTCCAGGAGAACAGAGAAACAAGTTGGAGGAAAAGAGCACTAAAGCAATGCTCATTGGATACTCAGTAACTCAGAAGGGGTACAAGTGCTATGATCCAGCAACCAGGAGAGTGTTGGTGTCTAGAGATGTTAAGTTCATAGAGACAAAGGGGTATTATGAAGAAAAGAATTGGGAAGACTTGGAAGATCTGTCTCAAGAACCAAGAAACATGGCAGAGAATCTGAGGAACATCTTGGAAAGCCTTGGGGGGTAAACATTTCCCAAGATAAGGTTAGAGAAGTTGAAAGAACAACTCCCCTTGATCATGAGGGTTGAATTGAGTCTGAATCAAGAGTGCAAGAGCAGCACCAAGGGGATTCAGGTCATCATGATCAAGAGGTGACACAAGAAGTAGAGAATGTTCCTGGTCGGTGTGAATGGCGAGGGAGAGGTTCATGATCCGGAGGAGGTGAGTGAGACAGAAACAGAGGTTCAAGCAGAGGTTCAAGCTGAGGATCAGGTTCAGGTTTTGCGAAGGAGCACAAAGATAAAGAGGGATGCTCCCAACTGGGTAAACACGAGAGTGTACTACAATGCCCAGGCTGTGGAGCATCCTTCTCAGCAAATGCGTTCCTTTGCAGAATATCGAGAAAGAGCACATGGTGTTTATGTGTAATTTGGATGAGAATGAGATACCAAGATCTTATGAAGAAGCTATGAAGCACAAGGTTTGGAGAGATTCAGTAGGAGATGAAAGGGATGCAATGATCAGGAATGATACTTGGTATGAGAGTGAGTTACCTAAAGGGAAGAAGGCAGTTTCAAGCAGATGGATCTTCACCATCAAGTATCTTGCAAATGGGGAGATAGATAGGCGCAAGACTAGGCTGGTTGCAAGAGGATTTACACAGACTTATGGGGAAGATTACATTGATACTTTTGCACCAGTGGCCAAGCTTCACACTTTGAGCATCTAGTAAAGCCAGGAAATGTTTTGAGATTGAAGAAAGCAATATATGGGTTGAAGCAGTCACCTAGAGCTTGTTACAGGAAGCTGAGTACAACACTCAATGGGAGAGGCTTTAGGAAGTCTGAACTAGATCACACTTTCTTCACCTTGACAGGACCTTCAGGGAGCATTGTGATTCTAGTGTATGTGGATGATTTGATTATCACAGGAAGTGATAAGGCAGGGATTCAGGCCACTAAGGAGTTTCTCAAATCTGTGTTTGACATCAAGGATTTGGGAGAGATGAAGTATTTTCTGGGCATTGAGATATGCAGATCAAAGGAGGGTTTGTTTATGTCTTAAAGGAAGTATACTATGGATATGTTGAAGGAGACTGATGTGCTTGGAGGAAAGATAGCCAAGACACCTCTCGAGGAGGGATATAAGGTTCTTCGTGAGGGGGAGGTTGAACAGAAGCAGCTGTTTGAGGATCCTAAGCTATACAGGAAGATGGTTGGCAAGCTGATCTACTTGACCATCACTAGGCCAGATATATGCTGCGGTGAATCAAGTGAGTCAACATATGCAGGCCAAAGGTCCATCATCGGAAGATGATTGATAGGATCTTGAGGTATTTGAGTGGCACGTCTGGTCAAGGAGTTTGGATGGGTTGTAATGGCAGTACGAAGTGGTTGGATATTGTGATGCTGATTGGGCAGGAGATAGAGTGGACAGGAGATCAACTACTGGGTATTGTACATTCATTGGAGGGAACTTGGTCACTTGGAAGAGTAAGAAGCGAAGGTTATCTCTGTTCAAGTGCTGAAGCTGAGTATAGAGCCATGTTGAAGCTGACAAACGAGTTGGTGTGGATCAACGGGATCTTGAAGCATTTGGAGATTGAGCAGAGTACTCCTATGACAATGCATTGTGACAATCAAGCAGCTATCCACATTGCTTCTAACTCAGTCTTTCATGAGAGGGCGAAGCATATAGAAGTTGATTGCCACAAGGTGAGGCGATGATTATACTTGGAGTGATATTGCCATGTTATACAAGAAGTGAAGATCAGCTTGCAGATGTGTTTACTAAGGCAGCGAGATTAAAGACAATGGAGTCCATACTATCAAGGCTTGGACTCATTGATCTTACTCTAGGAGCTGAGCCCCTTAACCATGGAGTCTCCACTCTTTTCCCTCATCAAGGTTTTATCCCAATGGGTTTTCCTTGGTGAGGTTTTTAATGAGGAGGTCTTCATGGTTTCAAGCTGACTTGTTCTACAAGGTCAAGCTTGAGGGGAGTGTTGAGATGAAGACCAAGGAGGCTGAGACAGTAACTTTAGAGTTTTACTGTGGTAACTTTATTTTAACCACAGTAACTACTTGGGGAAGTTATCTGATGGAATGAGGAGGTAACTTAGTGAGGAGAAGAGAGGAAATTCGACCAAAGAGGATAAGGAAGGATAAGGGAGCACTTTGACAGCCTGTATGATGCTGGAAAGGAGAGGATGCTTTTACACTAGTGCAAGCATGTGAGAAAGCACAGCCAAGTGATTCAAAAGGAGTTCCAGCCTGTCATTTGACTACACATGCTTATACATTTCGAAAATCTCTGTTGCTCTCTCTATTAATACTTGTAAACCTCATCAGTTATTAATTAATGGAGTTTTGAGTCTATCTCTCTCTAGAATCTCTCTATTCTCTCTAAACTTTACTCTAATCTTCTCTGATTATTATTAAACACACTCTAAAACACAAAAGTGTTTACCAAAAGCTTATCCAGACGTTGGAGTGGATAAGGGAGGCGCGGCTTGACAGCTAGGACAGGCTGGCAAGGGCTGGAAAGGAAGAGCATCTTGGACTTGGATCAGGAAGATGCCCGAACGTGTGAGGCCAGTCATTGGCCGGTTCAAACAAAAGCAAAGGTTCCTCCCTTGACCTCACATGCTTATCTACTCTTGTGTTTCGAAAACCTAATGTCTAGAACAATATAAATATGTAACCTCACTCATTAATAAAGACATACAGTTCTGAGTCTCTCTCTAATCTCTTAAGGCACCATGATTCTCTCTTAAACACTAAACAGCTCTCAAGTCTCTTAATCTTTCACAATCTCTTTCTAATCTCTACTTAAACTCTCACTTATACTCTAGTTACTCTAAGGATCTCTAAATCTCATAGTCTAGTGGAGAAGTGGATGAGGTTCAGTGTAGTGGAGAAGTGGATGAGGTTCAGTCTAGTGGAGAAGAACAAGTTGGACCGGCCAGTTCAGAAGTAGAGCAAGTGGAGCCGGCTAGTGTGCAAACTGAAGATCAGGTTCAAGCTTTGAGGAGGAGCACAAGGATAAAGAGGGATCCTTCCAACTGAGTAAACACGAGAGTGTACTACAATGCCGGGCTGTGGAGCATCCTTCTCAAGCCGTGTGTTCCTTTGCTGAGTTTCCAGAGGAGCATTATGCCTTTATGATTAGTCTGGATGAGAGTTATGTACCAAGGACTTATGAAGAAGCTATGTTAGACAAGGAATGGAAAGAATCAGTGGGAGCTGAAGCAGGTGCTATGATAAAAAATGATACATGGTATGAGAGTGAGCTGCCTAAGGGAAAGAAAGCTGTATCTAGTAGATGGATCTTCACAATCAAGTATCTAGCAAATGGACAGATTGATAGAAAGAAGACCAGATTGGTTGCAAGAGGATTTACACAGACCTATGGAGAGGATTACATTGATACCTTTGCACCAGTAGCTAAGTTGCACACAGTTCGGATTGTGTTGTCCATTGCAACAAACTTGGAGTGGGATTTGTGGCAAATGGATGTGAAGAATGCTTTCCTGCAAGGTGAACTTGAAGATGAAGTATACATGCATCCGCCTTCTGGTCTTGAGCATCTAGTAAAGCCAAGGAATGTTTTGAGGTTGAAGAAGGCAATATATGGGCTGAAACAATCACCCAGAGCTTGGTACAGGAAGCTGAGTACAACACTCAATGGGAGAGGCTTTAGGAAGTCTGAATTAGATCACACTCTCTTCACCTTGACAGGACCTTCAGGGATCATTGTGATTCTAGTGTATGTGGATGATTTGATTATCACAGGGAGTGATAAGGCAGGGATTCAAGCTCCTAAGGAGTTTCTCAAATCTGTGTTTGACATCAAGGATTTGGGAGAGATGAAGTATTTTTTGGGCATTGAGATATGCAGATCAAAGGAGGGTTTGTTTATGTCTCAAAGGAAGTATACTATGGATATGTTGAAGGAGACTGATGTGCTTGGAGGTAAGATAGCCAAGACACCCCTAGAGGAGGGATATAAGGTTCTACTTGAGGGGGAGGTATGTTGAAATGAGCTGAGTATAATGTGTGAGAAGGCACAAGGAGTTGAGAGACTGAAAGGGAAAGAAGGTATGAGTCTTTGGGAGAGTTTGTGATCAGCCATAGCCGTACAATCCATACTGAAGGTACTGGCCGTACAAGCTGTACATATCAAGGGCGATCACAAACATTAACCAAAGGTGAAAGTTAAAATGAGGAGTTAGAGTGGTAAACGGTCTGAGCCTCAGTCTTGGATAAGAATCAGACCGTTGGAAGAAGGATAAGACTCACCATGACAGCCTGTCCCATGCTGGAAAGGTAAAGCAAAAGCAAAGATGCTTCACACTTGTGAGATCAGCCATTGGATCGATTTAAACCTTGTCTTGCTCCTGTATTGACTTCACATGCTTAGCCTTATCCCTAGAGTCTTGGAAACCCTTGTAACCTGTCCTATATATTGTAAACTCTCTCATTAATAAAAGATTACACAGTTTGAGTCATTCTCTCTCTCTTGTTCTTGAGTGTTCATCATGATTCTTCACTAATCTTTTCATAATCCAATCTCATTCTCTTATTCTCTAAATCACTCTAATCTTAGTTACTCGTTTCAATCTGTTTCTGCTTTAAAAAATAATGCATTGTGGCATGCTAGACTAGGCCATCCTCATGTTAGAGCTTTGAACTTAATGTTACCAGGTGTTATGTTTAAAAATAATGAATGTGAAGCATGTATATTGGATAAACATTGTAGAACTGTTTTCCAAAAGTCTAGTACTATTTATGAAAACTGTTTTGATCTTGTGCATTCTGATGTATGGACTGCTCCTTGTTTATCTAGAGAAAGTTATAAGTGTTGAAATGAGCTGAGTATAATGTGTGAGAAGGCACAAGGAGTTGAGAGACTGAAAGGGAAAGAAGGTATGAGTCTTTGGGAGAGTTTGTGATCAGCCATAGCCGTACAATCCGTACTGAAGGTACTGGCCGTACAAGCTGTACATATCAAGGGCGATCACAAACATTAACCAAAGGTGAAAGTTAAAATGAGGAGTTAGAGTGGTAAACGGTCTGAGCCTCAGTCTTGGATAAGAATCAGACCGTTGGAAGAAGGATAAGACTCACCATGACTGCCTGTCCCATGCTGGAAAGGTAAAGCAAAAGCAAAGATGCTTCACACATGTGAGATCAGCCATTGGATCAATTTAAACCTGGTCTTGCTCCTGTATTGACTTCACATGCTTAGCCTTATCCCTAGAGTCTTGGAAACCCTTGTATCCTGTCCTATATATTGTAAACTCTCTCATTAATAAAAGATTACACAGTTTGAGTCATTCTCTCTCTCTTGTTCTTGAGTGTTCATCATGATTCTTCACTAATCTTTTCATAATCCAATCTCATTCTCTTATTCTCTAAATCACTCTAACTCTTTCTATAAATCTTATATGGTATCGAGCCAGGTTCCTCATAGCCTGGTGTGTTCATTCCATAAATCTTCAGCTTCAGTTCAGTACAAGATCACGATCTGAGTTATGCAAGATAAGATGGAAGGAAACAAGGTGCTGGCGGTTCGGTTACATTAAAAGGTGGTGGAAACTACCTGCTTTGGTCAAGGCTGGTGAAAACAGTCATTGGGAGCAAGGGTTTATGGGGTCCGCGTCACAGATGGAGTCCCAAAACCAGTTCTATAGATGGAGGATCCACGGAGATAGTTGTAGCCGATCAAGAGAAGTGGTATGAAGAGGACCTAAAGGTGTTGGCCGTGTTGCAAGGGTCACTTGAAGCTTCAATCTTGGAGGCATATAGCTACTGCGAGACCCCTAAAGCGTTGTGGGAGGCGCTTCAGAAAGTGTATGGCAACATCTCCAATCTGAGCAGGGTGTTTGAAGTAAAGAGCTATCAACACACTGATGCAAGAAGAGGAGGAGTTCACTAAACACTTGGGAAAGTTCAGGGCCTTGTGGTCTGAACTAGAGATGTTGAGGCCAAATACCAATGATGAGGCTATGCTTATGGAGGCGTGAGCAAGACCAAGTGTTTGGCTTGTTATTGACACTGAATCCGGTTTACAAGGATGTGATAAAGCATATCTGAGGTCCCCAAAGCTCCGTCCTTTGATGATGTGTGCACAGCTACAAAAGGAGGATGATTCTCTTAGCCTGTTTGGTGGAAAGGGGAGATGACCTCGGCAAATCAAGTTGAGACGGTCCAAGCAAACAAAGCGCTTATAAAGGAGATGAGAGGAAGTTTGGTGGCAAGCTGTGACCCTGCTGAAGCGAGGGCACAAGAGGAGTCAATGCTGGATCCTCCATCCCCACCTCAAGCCATCCAAGTTTGTTAAGGACCGAGAAGGAAGGGCTCATCTCTCAGCTGAATCAAGTGAGGCGGATCATCAAGGGGAAGCAATGGTGCTGGTGTGAGAGCTGAGGAGAGTGATGTCAAAGCTATGGCATCTCAGCACACGTCCGGAAGAGCAGTATGGAGCATGAGATGATCAGGCGTTCGACATTGATGCCCTCATCAAGGCTCTCAAGGACAATGGTAGTTCTCTTACTCATACTCTAGGATACTCATATGCTGCGTGTAGTATACCTAGGAGACTTGAAAACATAGAAACTGAACTGAAAATCCTAGAACATCTATTGCTAGAATTGAATCACCAAGTGGATTTGCTGTTCAAAACATGATTAAACCTTTAATTGTGGATTCTGGTGCCTCTCATCATATGATAAGTGACACTAGTCTTATAAAAGATCTAGAACCAACTACTGGTCATGTTATGATTGCAAATGGTGATAGGATAGCAATAAAAGAATAGGAAACCTGAAACTATTTGATAAGGAGTCAAAGCTTTCTATATGCCTGAATTTACATCTAATCTATTATCGTCAAGAAATGCACTACTGATTTACATTGCAATGTTATCTTTAGTCCTAATGATGTGAAGTTTCAGGATATTGAGAGTCATAAGTTGATTGGAAAAGGAGTAACCAAAGGAGATCTCTATATGCTTGAAGACATTGCTCTGTTTCTAATCTTAGTTACTCGTTCAATCTGTTTCGCTTTAAAAATAATGCATTGTCGCATGCTAGACTAGGCCATCCTCATGTTAGAGCTTTTAACTTAATGTTACCAGGTGTTATGTTTAAAAATAATGAATGTGAAGCATGCATATTGGGTAAACATTGTAGAAGCTGTTTTCCAAAAGTCTAGTACTATTTATGAAAACTATTTTGATCTTGTGCATTCGATGTATGGACTGCTCCTTGTTTATCTAGAAAGTTATAAGTGTTGAAATGAGCTGAGTATAATGTGTGAGAAGGCACAAGGAGTTGAGAGACTGAAAGAAGGTATGAGTCTTTGGGAGAGTTTGTGATCAGCCATAGCCGTACAATCCGTACTGAAGGTACTGGCATTACAAGCTGTACATATCAAGAGGCGATCACAAACATTAACCAAAGGTGAAAGTTAAAATGAGGAGTTAGAGTGGTAGCGGTCTGAGCCTCAGTCTTGGATAAGAATCAGACCGTTGGAAGAAGGATAAGACTCACCATGACAGCCTGTCCCATGCTGGAAAGGTAAAGCAAAAGCAAAGATGCTTCACACATGTGAGATCAGCCATTGGATCAATTTAAACCTGGTCTTGCTCCTGTATTGACTTCACATGCTTAGCCTTATCCCTAGAGTCTTGGAAACCCTTGTATCCTGTCCATATATTGTAAACTCTCTCATTAATAAAAGATTACGGTTTGAGTCATTCTCTCTCTCTTGTTCTTGAAAGTGTTCATCATGATTCTTCACTAATCTTTTCATAATCCAATCTCATTCTCTTATTCTCTAAATCACTCTAACTCTTTATATAAATCTTATATGGTATCAGAGCCAGGTTCATCAAGAACCTGAGCTGCTTGGCTTCCACCTGAGGCCAAGCTCTGGAAATCCAACCCTTGAAGACATTCCCATCGAGTTCAGTTTCCCCTTGAGAAGAGACTGGAAGCTGGTGTCTTTCATCCTTTCTCTGCTATACTTGATGGAGACTCATTGGAAGCGGTGTATGGAGGGACTCACGAACCTCATCAAAGTTTACCTCCTCGAGAGCTTTCTTCATCGGTTCATCATGAAAGATGTCGAGATGAGGCGCTAGAAGACTTGAAGAAAGGAGGAGTCTTTGAGTTGGAGAAACAAGAAGGTGGCCATGAACTGAAGGGTAGGAGGTGGGTGACTATCCAGACTCTCAGATTCAACAAAAGCCATGGCGAGTCCCACTTTGAGGTTTAAGAACCAACTGGTTCCTTGGTATGTATTTAAAACTTCTTGATAATGAGCTTGTGTTGTTGTTGGTTATAATGTGTGGTGTAATTGAAAACATTAGTTGTTAAAGATTGATAAATTAAAATGTTAGAATCTGTCGAGGATACTTTAAGAGCTTTGTTTTGTGTTGAATGAACTTAATATGTAGCTCGGGTCATAGTGATGCTTGTTGTGATTAGTGAATCCACTTGCATACATGGATTGAAACTGAATTGAAAATAGTCTTGTGGCTGTTTACATTGAAGCATTAGATTCATGTCTAAGTGCTGAGTAAAGCTTTCTTAAGAGTGCCTAAGTAAGTTGTCTTGAATGCGATTAGGATCTTGCTTTGTATTTAGAGAATGGTTGCTTGCAATAAGAACTTGACATTGTCTTGATTCTATCTAATGCTATAAAGCTTGAGACATTGGTGATCAAACTTGATGAAGTCAAGGATTGATCCCAATGCAATTGTCTTATCTTTGCTGGAGTTTGAGTGGTGTTTCGGGTTCACGAAGTGTTCTTTGCTCACCATCCATCCAGTAGAAGAGGAGAACTTTGCCATTGTTAAAGCAATGGAGAAAGACTTGTGTGTATGGCGGTTGAGATAGCGCAGCTAGTGATAGTGATGTGCTTGGTTCATGGAGACACACACAAATAAGGTCATCACCTAAGTCTTGGGGAGACTGATGACCTGAAGGCATTGGGCTGAAGGCAATGGCAGATCGGGTTGGGTTAGCGGCTGTACGTAGGTAATTACCGGTTTGAAGTCTGATTGCTCACTTCAAAGCTTGCACCTATACTAAGTCAAGCTTGAGGTGTGGATTCAGTGAGCTACCAGAAGATCCTCTAAGCTCAATGACCTGGTTCCGAAGGCCATTGCAAGCTGATCATGTGTAGATGCAGCCGAGAGTAGAGGGAAGAAAAGCGACTCAATGAGCTTCTAATAAAGTACTTGGAGGAGTAGGCTGGGTATCTCCTCAGTGCAATGGTGGCAAGTGGGAGTAAGCATCAAGTCTGAAGATGGAGGTGTTCCCAAAGGTTGTTCATGAAGCTTAGTAAGTGCTCACCTTGAAGCTTGGACCTTCACATGCTGGGTCTTAAGCTTGAGAGGAGTGAGCTTGTGTGATGAAAGGAGAAGCTGTTAAGCTTAGCAGAGTGAGGACTCAAGTGGCAAAATGAAGAGCCACTCCTCACCATCTTAAACAGGGTAAACCTAGTCTCATCATTTTTTTTAATATAGGTTTATAGCTTCTAGTAGAATGTCTGAAATTTAATTGCGGAAATATTTTCTGCTGCATTGTCTTATTGATATTAAGTAATGTCTAGAGTCCCAAAATCTCTTGTTCTGTTCATTGCATCTTGTGTATTGCCATAGCTTGAAATCATCATGAATGTGTTGTAGAATTGAGTAGAATGTCTACTGCTTGCATCATGATTGATAAGTACATTTTGCATACATAAGCATGTCTCATCTTGTCTAAGTTCAATCCTATTGTTGTCGTGCTATTGCTATGTTTAATCCATCATTGATTGTCTTGCATCAATTAGAAACTGTCTAAGTTGCTTGCATCATTGGTATTGATTGGAGCTGTTGTGCATAGCTTTAATATTGCTCATGGATTGAACTGTTGCATTCATATAGCTAAAGCTTTAGATTGTTGCATTCATGTAGTAATGCATTTAAAATGAGCCTAAATTGCAAATGTCTTGATAAGCTTGGGCATATAGAACTTAAAATAGAACTTGCATTGTCATTGTTAGAGATTGAAATCTACTTGTCTTGACTCAGTAGGTTCGATTGTTGCTATGCCATAGTTAAATCCATCAGTGATGTCTTATAAGCAAGTATGTCTAAGCTATTTGAATCATTGGCTTTGATAAAACTAGTGATCATAAGCATGAATTGAGTCACTCTTGTTAGCCTTGATTGCATAAGTATCATCTAGGCTTGTGTTTCATTTGGGTTAAATCTATTTCATTCATATAGTGAGTATGTAACCTAATGCATTCATTTATTGTTGCATTTAAAAAATGAATTGATTGTCTTTGTTGATTGTCTTGATTGTCTAGCTTATTTCCAAGTATCATATATTATTGTGGCATTGGTGATCAAACAGGCTGGATAATCTTGGTTTGATTCCAATGGGATGATCTGATCTTGCATTGAGTTGTGGTGGTGTTAGGTATACAAGGAATGTGATACATGTAACTTCGCCAACAACCAAGAATGTAAAGACAAAGGTCTTGTGATAGAATATGCAATGAGAGATGGCCATTGCATAATACCATTGGACATATTTAGTCCTTAGTCTGAGGAAGTGTAGCATGGGTCATTATGCAATGAGAGGAGGTGTGTCTTGTGAGACTCTCTATGGTGATTCAAACACCTAGTTCTGGTTAAGGAAGAGTAAACTCACAAGAAGAAAGCTATCATGAAAGATGATAGTTATTAGACCATGGAGATGCATAGGATCATCACAAGCTTAGCTCTTCTAGTCTGGGTTCTAAGCTTGAGGGAGTCTTAATGCATACGATCCATGGTCAGTAACAAGTCTTTTGCAAAAGCTTCTACAAGGATTATCAACGGGACCAAGTCAGTGGCGTGTCTAGGCAAGAGGCTGTTCAGAGCAGCCTTGGCAGTGGGGAAAAGGCTCTCCATCAATCGTCTTCAATGAGAGGTGATTGAGGAAGCTGATGAATCCATTCTGCCTTTCGAAGTTGATGATGCCATGAAGATGGTGCATTGGCGAGTTAGGAAACTCACAAAAACACAGGGAAGTTCCCTTAGACTTTTAAACTCTTTCTTCAAATCTTCTTCACTCATCTTATTCATTGCTTGTGCGTGAAAGATACTTAAAATGATTATGATTGAATTGATTGTGTGCATCAAGTGTGATGAAGGATATTCATTTTCTTGGTTTTGATAGTACTGATGCACCTTTGGGATAATGTATCAGGTACCATTGCTTGATGCCTCATTAAGCAGTTCGGGTCATCTCTTAGCTTCTCTAAAGAGGCTGTGAAGTCTGTTGAGAGAGATTCAAACCTGTGTCGATGAAGGCAAGCCGTGTGTGAAGTGATTGATCAGCCTCACTGGTGTTTTGAAGATGATCTGGTGGTGTCAAGCTTCTCTAAGATGGCTGTGAAGTCAGTTGAGAGAGACTTCAAACCGGTTCCATGAAGAGGTGAAGCTGAAGTGTCAAGTGTAGGCAAAGCTGTGAAGAGTTGCTGCACCTATTAGGCCGTGATCGAGCTTCTTGTGTCTAACCACATTGGTTCTAAGGCACAAGAGCTCACTGGCCAATCCACAGGCTTTGGAGAGCTCTACTCTTTTTCCCTTGCAAGGTTTTGTCCCAATGGGTTTTCCTTGTAAGGTTTTAATGAGGGAGACTCTTGAGTTCAAGCAGCAGGATCCTAAAGAATCAAGCAGGGGTGTTGACTTGAAGAGTGAAATGGAGCCAAAGGAGAGTATGGAGGAGTTTGGGTCTGGTGCAAATGAGGGACAAGATCTTAAGAGATTGTCTATCAAGAGCTTCATGAGGATTTAGAAGTCTAGAAGAGTGGTGAAGGCTGTACAAAGATAGTGTTTAAGTCAGGAGGGACTTAGACACCATTGGAGATAGTTGGGTGATGGTGCAAAGATAGAAGTCAGGGTTGGGGAGTGCGAACAGACCGTGCAAAGTTAGAGGCGACCCAAAACATGATCTGGTTCATCTATTGAAGAAGCTTGGTGAAGTTGTGCAAATATAGAGGCGAGAATCGGACATCATTACCATACCATCGGATGTGGGCAGTACCACTACCGGATTGACCGAAATGGAAATGTGCAAACTTAGGGAGCAAGGAGGAGTTATCTGAGCTTGTGACTGTTGGGAATGGATAAGAGAGGAGCTGGGCGTGACCTGTTGCTAGCTGGAAAGTAGCTGGTCAAGGTAAAGCACCTTTTGACCATGGAACACCACAGGCTCCATCTTATCCATCCATTTCAAACATGGGCAATCTGAACCATCAAGCTTCTCTTACCAGATTCCTTTAGTCGAGAGACCATCACTAAGATTGTGAAGACCAGATCCAGACTACATCCTAGCCATTCATTCTCAAGTCATTTTTAGCCATTAGATTAAGGGTTTATGATTGCAAACTTGTAAAGCCTATATAAAGGCTATGTGTGGGCGTTTTGTAACCCTTATGTGAGTAAGGGGTTTCCCTTCTCCTTCTCTAATCTGAAACACTAATCTTCAGTCTCTTATTCTCTTTAGTCTCTTTAGTCTCTTAAGTCTCTTAATCTCTCTGTTCTTAAGTCTCTCATACACTCATATACACTCTCACTAATCTCTCTTCCTAAATCACCTAGAACAAGCTCTAATCATTCTTCATTGAAGCTTATACACACACACATACTACCAGAGTAGAGATCTCTTTAAAAATACTCAGCTCCTTGGGTAAGATCAATGAGTCAAGCCTTGATAGTATGGACTCCATTGTCTTTAATCTCGCTGCCTTAGTAAACATGCAAGCTGGTCTTCACTTCTTGTATAACATGGCGATATCACTCTAAGATAATCATCTGCCTCACCTTATGACAATATCATGTGCTTTGTTCTCTCATGAAACACTGAGTTGGAGGCAATGTGGATAGCTGCGATTGTCACAATGCATAGTCATAGGAGTAGTCTTTCGATCTCTAGATGCTTGAGATCCCTTGATCCACACCAACTCGTTTGTCAGCTTCAACATGGCTCATGCTCAGCTTCAGCACTTGAGCGGGAGATAACCTTCTGCTTCTTACTCTTCCAAGTAACCAAGTTCCCTCAATGAATTTACAATACCCAGTAGTTGATCTCCTGTCAACTCATCTCTGCCAATCAGCATCACAATACCCACCACTTACGTACTGCCATTACAGCCCATCCAAACTCCTTGTCCAGCTGTCCCACTTAGATACCTCAGTATCCTATCAACCATCTTCCAATGATGGACCTTTGGTGCCTGGATATGTTGACTCACTTGATTCACATAAAGCATATATCTGGCTTAGTAATGGTCAAGTAGATCAGCTTGCCAACTATCTTCTGTATAGCTTAGGATCCTCAAACAAGCTTCTCCTCACCTTATAAGATTTATATAAAGAGTTAGAGTGATTTAGAGAATAAAGAGAATGAGATTGGATTATGAAAAGATTAGTGAAGAATCATGATGAACACTTTCGAGAACAAGAGAGATGACTCAGCTGTGTAATCTTTTATTAATGAGAAAGTTTATAGGGCAGGGATACAAGGGTTTCCAAGACTCTAGGGATAAGGCTAAGCATGTGAAGTCAATACAGAGAGCAAGACCAGGTCGATCCAATGGCTGATCTCACATGTGTGAAGCATCTTTGCTTTTGCTTTACCTTTCCAGCATGGGACAGGCTGTGGTGAGTCTTATCCTTCTTCCAGCGGTCTGATTCTTATCCAGGCTGAGGCTCAGACCGTTTACCACTCTAACTCCTCATTTTAACTTTCACCTTTGGTTAATGTTTGTGATAAGCCCTTGATATGTACAGCTTATGCGGCTGTACCTTCAGTGCGGTTATGCGGCTATGGCTGATCAAACTCTCCCAAGACTCATACCTTCTTTCCCTTTCAGTCTCTCAACTCCTTGTGCCTTCTCACACATTATACTCAGCTCATTTCAACACTCCCCTCAAGCTTGATCTTGGTGATTGATCAAGCTTGGAAATGAGATCTTCCACATTAAAAACCTCACCAAGGAAAACCCATTGGGACAAAACCTTGATGAGGAAAAAGTAAAGAGCCCATGGTTAAAGGGAACTCAACCACTTGTTGTGAGATCAATGAGCCAGCCTGATGTGGATGGACTCCATGGTCTTTTGCCTTGTAGCTTTGGTGAAGACATCAGCTAACTGATCTTCACTTCGGTATAGCATGGCAAGATCACTCCCAAGACTATCATCTGCCTCACCTTATGACAATCCACTTCAATGTGCTTGGTTCTTTCATGAAACACCGAGTTGGAGGCTATGTGAATGGCGGCTTGGTTATCACAATGCATAGTCATAGGTGTAGCTTGCTCAATTCCCAAATGCTTCAGATCCCTTGATCCATACCAACTTCGTTGGTGAGCTTCAACATTGCCTATACTCAGCCTCAGCACTTGAGCGCGATACCACCTTCGCTTCTTGCTCTTCCATGTCACTAGATTTCCTCCAATGAAGGTGCAATAGCCTGTGGTTGATCTCTATCAGCTCGATCGCCAGCCCAATCAGCATCCACGGTACCCAGCGACTTGGTACTCTTGTTGCATCCTAACCAGACTCCGGACTGGCTGATCCATTCAGATACATCAAGAGCCTCTCCACCATCGCCATGATGTTCCGCTTGCATGTGTTGACTTACCTGATTCACAGCAAAGCAGATATCGGGGCGTGTGATTGTTAAGTATATGAGCTTACCCACTATCTTCCTATAAAGCTTGGGATCATGGAACAGCTTGCTGTCCTCAAGCTCCCCTCGCGTGGAACCTTATACCCATCCTCCATGGGCATTTTGGCTATCTTCCCTCCTAGCACACCTGCATCTTTCAAAAGATCAAGTGCATACTTTCTTTGAGACATGAATAGGCCTTCCTTGGATCTACATATCTCAATCCCAAGTATTTCATTTCTCCCAAGTCTTTGATTTCAAAAGCAGATTTGAGAAACTTTTTGTTTCTCTTATCCCAATCTTATCACTACCTGTTATGATGATATCATCAACATACACAAGTAGACAGATGATACGATGGAGTAGTAAGAGTGAAGAGAGTGTGGTCAACTCGGACTTCCTAAAGCCAGCCCATTGAGTGGTCTTGAGCTTGTTGTACCAGGCTCTGGGGATTGTTTCAAACCATAGATAGCCTTCTTTAGTCTTAGAACATTCCCAGGCTTCACAAGACCTTCTAAGCCTGGTGGAGGATACATATAGACTTCATCCTCTAACTCTCCTTGAAGGAATGTATTCTTCACATCCATCGCCACAAATCCACTCAAGATTCACAGCCAAAGACAATACTATCCTGATGGTGTGTAACTTAGCAAGGAGCAAATGTATCTATGTAGTCCTCTCCATATGTTTGAGTGTATCCTCTAGCCACCAATCTTGTCTTTCTCCTATCAATCTGTCCATTTGGCAAGTAATTGATGGTGAATATCCATCTACTTGTAACAGCCTTCTTCCCTTTGGGAGTTCACTTTCAAACCAAGTGTCATTCTTAATCATTGCATTTGCTTCATCTCCAACCGACTCCTTCCATTCCTCATGCATCATAGCCTCTTCATATGATCTTGGCACAAAGCTCTCATCTAAGCTTGTCATGAAGCAATGATCAGATGGGAAATGGGCAAAGGAACACACTGCTTGGGAGGGATGCTCCACAGCCTGGGCATTGTAGTACACTCGTGTTTACCAGTTGGAAGCATCCTTCTTCAACCGTGTGCTTCTCCTTAGTGGTGCTTCAGCGGGACATTATCCTTGATGAGGCTGAGACTGGTTCAGTTTCTTCTTGCTGTTCTTCTTGCTGTTGCACATTGTCTTCCTCTTCTTGTAAACTTTCTTCAGTTCTGGTTCACCCATTGCCTCAACCCCTTCATCTTGCATCATCACACACTGATCAGGGTCTCTCAAGCCTTCTTACGGATGGCTTGCTTCTTCAATTCATTCCCCTCTCATGATTAGAGTGGGATGTTCCTTCAGCTCGAGGAGAACTAGATGTGTTCCGTCCTCCTTGATCCTGGGTTAGATTGATCCCAAGACCTTCCCATATGATCCTAAGGCTCTTGGCCTTATCAGAATCGAGATAGATCTTTCAAATCCTCCCAGCTCCGCTCTTCATAGTATCCCTTACCCTCCATGAACTTTACTTCTCTAGATACATGTACTCTTCTTGTCTTTGGATCAATGCACTTGTATCCCTTGAGATGATGAGTATCAATGAACATTGTTCTTATACTCTTTGGCTCCAGCTTGTTTCTCATCTCTCCGGTACCATCACATAGCTTACACAACCAAAACACTCTCAGTCGTTTAGGGATGGCTTGATCTTGTTAAGAACTTCAAATGGAGACTGATCTTGCAACACTCTGAATTACGTTATCCTATTAATCGGATATGCCTTGAGACATGACTACATCTCCAATACCTCTTAGGAACATTGCTTTGAAACATCATGGACCGAGCAACTTCCATAAGATGTCGGTTCTTCCTTTCTGCCACACCATTCTGCATAGGGACAACTAGTTTGGTGAAGAATCCCATGCTGAGCTAAGTGTTGCTTGAATAATCTGCTTGTATACTCACCACCATTATCGATCTGAAAATCTTAATCTTGGCATTATATTGGTTAGTCACATAGCATTGAAAGTTCTTAAATGCTTCAAGCACACTATCTTTTGTTTTAATGAGTGTTATCCAGGTGTATTTAGATTTTTCATCAATGAATGTTACAAAGTACTTATAACTTTCTCTAGATAAACAAGGAGCAGTCCATACATCGGAATGCACAAGATCAAAATAGTTTTCATAAATAGTCTAGACTTTTGGAAGCGGTTCTACAATGTTTACCCAATATGCATGCTTCACATTCATTATTTTTAAACATAACACCTGGTAACATTAAGTTAAAAGCTCTAACATGAGGATGGCCTAGTCAGCATGCGACAATGCATTATTTTTAAAGCGAAACAGATTGAAGCAGTAACTAAGATTAGAAAGCGGGAGAACATGTCTTCAAGCATATAGAGATCTCCTTTGGTTACTCCTTTTCCAATCAACTTATGACTCTCAATATCCTGAAACTTCACATCATTAGGACTAAAGATAACATTGCAATGTAAATCAGTAGTGCATTTCTTATTGAGATAATAGATTAGATGTAAATTCAGGCATATAGAAAGCTTTAGACTCCTTATCAAATAGTTTCAGGTTTCCTATTCTTTTTATTGCTATCCTATCACCATTTGCAATCATAACATGACCAGTAGTTGGTTCTAGATCTTTTATAAGACTAGTGTCACTTATCATATGATGAGAGGCACGGAATCCACAATTAAAGGTTTAATCATGTTTTGAACGACAAATCCACTTGAGTGATTCAATTCTGAATAGATGTTCTAGGGATTTTCAGTTCAGTTTCTATGTTTCAAGTCTCCTAGGTATACTACACTTGGCATATGAGTATCCTAGAGTATGAGTAAAGAGAACTACCATTGTCCTTGAGAGCCTTGATGGGGCATCAATGTCGAGCGTCGATCATCTCATGCTCCATCTTGCTCTTCGGGGCGTGCTGAGATGCCATAGCTTTGACATCACTCTCTCAGCTCTCACACCAGCACCATTGCTTCCCCTTGATGATCCGGCCCACTGATTCAGCTGAGATGAGCCCTTCCTTCTCGGTCCTTAACAAACTTGGATGGCTTGAGGTGGGGATGGAGGATCCAGCATTGACTCCTCTTGTGCCCTGGCTTCTTGCAGTGGTCACAGTTGCCACCAAACTTCCTCTCATCTCCTTTATAAGCGCCTTGTTTGCTTGGACCGTCTCAACTTGATTTGCGAGGTCATCTCCCCTTTCCACCAAACAGGCCGAGAATCATCCTCCTTTTGTGGCTGTCTTTACATCATCAAGGGCCGGGAGCTTTGGGGACCTCAGCATATGCTTTATCACATCCTTGTAAGCGGTTCAGTGTCAATAACAAGCCAAACACTTGGTCTTGCTCCGCCTCTCCATAAGCATAGCCTCATCATTGGTATTTGGCCTCAACATCTAGTTCAGACCACAGGCCTGAACTTTCCCAAGTGTTTAGTGAACTCCTCCTCTTCTTGCATCAGTGTGTTGATAGCTCTCTTTACTTCAAACACCCTGCTCAGATTGGAGATGTTGCCATACACTTTCTGAAGCGTCTCCTAGCGCCTTAGGGGTCTCGCGATAGCTATATGCCTCCAAGATTGAAGCTTCAGTGACCCTTGCAACCGGCCAACACCTTTAGGTCCTCTTGCGCCCTTCTCTTGATCGGCTACAACTATCTCCGTGGATCCTCCATCTATAGCAACTGGTTTTGGACTCCATCTGTGGCGTGACCCCAAACCCTTGCTCCCAATGACTGTTTTCACCAGCCAACAGGTAGTTTCCACCACCTTTTAATGTAGCGGAACCGCCAGCACCTTGTTTCCTTCCATCTTATCTTGCATAACTCAGATCGTGATCTGAGTTATGCAAGATAAGATGGAAGGAAACAAGGTGCTGGCGGTTCGGTTACATTAAAAGGTGGTGGAAACTACCTGCTTTGGTCAAGGCTGGTGAAAACAGTCATTGGGAGCAAGGGTTTATGGGGTCACGTCACAGATGGAGTCCCAAAACCAGTTGCTATAGATGGAGGATCCACGGAGATAGTTGTAGCCGATCAAGAGAAGTGGGCTAAGAGGACCTAAAGGTGTTGGCGTGTTGCAAGGGTCACTTGAAGCTTCAATCTTGGAGGCATATAGCTACTGCGAGACCCCTAAGGCGTTGTGGGAGGCGCTTCAGAAAGTGTATGGCAACATCTCCAATCTGAGCAGGGTGTTTGAAGTAAAGAGCTATCAACACACTGATGCAAGAAGAGGAGGAGTTCACTAAACACTTGGGAAAGTTCAGGGCCTTGTGGTCTGAACTAGAGATGTTGAGGCCAAATACCAATGATGAGGCTATGCTTATGGAGGCGTGAGCAAGACCAAGTGTTTGGCTTGTTATTGACACTGAATCCGGTTTACAAGGATGTGATAAAGCATATGCTGAGGTCCCCAGCTCCGTCCTTTGATGATGTAAA
This sequence comes from Brassica carinata, assembly GCA_016771965.1. Lineage (NCBI taxonomy): Eukaryota > Viridiplantae > Streptophyta > Magnoliopsida > Brassicales > Brassicaceae > Brassica > Brassica carinata. The sequence goes on from CM028697.1 coordinate 41,111,551, forward strand.
GCACAGCTACAAAGGAGGATGATTCTCTTGGCCTGTTTGGTGGAAAGGGGAGATGACCTCGGCAAATCAAGTTGAGGCGGTCCAAGCAAACAAGGCTTATAAAGGAGATGAGAGGAAGTTTGGTGGCAACTGTGACCACTGCAAGCCAGGGCACAAGAGGAGTCAATGCTGGATCCTCCATCCCCACCTCAAGCCATCCAAGTTTGTTAAGGACCGAGAAGGAAGGGCTCATCTCTCAGCTGAATCAAGTGAGGCGGATCATCAAGGGGAAGCAATGGTGCTGGTGTGAGAGCTGAGGAGAGTGATGTCAAAGCTATGGCATCTCAGCACGTCCGGAAGAGCAGTATGGAGCATGAGATGATCAGGCGTTCGACATTGATGCCCTCATCAAGGCTCTCAAGGACAATGGTAGTTCTCTTACTCATACTCTAGGATACTCATATGCTGCGTGTAGTATACCTAGGAGACTTGAAAACATAGAAACTGAACTGAAAATCCTAGAACATCTATTGCTAGAATTGAATCACCAAGTGGATTTGCTGTTCAAAACATGATTAAACCTTTAATTGTGGATTCTGGTGCCTCTCATCATATGATAAGTGACACTAGTCTTATAAAAGATCTAGAACCAACTACTGGTCATGTTATGATTGCAAATGGTGATAGGATAGCAATAAAAAGAATAGGAAACCTGAAACTATTTGATAAGGAGTCTAAAGCTTTCTATATGCCTGAATTTACATCTAATCTATTATCTGTCAAGAAATGCACTACTGATTTACATTGCAATGTTATCTTTAGTCCTAATGATGTGAAGTTTCAGGATATTGAGAGTCATAAGTTGATTGGAAAAGGAGTAACCAAAGGAGATCTCTATATGCTTGAAGACATTGCTCCTGTTTCTAATCTTAGTTACTCGTTTCAATCTGTTTCTGCTTTAAAAAATAATGCATTGTCGCATGCTAGACTAGGCCATCCTCATGTTAGAGCTTTTAACTTAATGTTACCAGGTGTTATGTTTAAAAATAATGAATGTGAAGCATGCATATTGGGTAAACATTGTAGAACTGTTTTCCAAAAGTCTAGTACTATTTATGAAAACTATTTTGATCTTGTGCATTCTGATGTATGGACTGCTCCTTGTTTATCTAGAGAAAGTTATAAGTACTTTGTAACATTCATTGATGAAAAATCTAAATACACCTGGATAACACTCATTAAAACAAAAGATAGTGTGCTTGAAGCATTTAAGAACTTTCAATGCTATGTGACTAACCAATATAATGCCAAGATTAAGATTTTCAGATCTGATAATGGTGGTGAGTATACAAGCAGATTATTCAAGCAACACTTAGCTCAGCATGGGATTCTTCACCAAACTAGTTGTCCCTATACTCCTCAGCAGAATGGTGTGGCAGAAAGGAAGAACCGACATCTTATGGAAGTTGCTCGGTCCATGATGTTTCAAAGCAATGTTCCTAAGAGGTATTGGAGTGATGTAGTCATGTCTGCGTGCTATCTGATTAATAGGATACCGACCAGAGTGTTGCAAGATCAGTCTCCATTTGAAGTTCTTAACAAGATCAAGCCATCCCTAAACGACTTGAGAGTGTTTGGTTGTGTAAGCTATGTGATGGTACCGGGAGAGATGAGAAACAAGCTGGAGCCAAAGAGTATAAGAACAATGTTCATTGGATACTCATCATCTCAGAAGGGATACAAGTGCATTGATCCAAAGACAAGAAGAGTACATGTATCTAGAGAAGTAAAGTTCATGGAGGGTAAGGGATACTATGAAGAGCGGAGCTGGGAGGATTTGAAAGATCTATCTCGGGATTCTGATAAGGCTGCGAGCCTTAGGATCATATGGGAAGGTCTTGGGATCAATCTAACCCAGGATCAAGGAGGACGGAACACATCTAGTTCTCCTGGAGCTGAAGGAACATCCCACTCTAATCATGAGAGGGGGAATGAAATTGAAGAAGCAAGCCATCCAGAAGAAGGCTTGAGAGACCCTGATCAGTGTGTGATGATGCAAGATGAAGGGGTTGAGGCAATGGGTGAACCAGAACCTGAAGAAAGTTTACAAGAAGAGGAAGACAATGTGCAACAGCAAGAAGAACAGCAAGAAGAAACTGAACCAGTCTCAGTCTCATCAAGGGATAATGTCCCGGCTGAAGCACCACTAAGGAGAAGCACACGGTTGAAGAAGGATGCTTCCAACTGGGTAAACACGAGAGTGTACTACAATGCCCAGGCTGTGGAGCATCCCTCCCAAGCAGTGTGTTCCTTTGCCCATTTCCCATCTGATCATTAGCCTTCATGACAAGCTTAGATGAGAGCTTTGTGCCAAGATCATATGAAGAGGCTATGATGCATGAGGAATGGAAGGAGTCGGTTGGAGATGAAGCAAATGCAATGATTAAGAATGACACTTGGTTTGAAAGTGAACTCCCAAAGGGGAAGAAGGCTGTTACAAGTAGATGGATATTCACCATCAATTACTTGCCAAATGGACAGATTGATAGGAGAAAGACAAGATTGGTGGCTAGAGGATACACTCAAACATATGGAGAGGACTACATAGATACATTTGCTCCTGTTGCTAAGTTACACACCATCAGGATAGTATTGTCTTTGGCTGTGAATCTTGAGTGGGATTTGTGGCAGATGGATGTGAAGAATACATTCCTTCAAGGAGAGTTAGAGGATGAAGTCTATATGTATCCTCCACCAGGCTTAGAAGGTCTTGTGAAGCCTGGGAATGTTCTAAGACTAAAGAAGGCTATCTATGGTTTGAAACAATCCCCTAGAGCCTGGTACAACAAGCTCAGCACCACTCTGAATGGGCGTGGCTTTAGGAAGTCTGAGTTGGACCACACTCTCTTCACTCTTACTACTCCATCAGGTATCATCTGTCTACTTGTGTATGTTGATGATATCATCATAACAGGTAGTGATAAGATTGGGATAAGAGAAACAAAAAAGTTTCTCAAATCTGTTTTTGAAATCAAAGACTTGGGAGAAATGAAATACTTCCTTGGGATTGAGATATGTAGATCCAAGGAAGGCCTATTCATGTCTCAAAGAAAGTATGCACTTGATCTTTTGAAAGATGCAGGTGTGCTAGGAGGGAAGATAGCCAAAATGCCCATGGAGGATGGGTATAAGGTTCCACGTGAGGGGGAGCTTGAGGACAGCAAGCTGTTCCATGATCCCAAGCTTTATAGGAAGATAGTGGGTAAGCTCATATACTTAACAATCACACGTCCTGATATCTGTTTTGCTGTGAATCAGGTAAGTCAACACATGCAAGTACCAAAGGAACATCATTGGCGCATGGTGGAGAGGCTCTTGATGTATCTGAATGGATCAGCCAGTCTGGGAGTCTGGTTAGGATGCAACAAGAGTACTGAAGTCGTTAGATGCTTGTGATGCTGATTGGGCTGGCGTCGAGCTGATAGGAGATCAACCACAGGCTATTGCACCTTCATTGGAGGAAATCTAGTGACATGGAAGAGCAAGAAGCAGAAGGTGGTATCGTGCTCAAGTGCTGAGGCTGAGTATAGGGCAATGCTGAAGCTCACCAACGAGTTGGTATGGATCAAGGGGATCTTGAAGCATTTGGGAATTGAGCAAGCTACACCTATGACTATGCATTGTGATAACCAAGCCGCCATTCACATAGCCTCCAACTCGGTGTTTCATGAAAGAACCAAGCACATTGAAGTGGATTGTCATAAGGTGAGGCAGATGATAGTCTTGGGAGTGATCTTGCCATGCTATACCAGAAGTGAATATCAGTTAGCTGATGTCTTCACCAAAGCTACAAGGCAAAAGACCATGGAGTCCATCCACATCAGGCTAGGGCTCATTGATCTCACAACAAGTGGCTGAGTTCCCTTAACCATGGGCTCTTTACTCTTTTTCCCTCATCAAGGTTTTGTCCCAATGGGTTTTCCTTGGTGAGGTTTTTAATGGAAGATCTCATGGTTTCCAAGCTTGATCAATCACCAAGATCAAGCTTGAGGGGAGTGTTGAAATGAGCTGAGTATAATGTGTGAGAAGGCACAAGGAGTTGAGAGACTGAAAGGAAAGAAGGTATGAGTCTTTGGGAGAGTTTGTGATCAGCCATAGCCGTACAATCCGTCTGAAGGTACTAGCCGTTACAAGCTGTACATATCAAGGCGATCACAAACATTAACCAAAGGTGAAAGTTAAAATGAGGAGTTAGAGTGGTAAACGGTCTGAGCCTCAGTCTTGGATAAGAATCAGACCGTTGGAAGAAGGATAAGACTCACCATGACAGCCTGTCCCATGCTGGAAAGGTAAAGCAAAAGCAAAGATGCTTCACACATGTGAGATCAGCCATTGGATCGATTTAAACCTGGTCTTGCTCCTGTATTGACTTCACATGCTTAGCCTTATCCCTAGAGTCTTGGAAACCCTTGTATCCTGTCCTATATATTGTAAACTTTCTCATTAATAAAAGATTACACAGTTTGAGTCATTCTCTCTCTCTTGTTCTTGAGTGTTCATCATGATTCTTCACTAATCTTTTCATAATCCAATCTCATTCTCTTATTCTCTAAATCACTCTAACTCTTTATATAAATCTTATAAGGTAGAGGAGAAGCAGTTGTTTGAGGATCCTAAGCTATACAGGAAGATAGTTGGCAAGCTGATCTACTTGACCATTACTAGGCCAGATATATGCTTTGCGGTGAATCAAGTGAGTCAACATATCCAGGCACCAAAGGTCCATCATTGGAAGATGGTTGATAGGATACTGAGGTATCTAAGTGGGACAGCTGGACAAGGAGTTTGGATGGGCTGTAATGGCGATCTGAAGTGGTTGGGTATTGTGATGCTGATTGGGCAGGAGATAGAGTTGACAGGAGATCAACTACTGGGTATTGTAAATTCATTGGAGGGAACTTGGTTACTTGGAAGAGTAAGAAGCAGAAGGTTATCTCCTGTTCAAGTGCTGAAGCTGAGTATAGAGCCATGTTGAAGCTGACAAACGAGTTGGTGTGGATCAAGGGGATCTTGAAGCATCTAGAGATTGAGCAGACTACTCCTATGACTATGCATTGTGACAATCAAGCAGCTATCCACATTGCCTCCAACTCAGTGTTTCATGAGAGAACAAAGCACATAGAGGTGGATTGTCATAAGGTGAGGCAGATGATTATCTTAGGGTGATCTTGCCATGTTATACAAGAAGTGAAGACCAGCTTGCAGATGTGTTTACTAAGGCAGCGAGATTAAAGACAATGGAGTCCATACTATCAAGGCTTGGACTCATTGATCTTACTCCAAGGAGCTGAGTATGATTTTTAAAGAGATCTCTACTCTGGTAGTATGTGTGTGTGTATAAGCTTCAATGAAGAATGATTAGAGCTTGTTCTAGGTGATTTAGGAAGAGAGATTAGTGAGAGTGTATATGAGTGTATGAGAGACTTAAGAACAGAGAGATTAAGAGACTTAAGAGACTAAAGAGACTAAAGAGAATAAGAGACTGAAGATTAGTGTTTCAGATTAGAGAAGGAGAAGGGAAACCCCCTTACTCACATAAGGGTTACAAAAACGTCCACACATAGCCTTTATATAGGCTTTACAAGTTTGCAATCATAAACCCTTAATCTAATGGCTAAAAATGACTTGAGAATGAATGGCTAGGATGTAGTCTTGGATCTGGTCTTCACAATCTTAGTGATGGTCTCTGATTGGCTAAAGGAATCTGGTAAGAGAAGCTTGGATGGTTCAGATTGCCCATGTTTGAAATGGATGGATAAGATGGAGCCTTGTGGTGTTCCATGGTCAAAAGGTGCTTTACCTTTTGACCAGCTACTTTCCAGCTAGCAACAGGTCACGCCCAGCTCCTCTCTTATCCATTCCCAACAGTCACAAGCTCAGATAACTCCTCCTTGCTCCCTAAGTTTGCACATTTCCATTTCGGTCAATCCGGGTAAAGTTAGTGCGGCCTGCTCATCCGTCACGGTTGATGAGTACGGACCTGATGTCCGTACCTCGCCCTATATTTGCACAACTTCACCAAGCTTCTTCAATAGATGAACCAGATCATGTTTTGGGTCGCCCTAACTTTGCACGGTCTGTTCGTACCGTCTGAACCTCGGGACGCCCTATCTTTGCACCATCACCCAACTATCTCCAAATGGTGTCTAAGTCCCTCCTGGACTTAAACACTATCTTTGTACAGCCTTCACGACTCTTCTAGACTTCTCTAAATCCTCATGAAGCCTTGATAGACAATCTCTTAAGATCTTGTCCCTATCTTTGCACCAGACCCAAACTCCTCCATACTTCTCCTTTGGCTCCATTTCACTCTTCAAGTCAACACTCCCCCTCAAGCTTGACTTTAGGAGATCCTAAGCCAAGCTTGGAACTCTGAAGAGTCTCCCTCATTAAAAACCTTACAAGGAAAACCCATTGGGACAAAACCTTGCAAGGGAAAAAGAGTAGAGCTCTCCAAAGCCTAGGGATTGGCCAGTGAGCTCTTGTGCCTTAGAACCAATGTGGTTAGACACAAGAAGCTCTGGATCACGGCCTAATAGGTGCAGCAACTCTTCACAGCTTTGCCTACACTTGACACTTCAGCTTCACCTCTTCATGGAACCGGTTTGAAGTCTCCCCCTCTCAACTGACTTCACAGCCATCTTAGAGAAGCTAGGACACGACCAGATCATCTTCAAAACACCAGTGAGGCTGATCAATCACTTCACACACGGCTTGCCTTCTTCATCGACCAGGTTTGGAATCTCCCCCTCTCAACAGACTTCACAGCCTCTTTAGAGAAGCTAAGAGATGACCCGGAACTGTTTAATGAGGCATCAAGCAATGGTACCTGATACATTATCCCAAAGGTGCATCAGTACCTATCAAAACCAAGAAAATGAATATCCTTCATCACACTTGATGCACACAATCTCACAATTCAATCATAATCATTTTAAGTATCTTTTCACGCACAAGCAATGAATAAGATGAGTGAAGAAGATTTGAAGAAAGAGTTTAAAAGTCTAAGGGAACTTCCCTTGTGTTTTTGTGAGTTTCCTAACTCGGCCAATGCACCATCTTCATGGCATCATCAACTTCTTGGAAAGGCAGAATGGATTCATCAGCTTCTCCTCAATCACCTCTCATTGAAGACGCATTGATGGAGAGCCTTCTTCCCCACTCGCCAAGGCTGCTCTGAACAGCCTCTTGCCTAGACACGCCACTGACTTGGTCCGGTTGATAATCCTTGTAGAAGCTTTTGCAAAAGACTTGTTACTGACCATGGATCGTATGCATTAAGACTCCCCCTCAAGCTTAGAACCGAGACTAGAAGGAGCTAAGCTTGTGATGATCCTATGCATCTCCATGGTCTAATAACTATCATCTTTCATGATAGCTTTCTTCTTGTGAGTTTACTCTCTTCCTTAACCAGGAACTAGGGTGTTTGAATCACCATAGAGAGTCTCACAAGACACACCTCCTCTCATTGCATAATGACCCATGCTACACTTCCTGTAGACTAAGGACTAAATATGTCCAATGGTATTATGCAATGGCCATCTCTCATTGCATATTCTATCACAAGACCTTTGTCTTTACATTCTTGGTTGTTGGCGAGTTACATGTATCACATTCCTTGTATACCTAACACCACCACAACTCAATGCAAGATCAGATCATCCCATTGGAATCAAACCAAGATTATCCAGCCTGTTTGATCACCAATGCCACAATAATATATGATACTTGAAATAAGCTAGACAATCAAGACAATCAAGCAAAGACAATCAATTCATTTTTTTTTTAAATGCAACAATAAATGAATGCATTAGGTTACATACTCACTATATGAATGAAATAGATTTAACCCAAATGAAACACAAGCCTAGATGATACTTATGCAATCAAGGCGACAAGAGTGACTCAATTCATGCTTATGATCACTAGTTTTATCAAAGCCAATGATTCAAATAGCTTAGACATACTTCTAAATGCTTATAAGACATCACTGATGGATTTAACTATGGCATAGCAACAATCAGAACTGGACTGAGTCAAGACAAGTAGATTTCAATCTCTAACAATGACAATGCAAGTTCTATTTTAAGTTCTCTATATGCAATGCAAGCTTATCAGTACATTTGCAATTTAGGCTCATTTTTAAATGCATTACTACATGAATGCACAATCTTAAAGCTTTAGCTATATGAATGCAACAGGTTCAATCCATGAGCAATATTAAAGCTATGCACAACAGTTCCAATCAATACCAATGATGCAAGCAACTTAGACAGTTTCTAATTGATGCAAGACAATCAATGATGGATTAAACATAGGCAATAGCATCAGACAACAATAGGATTGAACTTAGACAGTATGAGACATGCTTATGTATGCAAAACAGCTTATCAATCATGATGCAAGCAGCAGAGACATTCTACTCAATTCTACAACACATTCATGATGATTTCAAGCTATGGCAATACACAAGACAATGCAATGAACAGAACAAGAGATTTTGGGACTCTAGACATTACTTAATATCAATAAGACAATGCAGCAGCAAAATATTTCCAGTGCAATTAGCCTAGACATTCTACTAGAAGCTATAAACTCTATATTAAAAAAAATAGATGAGACTAGGTTTACTCCCTTGTTTAAGATGGTGAGGAGTGGTCTCTTCATTTTGCCACTTGAGTCCTCACTTGCTAAGCTTAACAGCTTCTCCTTTCATCACACAAGCTCACTCCTCTCAAGCTTAAGACCGAGTATAGGGAAGGTCCAAGCTTGAAGGTGAGCACTTACTAAGCTTCATGAACAACCTTGTGGGAACACCTCCATCTTCTTCAGACTTGATGCTTACTTCCCCACTTAACCACCATTGCACTGAGGAGATACCTCAGCTTACTCTCCAAGTACTTCTTATTAGAAGCTCATTGAGTCGCTTTCTTCTTCCCTCTACTTCGGCTGCATCTACACATGATCAGCTTGCAATGGCCTTGAGGAACCAGGTCATTGAGCTTAGAGGATCTTCTGGTAGCTCACTTGAATCCACACCTCAAGCTTGACTTAGTATAGGTGCAAGCTTGAAGTGAGCCTCAATGAGACTTCAAACCGAGAGCGCATCACTACCTACAGCTGCGCTTAACCCAACCGATCTGCCATTGCCTTCAGCTCCAATGCCTTCAGGTCATCAGTCTCCCCAAGACTTAGGTGATGACCTTTACTTGTGTGTGTCTCCATGAACCAGGAGCACATCACTATCACTAGCTGCGCTATCTCAACCGGCCATACACACAAGTCTTTCTCCATTGCTTTAACAATGGCAAAGTCTTCCTCTTCTACTTGGATGGATGGTGAGCAAAGAACACTTCTTGTGAACCTGAAACACCACTCAAACTCCAGCAAAGATAAGACACAATTGCATTGGGATCAATCCTTGACTTCATCAAGTTTGATCACCAATGTCTCAAGCTTTATAGCATTAGATAGAATCAAGACAATGTCAAGTTCTTATCTATGCAAGCAACCATTCTCTAAATACAAAGCAAGATCCTAACAGATTCAAGACAACTTACTTAGGCACTCTTAAGAGCTTCTTTACTCAGCACTTAGACATGAATCTAATGCTTCAATGTAAGACAGCCACAAGACTATATGCAACAGCTTTCAATTCAGTTTCAATCCATGTATGCAAGTGGATTCAATTAATCACAACAAGCATCACTATGACCCGGAGCTAAGCATATTAAGTTCATTCAGTCACAAAACAAAGCTCTTAAAGTATCCTGGGACAGATTCTTAACATTTTAATTTATCAATCTTTAACAATCCACAGGTTTTCAATTACACCACACATTATAACCAGTCAACAACACAAGCTCATTATCAAGAAGTTTTTAGAAATCGCTTACACAAGGAACCAGGTTGGTTCCTTAAACCTCAAAGGGGACTCTGGCCATGGCTTTTGTTGAATCTGAGAGTCTGGATAGTCACCCACCTCCTACTCCTTCAGTTCATGGCCACCTTCTTGTTTCTCCAACTCAAAGACTCCTCCTTTCTTCAAGTCTTCTAGGCGCCATCATCTTGACATCTTTCATGATGAACCAGATGAAGAAAGCTCTTGGAGGAGGTACCTTGGATGAGGTTCGTGAGTCCTCTCCATACACTTCTGCTTCCAATGAGTCTCTCCATCAGTATAGGCAGGAGAAAGGATGAAAGACACGCCAGCTTCAGTCTTCTTCTCAAGGGGAAACTGAACTCGGATGGGAATGTCTTCAAGGGTTGGATTTGAGCTGAGGGTAGAGCTTGTTTTGTCTGGAAGCTACAGCTCAGGTTCGATGAACCTGGCTCACGATACCATATGATTTTTAAAGAGATCTCTACTGGTAGTATGTGTGTGTGTATAAGCTTCAATGAAGAATGATTAGAGCTTGTTCAGGTGATTTAGGAAGAGATTAGTGAGTGTATATGAGTGTATGAGAGACTTAAGAACAGAGAGATTAAGAGACTTAAGAGACTAAAGAGACTAAAGAGAATAAGAGACTGAAGATTAGTGTTTCAGATCAGAGAAGGAGAAGGGAAACCCCCTTACTCACATAAGGGTTACAAAAACGTCCACACATAGCCTTTATATAGGCTTTACAAGTTTGCAATCATAAACCCTTAATCTAATGGCTAAAATGACTTGAGAATGAATGGCTAGGATGTAGTCTTGGATCTGGTCTTCACAATCTTGGTGATGGTCTCTGATTGGCTAAAGGAATCTGGTAAGAGAAGCTTGGATGGTTCAGATTGCCCATGTTTGAAATGGATGGATAAGATGGAGCCTTGTGGTGTTCCATGGTCAAAAGGTGCTTTACCTTTTGACCAGCTACTTTCCAGCTAGCAACTGGTCACGCCCAGCTCCTCTCTTATCCATTCCCAACAGTCACAAGCTCAGATAACTCCTCCTTGCTCCCTAAGTTTGCACATTTCCATTTCGGTCAATCCGGGTAAAGTGGTGCGGCCTGCTCATTAGTGCGGTTGATGAGTGCGGACCTGATGTCCGTACCTGCATCCTATATTTGCACAACTTCACCAAGCTTCTTCAATAGATGAACCAGATCATGTTTTGGGTCGCCCTAACTTTGCACGGTCCGTTCGTACCGTCTGAACCTCGGGACGCCCTATCTTTGCACCATCACCCAACTATCTCCAAATGGTGTCTAAGTCCCTCCTGGACTTAAACACTATCTTTGTACAGCCTTCACGACTCTTCTAGACTTCTCTAAATCCTCATGAAGCCTTGATAGACAATCTCTTAAGATCTTGTCCCTATCTTTGCACCAGACCCAAACTCCTCCATACTTCTCCTTTGGCTCCATTTCACTCTTCAAGTCAACACTGAGCCCCTTAACCATGGAGTCTCCACTCTTTTTCCCTCATCAAGGTTTTATCCCAATGGGTTTTCCTTAGTGAGGTTTTTAATGAGGGAGGTCTTCATGGTTTTCAAGCTTGACTTGTTCTACATGGTCAAGCTTGAGGGGGAGTGTTGAGAAGAGGTGATACATTGATAGAGGAAGAGTATTGGGGCAGATAGTAACTTTGGAGTTTTACCACGTAACCGGTTTGACTGTGGTAACTAAGTTAAAAGCTTAGGAAGTTACTTTGCATCCCTTTGGAGAGTGGATCAGCCAAGAGGAAGTCTGGATAAAGAAGGAGTAGTTTGGATAAGGTCTGGTCATAGCTGGAAAGGTAAAGCACCTTTACAGCCTGTCCAAGCATGTGAAACACCTTTACAGCCTATCCCTTGACTTCACATGCTTATGGATTTGAAATCCTCTTTGTATTATCCTTATCTCTTCATATATAACTTGTATCTGAGACATTAAATTAATCAATGGAGATTTTGAGTATTCTCTCTATTCTCTCTACTTATTCTCTTAATCTCTTTAATCTTACACAAAAAATCTGATTGTTCTTAAACACACTCTAATACACAAAAGTGTATAATTTTTCCTCTATTTTTACTGCACATACTCAAGATCACATCATCCTCTTTCCTTCAAAAGATTTGACCTCAAATCTTGTTTTCAGAGTGAAGAAACCTTGAGATCAAGCTTGTATGTAGCTGTTTTCTGCACCAGTTGTTGTTACTTCTTATACTAACACTGAAGCTTCCTCCTGGTTCAAAACAACTTGCTGCAGGCCCTTAACAACTCTCAGATGTTCCACTAAGCTGAGCTGAAGACATACCAAAGGTCTGATCAGTAACTCACAAGCTAAAGACTTAAAGTTATCACCTTGCTCAACAATTGGAAGCACCAATTCAAGAGCTTTAGATGACCCTCGGGAACTTTTCTTCTTGTTTTATTTGATCAGGCGCGTGGCCACACTCAGCTTCTGCAACTTCTGCCTCCTCCTCGAGTTTTAAACCAAGAGTTGTTGGTTCTAGTTCAGTTTATGACTCTCCTCAATCTGTTTTATTGGAGAAGCTAATATAGAAGCTTGTAGTGTTGAGCTGAAGAAGATAGAGCTTGTACAATAATAGGGCAAGCTCGGAAGATGTCGAGAAGAGTTCAATCAAGCTTCAGAGGTGTTCTGAAGTAGTTATCTTGTGAAGTTAAGTCTAGGAAAGACTTAGACTGATCATGTGAAGGCTGTGAAGGAGTTAGAGAGAAGATGGAAGTGTGGTGCAAAGTTAGAAGTTCGATGCTGACCGTATGCGACCTAGGGCAAGCCATGAAGATGTCTGGGCAATCAAGAGGGAAGATAGGGCAATGTACAAAGATAGGGCAATGTACAAAGATAGGGCAATGTACAAAGATAGGGCAATGTACAAAGATAGGGCAATGTACAAAGATAGGGCAATGTACAAAGATAGGGCAATGTACAAAGATAGGGCAATGTACAAAGATAGGGCAATGTACAAAGATAGGGCAATGTACAAAGATAGGGCAATGTACAAAGATAGGGCAATGTACAAAGATAGGGCAATGTACAAAGATAGGGCAATGTACAAAGATAGGGCAATGTACAAAGATAGGGCAATGTACAAAGATAGGGCAATGTACAAAGATAGGGCAATGTACAAAGATAGGGCAATGTACAAAGATAGGGCAATGTACAAAGATAGGGCAATGTACAAAGATAGGGCAATGTACAAAGATAGGGCAATGTACAAAGATAGGGCAATGTACAAAGATAGGGCAATGTACAAAGATAGGGCAATGTACAAAGATAGGGCAATGTACAAAGATAGGGCAATGTACAAAGATAGGGCAATGTACAAAGATAGGGCAATGTACAAAGATAGGGCAATGTACAAAGATAGGGCAATGTACAAAGATAGGGCAATGTACAAAGATAGGGCAATGTACAAAGATAGGGCAATGTACAAAGATAGGGCAATGTACAAAGATAGGGCAATGTACAAAGATAGGGCAATGTACAAAGATAGGGCAATGTACAAAGATAGGGCAATGTACAAAGATAGGGCAATGTACAAAGATAGGGCAATGTACAAAGATAGGGCAATGTACAAAGATAGGGCAATGTACAAAGATAGGGCAATGTACAAAGATAGGGCAATGTACAAAGATAGGGCAATGTACAAAGATCATGTTTTGGGTCGCCCTAACTTTGCACGGTCCGTTAGTGCCGTCTGAACCTCGGGGCCCTATCTTTGCACCATCACCCAACTATCTCCAAATGGTGTCTAAGTCCCTCACGGACTTAAACACTATCTTTGTACAGCCTTCACGACTCTTCTAGACTTCTCTAAATCCTCATGAAGCCTTGATAGACAATCTCTTAAGATCTTGTCCCTATCTTTGCACCAGACCCAAACTCCTCCATACTTCTCCTTTGGCTCCATTTCACTCTTCAAGTCAACACTGAGCCCCTTAACCATGGAGTCTCCACTCTTTTTCCCTCATCAAGGTTTTATCCCAATGGGTTTTCCTTAGTGAGGTTTTTAATGAGGGAGGTCTTCATGGTTTTCAAGCTTGACTTGTTCTACATGGTCAAGCTTGAGGGGGAGTGTTGAGAAGAGGTGATACATTGATAGAGGAAGAGTATTGGGGCAGATAGTAACTTTGGAGTTTTACCACAGTAACTTCGGTTTGACTGTGGTAACTAAGTTAAAAGCTTAGGAAGTTACTTTGCATCCCTTTGGAGAGTGGATCACGCCCAAGAGGAAGTCTGGATAAAGAAGGAGTAGTTTGGATAAGGTCTGGTCATAGCTGGAAAGGTAAAGCACCTTTACAGCCTGTCCAAGCATGTGAAACACCTTTACAGCCTATCCCTTGACTTCACATGCTTATGGATTTCGAAATCCTCTTTGTATTATCCTTATCTCTTCATATATAACTTGTATCTGAGACATTAAATTAATCAATGGAGATTTTGAGTATTCTCTCTATTCTCTCTCTACTTATTCTCTTAATCTCTTTAATCTTACACAAAAAAATCTGATTGTTCTTAAACACACTCTAATACACAAAAGTGTATAATTTTTCCTCTATTTTTACTGCACATACTCAAGATCACATCATCCTCTTTCCCTTCAAAAAGATTTGACCTCAAATCTTGTTTTTCAGGAGTGAAGAAACCTTGCAGATCAAGCTTGTATGTAACGTTTTCTGCACCAGTTGTTGTTACTTCTTATACTAACACTGAAGCTTCCTCCTGGTTCAAAAACAACTTGCTGCAGGCCCTTAACAACTCTCAGATGTTCCACTAAGCTGAGCTGAAGACATACCAAAGGTCTGATCAGTAACTCACAAGCTAAAGACTTAAAGTTATCACCTTGCTCAACAATTGGAAGCACCAATTCAAGAGCTTTAGATGACCCTCCAGGAACTTTTTCTTCTTGTTTTATTTGATCAGGCACGTGGCCACACTCAGCTTCTGCAACTTCTGCCTCCTCCTCGAGTTTTAAACCAAGAGTTGTTGGTTCTAGTTCAGTTTTATGACTCTCCTCAATCTGTTTTATTGGAGAAGCTAATATAGAAGCTTGTAGTGTTGAACTGAAGAGAAGATAGAGCTTGTACAATAATAGGGCAAGCTCTGGAAGATGTCCAGAAGAGTTCAATCAAGCTTCAGAGGTGTTCTGAAGTAGTTATCTTGTGAAGTTAAGTCTAGGAAAGACTTAGACTGATCATGTGAAGGCTGTGAAGGAGTTAGAGAGAAGATGGAAGTGTGGTGCAAAGTTAGGGCGTTCAGTACGGCCATGTACGGCCTAGGGCAAGCCATGAAGATGTCTGGGCAATCAAGAGGGAAGATAGGGCAATGTACAAAGATAGGGCAAGTGAGTGCGGACAGGAGGTCCGTACCAATGACCGTACAGCCCTCTCGCCCAAGTCATCGGTTAAGCCCAAATCAAGATGTGCAATGTGAGGCGGTTTACTTTGATCAATCCTTTCCTTATGTCCGTTGGGGAGTCTTGGAGGCAAAGGAAGAATCAAATGGATAAGGTGAGCTGTTGGAATGAGCTGGAAAGGTAAAGGTGCTTTACCTTTACAGCCTTGACTCATCTGATCCATCCAATTCAAATGAAGCAATCTGAGCCCTCCATTCAGTCCAACCACGACCAGCTAGCACCAGAACATCAAAGACCAGCTTCCTCTCATCCTAACCATCCATTTATCTTTAATTTACAGCCTTAGGATCTAGGTTTATGATCTGAGTTGTGTAAAGGCATAAATAAGCCTCTTAGGATCATTTTGTAACCCTTAAGGTGAGAGTCTCTCTTCTTCATAAACTTGTTCTTGGATCTTATTCTCTGGTTACTAAGTCTCTCTAATCTCTCATACCGTTCCTAATCTCTTAGTCTCTCCCATACTCTCTCGATTCTCTTAAACTCATTTCTATTCTTCATACTTCACCATACACAAATCTCTCATCTGTTCTTACATCACTCAAGCACTTGTACTCTGAAAATCTCACATGGTATCGAGCCAGGTTGCTCAGACTCCTGGTAGAAGCTTCATAACAAACACAAGCTCCAGCCCACGCCAGTTCAGCTCAGTTCACTCAGCTCCCAGCCAGCCTTTGAAGAAGTTCCTTGGCGGTTTTGCTCTTTCCAGCCTCAAGATGGAGTCCAAAAGAGCCATTGTCATCCCAGTCACTCTCAAAGGCCCCAACTACCTTCTCTGGTCACGCCTAGCCAAGACAGCCATAGGAGGAAAGGGTTTATGGAGCCATTCCATCTCAGATGTTCCAAACCACTCCAAAGCATTAGCCACACAAGCTGAAGGTGAAGCAAGTTCCAAACCGGTCTCACGAAGACAGATGGCTACAAGAAGACCTCACTGTCCTCTCCATACTCCAGAGCTCCTTGGATCCATCCATTCTTGAAGCCTACTCCTACTGTGAGAGTGCTAAAGAGATTTGGAGTACACTTGAGAAGATCTATGGGAACTGTCCAACCTCAGTAGGAGTCTTTGAGATCAAGAAGGCCATCAACAACATGTCCCAAGAAGAAGGAGTTCACTACTCATCTAGGAAAGTTCAGAGCCCTTTGGTCTGAGCTAGAGATGCTTAGACCTCAATCATTTGAGCCGGCTGTGTTGAATGAAAGAAGGGAGCAAGATAAAGTGTTTGGGCTACTCCTAACTCTCAGTCCCACCTTCAGCGGCCTCATCAAACACCTATTGAGGTCTGAGAAGCTACCTACCCTTGAAGAGGTGTGTGCTCAAGTCCAAAGGAGGAGGGCTCACCGCAGTTGTTTGGAGCAAAGGAACCACTTACCTTTGCCTCACACGCTGAAGGAAGCTCTCAGCCCATGAAACCGGTGTACAAGAAGGGGGATAGAAGAGGCCTGAGGTGTGAGCATTGCAAGAGGGATGGACACACCAAGGAGAGGTGTTGGATACTGAATCCAAGCCTCAAACCTGCCAAGTTCAACTGAGCCGTGTCCATGGAGGTTCAAGAGATCAGCTCGGATCTCTTGGTTGTAAGCAAACCTCCTAACCCTTAATAAGAGCTTGTGTCTTTATTTATTGTGCTGTGAGTGGTGTCTAGAGTCCCAGAATCTCATGTTTTGGTTATTGCATTGTCTTGTGTGTTGCCATAGCTTGAATCATCATGAATGTGTTGTAGAATTGAGTAGAATGTCTCTACTGCTTGCATCATGTTTGAAAAGCTGTTTTGCATACATAAGCATGTCTCATACTGTCTAAGTTCAATCCTAATGTGATCTGATGCTAATGCCTATGTTTAATCCATCAATGAAAGTCCTGCATCAATTAGAAATTGTCTAAGTTGCTTGCATCATTGGTCTTGATTGAAACTGTTGTGCATAGCTTTAATAAAACTCATGGATTGAACCTGTTGCATTCATATAGCTAATGCTTTAAGATTGTGCATTCATGTAGTGATGCATTTAAAAATGAACCTAAATTGCAAATGTACTGATGTAAGCTTGCATTGCATTTAGAGAACTTAAAAAAGGGAACCTAGAATGTCAATGTATTGTTTAGAGCTTGCATTGTCATTTTAGAGATTGAAATCTGCTTGTTCTTGCCTTGATTGTCTGGCTTGTTTCAAGTATTATAAATTGCTGTGGCATTGGTGATCAAACAGGATGGATGATCTTAGTTTGATCCCAATGGGATGATCTGATCTTGCATTGAGTTGTGGTGGTGTTAGGTACACAAGGAGTGATACATGTAACTCGCCAACAGCCAAGAATGTAGAGACAAAGGTCTAGTGCCATTGCATATCATCACTAGGACATGTTAATCCATAATCTACAGGAAGTGTAGTGTGATTGATTATGCAATGAGAGATGGCCATTGCATAATACCATTGGAAATATCCAGTCCAAAGTCTACAGGAAGTGTAGCATGGGTCATTTTGCAATGAGAAGTGTGTCTTGTGAGGCTCTCTATGGTGATTCAAACACCCTAGTTCCTGGTTAAGGAAGAGAGTAAACTCACAAGAAGAAAGCTATCATGGAAGACTGATAGTTATAAGACCATGGGGATGCATATGATCATCACAAGCTTAGCTCCTTCTAGTCTCGGTTCTAAGCTTGAGGGGGAGTCTTAATGCATATGATCCATGGTCAGTAACAAGTCTTTGCAAAGGCTCCTACAAAGGATCATCAGCCGGAGCTATTCTAGGCAGTCTAAGGAAGAAAGTGAACTCATCAAAGCGGCTTCTATGGTGAAGTGATTGATGAGAAGCTGATGAATTCATTCTGCCTTTCCAAGAAGTTGATGATGCCATGGAGATGGTGCAATGGCAGTGGGAACTCACCAAAACAAAAGGAAGTGTCCTAAACTCAATTCAATTCAATACATTCATCATTTCAAATCAAAGTCTAGAAATGATACTTAAAATGTTTGAATGGATTGTGTGATGTTTCTTCATAAGTACTGATGCACCTTTGGGATAATGTATCAGGTACCATTGCTTGAGCCTCACTAAAGATGTTCCTGGTCATTTCCTAGCTTCTCTAAGGTGGCTGTGAAGTCTGTTGAGAGGGGGAGATCCAAACCAGTTCTATGAAGAGGGCAAGCATAGTTTGAAGTCTTGCTCAGCCTCACTGATGTTTAAAGATGATCCGGTCGCATCCTAGCCTTTCTAAGAAGGCTATGAAGCTTGTTGAGAGGGGGAGTCCCAAACCGGTTCCATGAAGAGGTGAAGCTGAGGTGTGAACTGTGCGCAAAGCTGTGAAGTATTGCTGCACCTATTAGGCCGTGATCCAGAGCTTCTTGTGTCCAACCACACTGGTTCTAAGGCACAAGAGCTCACTGGCCAATACCTAGGCTTTGGAGAGCTCTACTCTTTTCCCTTGCAAGGTTTTGTCCCAATGGGTTTTCCTTGTAAGGTTTTAATGAGGAGACTCTTCAGAGTTCCAAGCTTGGCTTAGGATCTCCTAAAGTCAAGCTTGAGGGGAGTGTTGAACTGAAGAGAAGATAGAGCTTGTACAATAATAGGGCAAGCTCGGAAGATGTCGAAGAGTTCAATCAAGCTTGAGAGGTGTTCAAGTAGTTATCTTGTGAAGTTAAGTCTAGGAAATACTTAGACTGATCATGTGAAGGCTGTGAAGGAGTTAGAGAGAAGATGGAAGTGTGGTGCAAAGCTAGAGGCGTTCGATGCGACCGTATGCGACCTAGGGCAAGCCATGATGATGTCTGGGCAATCAAGAGGAAGATAGGGCAATGTACAAAGATAAGGCAAGTGAGTGCGGACAGGAGGTCCGTACCAATGACCGTACAGCCCACTCCTCTGCATGAAGTCATCGGTTAAGCCCAAATCAAGATGTGCAATGTGAGAGCGGTTTACTTTGATCCAATCCTTTCCTTATGTCCGTTGGGGAGTCTTGGAGGCAAAGGAAGAATCAAATGGATAAGGTGAGCTGTTGGAATGAGCTGGAAAGGTAAAGGTGCTTTACCTTTACAGCCTTGACTCATCTGATGCATCCAATTCAAATGAAGCAATCTGAGCCCTCCATTCAGTCCAACCACGACCAGCTAGCACCAGAACATCAAAGACCAGCTTCCTCTCATCCTAACCATCCATTTATCTTTAATTTACAGCCTTAGGATCTAGGTTTATGATCTGAGTTGTGTAAAGGCATAAATAAGCCTCGTAGGATCATTTTGTAACCCTTAAGCTGAGAGAGTCTCTCTTCTTCATAAACTTGTTCTTGGATCTTATTCTCTGGTTACTAAGTCTCTCTAATCTCTCATACACGTTCCTAATCTCTTAGTCTCTCCCATACTCTCTCTGATTCTCTTAAACTCATTTCTATTCTTCATACTTTACCATACACAAATCTCTCATCTGTTCTTACATCACTCAAGCACTTGTACTCTGAAAATCTCACATGTAGCTTTTCCTCCTCTTGTTTCAATGATAGAACAGGAACCACAAATCTTCTCTCAGCCGATTTTAATGTCAATTCAGACCAATAGGCAGGCTGATCTAAATTAGTAAGCTTCGTTGCTGCTTCTGGTTTTAGTTTTGGAAGTTTCCACTGCAAGACAAACCTCTTCTTCATCAAGGTCTTCATCTCCACCCATGAAATAATTTGTGGTTTTTTGTCAAATCTCCTAGTCCACTGACTGCTAGACATACCTTTTTCTTTTCAGTGTAGTATTGGAGTCCAAAGAGAAACTCCATCTTCTTTTCCCAATCAAGGTATGCCTCTGTATCAATCTTTCCATAGAAGAATGGAATTGTAAGCTCTTGTTCATATCCAGACATAGAATACAGCTTGTTAACTGATAGATTTCGTGCTCCCTTGTTGAGATGAGTTGAGACATTTGAGGTAAAGACACAAAGGAGTTGAGAACATAAAGAGGGCAAAGGAGTTAAGAGTAGGAATGGGCTGATAGGGATGGTACGGACGGAGAGGCCGTACCATTGGCCGTACAAAGGTAAAAGCGGCCAAGTAACTCTCCGGGTAACTTACATGGACTGACTTGAAGTTACACTTGACCAAGACCTTATCGAGCGTTGGAGAGGATAAGGAAGCGCAACTTGACAGCTAGGACAGGCTGGCAAGAGCTGGAAAGGAAGAGCATCTAGTCTTGGATCAAGAAGATGCTTCAAACGTGTGGAGACTATCATTGGCCGGTTCAAACTAAAGCACCAGCTCCTCTTTGACTCTACATGCTTGCTTATCCTTATGATTTCGAAAACCCTAATGTGTATTGACCTATATATATTGTGAGCTCATCATTAATAAGAATTAGACAGTTCTAAACAATCTTTCTCTTTACTCATTTCACTATGATTCTCCATTAGTCTCTAAGTAGTCTCTTAATCTCATATTCTCCTTCTATAATCCTTTCTAAACTCAGATTATCCTTTATATTCTTAAAGATCTTATGGTATCAGAGCCAGGTTGATTGCAATCTGAGTTCGTGGGTGATTCTCTTATGGATTCAAGTTTGAAACTTTAAGAGAACAAGTGAGTGTGTTTGAGAGTTTCTTGAGAGTTCAAAAGCTCAAAGTGTTTGGTGTGTGTCTTGGTGATCCGTGGGAGGTTCATTTGAAGACTCAAGAGTAAATCTGTGTTCTAGAGAGCAGCGTGGATTCTTAGTACAAGATATAACCGGTTGTTCAAGCTGTAGACGTCAAGCTGTTCAAGATGGAGAGTGGTATGAAGATGAAGGTCGCGGGGACATTCAAAGGAAGCAACTACCTAGTCTGGTCTAGGATGGTGAAGACTGCTGTGGGAAGCAAAGGTTTGTGGAAGCATATCACATCTGGTGAGGCTCCAATGGCAATTACTCAGGAGGGTGACACGGAGAGCCCCGAGGAGAGTGTTGTGGAGAAGTGGCAACAAGAAGACATGATGGTGATGTCAGTTCTTCATGCCTCCTTGGAGCCGGCTATCCTAGATGCTTATAGCTACTGTGAGACAGCCAAGGAGCTGTGGGATACTCTGAAGAAAGTGTATGGTAACATTTCTAACCTGAACCGAGTGTTTAAAGTCAAGAAGGCAATCAATGAGTTAACTCAAGATGACATGGAGTTCACTAAGCACTTGGGGAGGTTCAGGTCTCTTTGGTCTGAGTTGGAGATGCTGAGGCCAAGCACGGTTGATCCAGAACTTCTAAATGAGAGGCGTGAGCAGGACAAGGTCTTTGGGTTGCTGCTCACATTGAATACAAGTTACAGCGGTCTCATTCAGCACATGCCAAGGTCCGAGAAGCTGCCTGACCTTGAGGATGTGTGTGCTCAGATACAGAGGGAACAGGGCTCAATGGGTTTGTTTGGAGGCAAGGGAGACTTATCTCTTGCAAATGCTGCGCAATCTAACCGAGAAGAGCCTCCACAAGCCAACAAAGCTGGCTACAACAAGTATGAGGATAGGAAGTTCAATGGTAATTGTGATCATTGCAAGAAGTATGGGCACAAGAAGAGTCAATGCTGGATACTCCATCCCCACTTGAAGCCAGCTAAGTTCCTGAAGGAGAAAGAGGCAAAAGCTCACATGACTGAAGGATCAAGCGGAGCAGGGCCATCTAACCGAGGAACTGAAGTGGAGAACCATGAAGGGAATGGAAAGGCTTTGGTGACCTATACTGGAGCTATCAACCCCCGAGGCAATGATCAAGACTTCATCAGGAGATCCGAGATGGATGCACTCATCAAAATGCTCAAGGATAATGGTAACATTCATGGGTATTCATTTGGTGCTTCTATGATTGCTAGAACTATAGAAATGACTCCCAATGTGGCTGAGATTGCTAGGAGTGATAGTAAGACTGGAATTGAGCATTGCATTGATAGAAATGCTAGAATGAATGCATATAGATCACAAATTAACATCTGCCATAGTGCTAGCAATACATCCAAACCAGTGATTATAGATTGAGGTGCATCTCATCATATGATTAGTGACACCAACCTGATTAACGATATAGAACCGACTAATGGATGTGTGATGATTGCAAATGGAGATAAGATACCTATTAAGGGAATAGGAAACTTAAAACTATTTGATAAGAACACTAGAGCATTTTATATTCCGGAATTCACATCAAACCTACTTTCAGTTAAGAAATGCACTACTGATTTGAATTGCAATGTTATATTCAGTCCTAATGATGTGAAGTTTCAGGATATTGAGAGCAGCCAGTTGATTGGAAAAGGAGTTACAAAGGGAGACTTATACATGCTTGAGAAGCTTGATTATGTTTCCAATCACAATTGCTCATTTACTTCTGCTTCTAGTTTGAATAAAAATGCATTGTGGCATGCTAGATTAGGTCATCCCCATGAGAGGGCTTTAAACTTGATGTTACCAGGTGTGGTTTTTGAAAATAATAAGTGTGAGGCTTGGATTTTAGGCAAGCATTGTAAGAATGTGTTTCCAAGAACATCTACTTTTTATGAAAATTGCTTTGATTTGATTCATACTGATGTATGGACTGCACCTAGTTTCTCTAGAGACAATCATAAGTATTTTGTCACATTCATTGATGAAAAATCCAAATACACCTGGTTAACACTAATACCATCAAAAGATAGGGTGATAGATGCATTTAAGAACTTTCAAGCTGATGTGACTAACCATTATCATGCTAAGATTAAAATTTTAAGATCAGATAATGGAGGAGAGTACACAAGCTATGCGTTCAAGAGTCATCTAGATCATCATGGAATACTTCATCAAACAAGCTGTCCCTATACACCACAACAGAATGGTGTAGCTGAGAGGAAGAAAAGGCACTTGATGGAAGTGGCTCGGTCATTAATGTTCCAAGCCAATGTACCTAAGAGATTCTGGAGTGATGCTGTATCCACTGCTTGTTATCTAATCAACCGGATGCCTACAAGGGTGTTGAAGGATCAAGCACCATTTGAAGTTCTGAACAAGCGCAAGCCATCCTTGGAATACATGAGAGTGTTTGGATGCTTATGCTATGTGTTGGTACCAAGAGAGTTGAGGAACAAGCTAGAAGCAAGAAGCAGAAAGGCAATGTTCATTGGCTACTCAACAACTCAAAAAGGATATAAGTGTTATGATCCAGAAGCTAGAACGGTACTTGTATCTAGAGATGTGAAGTTTATTGAAGAAAGGGGATACTATGAGGAAAAGAATCAAGAAGATTTGAGGGATCTCACATCAGATAAGGCTGGAGTATTAAGGATTATTTTGGAAGGTCTCGGTATCAAGATGAACCAGGATCAGAACCAAGTAGAGCTGTTCAAACACCTCACCTTGATCATGAGGGGGGAAGTGAACCTGAAACTCAAGAAAATGGCCAAGAAGGAGTCGGCTTGAGTGAAGAAGGAGAAGAGTTCAACTCAGGTTCTCATCATCAAGGTGAGCAAGACCAAGGAGATGAAGAACATGAAAGTGAAGCACAAGAACCGCATACACAAGCTGAGCCGGTTCAAGAGCAAGAACAACCAGTATTGAGGAGAAGTACAAGGCTGAGAAAGGATCCTTCCTCTTGGGTAAACACGCGAGTGTACTACAATGCCCAAGCTGTGGAGCATCCTTCTCAGGTTGTGTGTTCCTTTGCTCAATACCCTGAAGAACATTGTGCCTTCATGGTTAACTTGGATGAAAACTACATCCCAAGAAGCTATGAAGAAGCAATCATGGATAAAGAATGGAAGGAGTCAGTTGGAGCTGAAGCAGGAGCTATGATCAAGAATGATACATGGTATGAGAGTGAGTTACCAAAAGGGAAGAAGGCTGTGACTAGTAGGTGGATATTCACAATCAAGTATAAGGCTGATGGAAAGATTGAGAGGAGGAAGTCAAGGCTAGTGGCAAGAGGTTTCACTCAAACTTATGGAGAAGATTACATAGAAACCTTTGCACCAGTAGCTAAGCTACACACAATCCGGATTGTGTTAAGCTTGGCTGTAAATCTTGGATGGGGGTTATGGCAAATGGATGTAAAGAATGCATTCCTACAAGGTGAACTTGAGGATGAAGTGTATATGCATCCACCTCCAGGCCTTGAACACTTAGTGAAGAGAGGGAATGTGTTGAGATTGAAGAAAGCTATCTATGGGCTGAAGCAATCACCAAGAGCTTGGTATAACAAGCTGAGCACTACTCTCAATGGCCGAGGCTTCAAGAAGTCTGAACTAGATCACACTCTCTTCACACTCACAACTCCCTCAGGTATGATTGCACTCCTTGTGTATGTTGATGATATCATTATCACAGGAAGTGATAAGGAGGGTATCATAGCAACCAAGGAGTTCCTTAAATCCATGTTTGAGATTAAAGACTTGGGAGAAATGAAATACTTTCTTGGAATTGAGATATGTAGATCCAAGGAAGGTTTATTCATGTCCCAAAGGAAGTATACACTTTATCTTTTGAAAGGTGCAGGTGCTTATGGAGGCAAGACAGCAAGGATGCTTATGGAGGATGGCTACAAAGTCCCACGAGAGGGGGAGATTGAAGACAGCAAACCTTATCAGGATCCCAAACTCTATAGAAAACTAGTTGGTAAATTGATTTACCTTACCATAACTAGACCTGACATTTGTTTTGCTGTGAATCAGGTGAGTCAACACATGCAAGTGCCTAAGGAGCATCACTGGCGTATGGTGGAGAGAATCTTGATGTATCTCAACGGCTCACCTGATCAAGGAGTATGGATGGGTTGCAATGGGAGCACTGAAGTGGTTGGATACTGTGATGCGGATTGGGCCGGTGATAGAGCAGACAGGAGATCAACCACAGGCTATTGCACATTCATTAGAGGCAACTTGGTCACGTGGAAGAGTAAGAAGCAGAAGGTGGTCTCCTGCTCAAGCGTAGAAGCTGAGTATAGAGCTATGCTGAAGCTTACCAACGAGCTGGTGTGGATCAAAGGCATCTTGAAGCATTTAGAGATTGATCAAGCCACGCCAATGACAATGCATTGTGATAACCAAGCAGCTATCCACATTGCCTCCAACTCGGTGTTCCATGAGAGAACCAAGCACATTGAAGTTGATTGCCACAAGGTGAGGCAGATGATCATCCTAGGAGTCATCTTGCCATGCTATACAAGGAGTGAAGATCAGTTGGCTGATGTGTTCACCAAGGCTGCAAGACAGAAGACAATGGAGTCCATTCACATCAGGTTGGGCCTCATTGATCTTGGGAAGAGAAGGAGCTGATCCCCTTTGGCTGTGAGGTCTTTACTCTTTTTCCCTCATCAAGGTTTTGTCCCAATGGGTTTTCCTTGGTGAGGTTTTTAATGAGGAAGATCTCATGGCTGTCCAAGCTTAGGCTTTCACAAAGCTAAGCTTGAGGGGGAGTGTTGAGATGAGTTGAGACATTTGAGGTAAAGACACAAAGGAGTTGAGAACATAAAGAGGGCAAAGGAGTTAAGAGTAGGAATGGGCTGATAGGGATGGTACGGACGGAGAGGCCGTACCATTGGCCGTACAAAGGTAAAAGCGGCCAAGTAACTCTCCGGGTAACTTACATGGACTGACTTGAAGTTACACTTGACCAAGACCTTATCCGAACGTTGGAGAGGATAAAGGAAGCAACTTGACAGCTAGGACAGGCTGGCAAGAGCTGGAAAGGAAGAGCATCTAGTCTTGGATCAAGAAGATGCTTCAAACGTGTGGAGACTATCATTGGCCGGTTCAAACTAAAGCACCAGCTCCTCTTTGACTCTACATGCTTGCTTATCCTTATGATTTCGAAAACCCTAATGTGTATGGACCTATATATATTGTGAGCTCATCATTAATAAGAATTAGACAGTTCTAAACAATCTTTCTCTTTACTCATTTCACTATGATTCTCCATTAGTCTCTAAGTAGTCTCTTAATCTCATATTCTCCTTCTATAATCCTTTCTAAACTCAGATTATCCTTTATATTCTTAAAGATCTTATCCCTTGTTAAAACTTCAAACCCTAACCCTCAAGAGGCTCTGATACCACTTGGTGAGGCCCTGGATAGGCTGTTTAGTCCCTGAATCACTTGAAGGGGCGTGGGTGAAAGGATCAAGAGATTGTAGGTTTCTTGGATGGCAGATGGACTTCACCTTCGAGCTATGGATTGCTCAGAGGTTGTTTATGCTACTCCTGAGACACAGGGGCGTCCTGCTTGATGTCTAGGATGGATCACAGAAGATTAACTCTCCCTTAGTGTGATATAAAGGTTCACCACTTGTGAACAAAGGAGAACTGATGTCGTCCGAGAGAGTTCACCAAAAGTTTATTGATAAAAGAATGATTGAAAGTTACATGGACGTGGTGCTGCTGTTTAAAAGCATAAAACATAAAACCTAAGCCTAAACCAATGTGGTTTAGGAAAACCAAACAAATCCTATTGCTAATTGATTTAAAACACCAAACCGACTCTAATGGGTTTATAAAGCCCAAAACCTCTTCCTAATGAGTTTACATAAATAATAAAACCAAATACACTTAAAATAGACCATAATGATCGTGCATAATCATATTGGCCCAATCATAAACCAAGCTGGCTTGTCCTTCCACTTTTGGGCGATAAAGGCCTTTTGAACAACTCTTTCTTGGGCTCGATCCATCTTGTTCCAGGTCCGACCAAGCTGCTCCTTATGCTCATTTGGATGATAAAGGTCCTCATCATGTTCCAGTTCCTGCTCTGGTTCTCAATCTTCCATTTCCAACTCAATTCTCGCATATGTCGGTTTGACCAGTCCATTTCTCGATCGGTGAATCTCCCATTCCATTTCTGTCTAACCAGCTTCATCCTATCCATTTCCTTGTCAATCAGGGTTGTCACAGGTCGTCCATGATTGTTTAAAGTCAGTCCATGCTTTATAAAGGCCACATCAAGGCCCATAGCCTTTTCTCGGTCCAGTACCTCATGGATCAAGCCTTTTAGCTTTCCATAAAGCTCATCAGGTCGTGTCAAGATCCATTTCCTAGCTCCTTTTCTCCTTGACTTCATGTTCTTTAGTATGGAGCTGATCAGGGTCACACCAGATTTATTCAACTTCCTGGTGATTCTCCACCACCTTATGTATCCAAATCAAGCTTCTTACAAAGAGATTCATCCTGGTTTGATTGGAACGACGAAGAAGCTGTGCTATTCCCAAACTGGGAAACTGGAATAACCTGATTTTAAAGTGGAATAACTTCTTCATGCCAAGTCCTATGAGATTTATTCAACTTCCTGGTGATTCTCCACCACTTTATGTATCCAAATCAAGCTTCTTACAAAGAGATTCATCCTGGTTTGATTGGAGCGGCGAAGAAGCTGTGCTATTCCCAAAGCTGAAGCTGGAATCACTGATTTGAAAGTGGGATAACTTCTTCATGCCAACTCCTATGAGATTTATTCAACTTCCTGGTGATTCTCCACCACCTTATGTATCCAAATCAAGCTTCTTACAAAGAGATTCATCCTGGTTTGATTGGAGCGGCGAAGAAGCTGTGCTATTCCCAAAGCTGGGAAGCTGGAATCAACTGATTTGAAAGTGGAATAACTTCCTCATGCCAAGTCCTATGAGATTTATTCAACTTCCTGGTGATTCTCCACCACTTTATGTATCCAAATCAAGCTTCTTACAATGAGATTCATCCTGGTTTGATTGGAGCGGCGAAGAAGCTGTGCTATTCCCAAAGCTGAGGCTGGAATCACGATTTGAAAGTGGGATAACTTCTTCATGCCAACTCTATGAGATTTATTCAACTTCCTGGTGATTCTCCACCACTTTATGTATCCAAATCAAGCTTCTTACAAGAGATTCATCCTGGTTTGATTGGAGCAGCGAAGAAGCTGTGCTATTCCCAAAGCTGGGAAGCTGGAATCACTGATTTGAAAGTGGGATAACTTCTTCATGCCAACTCCTATGAGATTTATTCAACTTCCTGGTGATTCTCCACCACTTTATGTATCCAAATCAAGCTTCTTACAAGAGATTCATCCTGGTTTGATTGGAGCAGCGAAGAAGCTGTGCTATTCCCAAGCTGGAAGCTGGAATCACCTGATTTGAAAGTGGAATAACTTCTTCATGCCAACTCCTATGAGATTTATTCAACTTCCTGGTGATTCTCCACCACTTTATGTATCCAAATCAAGCTTCTTACAAGGAGATTCATCCTGGTTTGATTGGAGCGGCGAAGAAGCTGTGCTATTCCCAAAGCGGGAAGCTGGAATCAGCTGATTTGAAAGTGGGATAACTTCTTCATGCCAACTCCTATGAGATTTATTCAACTTCCTGGTGATTCTCCACCACTTTATGTATCCAAATCAAGCTTCTTACAAAGAGATTCATCCTGGTTTGATTGGAACGGCGAAGAAGCTGTGCTATTCCCAAAGCTGAAGCTGGAATCACGATTTGAAAGTGGGATAACTTCTTCATGCCAACTCCTATGAGATTTATTCAACTTCCTGGTGATTCTCCACCACTTTATGTATCCAAATCAAGCTTCTTACAAAGAGATTCATCCTGGTTTGATTGGAGCGACGAAGAAGCTGTGCTATTCCCAAGCTGGAAGCTGGAATCACGATTTGAAGGGGATAACTTCATCATGCCAACTCCTATGAGATTTATTCAACTTCCTGGTGATTCTCCACCACTTTATGTATCCAAATCAAGCTTCTTACAAGGAGATTCATCCTGGTTTGATTGGAACGACGAAGAAGCTGTGCTATTCCCAAACTGGGAAACTGGAATCACCTGATTTGAAAGTGGGATAACTTCTTCATGCCAACTCCTATGAGATTTATTCAACTTCCTGGTGATTCTCCACCACTTTATGTATCCAAATCAAGCTTCTTACAAAGAGATTCATCCTGGTTTGATTGGAGCAGCGAAGAAGCTGTGCTATTCCCAAAGCTGGAAGCTGGAATCACGATTTGAAAGTGGGATAACTTCTTCATGCCAACTCCTATGAGATTTATTCAACTTCCTGGTGATTCTCCACCACTTTATGTATCCAAATCAAGCTTCTTACAAGGAGATTCATCCTGGTTTGATTGGAGCGTGAAGAAGCTGTGCTATTCCCAAGCTGAAGCTGGAATCAACTGATTTGAAAGTGGGATAACTTCTTCATGTCAACTCTATGAGATTTATTCAACTTCCTGGTGATTCTCCACCACTTTATGTATCAAATCAAGCTTCTTACAAAGAGATTCATCCTGGTTTGATTGGAGCAGCGAAGAAGCTGTGCTATTCCCAAGCTGAGGCTGGAATCACGATTTGAAAGTGGGATAACTTCTTCATGCCAACTCTATGAGATTTATTCAACTTCCTGGTGATTCTCCACCACTTTATGTATCCAAATCAAGCTTCTTACAAAGAGATTCATCCTGGTTTGATTGGAGCGACGAAGAAGCTGTGCTATTCCCAAAGCTGGAATCAGCTGATTTGAAAGTGGGATAACTTCTTCATGTCAACTCTATGAGATTTATTCAACTTCCTGGTGATTCTCCACCACTTTATGTATCAAATCAAGCTTCTTACAAAGAGATTCATCCTGGTTTGATTGGAGCAGCGAAGAAGATGTGCTATTCCCAAAGCTGGAATCACGATTTGAAAGTGGGATAACTTCTTCATGCCAACTCCTATGAGATTTATTCAACTTCCTGGTGATTCTCCACCACTTTATGTATCCAAATCAAGCTTCTTACAAAGAGATTCATCCTGGTTTGATTGGAGCAATGAAGAAGCTGTGCTATTCCCAAAGCTGGGAAGCTGGAATCACGATTTGAAAGTGGGATAACTTCTTCATGCCAACTCCTATGAGATTTATTCAATTTCCTGGTGATTCTACACCACTTTATGTATCCAAATCAAGCTTCTTACAAGGAGATTCATCCTGGTTTGATTGGAGCAATGAAGAAGCTGTGCTATTCCCAAGCTGGGAAGCTGGAATCACGATTTGAAGGGGATAACTTCTTCATACCAACTCTATGAGATTTATTCAACTTCCTGGTGATTCTCCACCACTTTATGTATCCAAATCAAGCTTCTTACAAAGAGATTCATCCTGGTTTGATTGGAGCGGCGAAGAAGCTGTGCTATTCCCAAAGCGGGAAGCTGGAATCACGATTTGAAAGTGGGATAACCTCTTCATGCCAAGTCCTATGAGATTTATTCAACTTCCTGGTGATTCTCCACCACTTTATGTATCCAAATCAAGCTTCTTACAAAGAGATTCATCCTGGTTTGATTGGAACGACGAAGAAGCTGTGCTATTCCCAAACCGAAACCGAATCACCGATTTGAAAGTGGGATAACATCTTCATGCCAAGTCCTATGAGATTTATTCAACTTCCTGGTGATTCTCCACCACTTTATGTATCCAAATCAAGCTTCTTACAAAGAGATTCATCCTGGTTTGATTGGAACGACGAAGAAGCTGTGCTATTCCCAAACTAGGAAACTGGAATCACCTGATTTTAAAGTGGGATAACTTCTTCATGCCAACTCTTATGAGATTTATTCAACTTCCTGGTGATTCTCCACCACTTTATGTATCCAAATCAAGCTTCTTACAAGGAGATTCATTCTGGTTTGATTGGAGCGACGAAGAAGCTGTGCTATTCCCAAAGCTGGGAAGCTGGAATCACGATTTGAAAGTGGGATAACATCTTCATGCCAACTCCTATGAGATTTATTCAACTTCCTGGTGATTCTCCACAACTTTATGTGTCCAAATCAATCTTCTTACAAAGAGATTCATCCTGGTTTGATTGGAACGACGAAGAATCTGTGCTATTCCCAACCGGGAAACTGGAATCAAGCGATTTGAAAGTGGGATAACTTCTTCATGTCAACTCTATGAGATTTATTCAACTTCCTGGTGATTTTCCACCACTTTATGTATCCAAATCAAGCTTCTTACAAAGAGATTCATCCTGGTTTGATTGGAACACCGAAGAAGCGTGCTATTCCCAAGCTGGGAAGCTGGAATCACGATTTGAAAGGGGATAACTTCTTCATGCCAACTCTATGAGATTTATTAAACTTCGGGTGATTCTCCACCACTTTATGTGTCCAAATCAAGCTTCTTACAAAGTGATTCATCCTGGTTTGATTGGAGCGGCGAAGAAGCTGTGCTATTCCCAAAGCTGGGAAGCTGGAATCAACTGATTTGAAAGTGGGATAACTTCTTCATGCCAACTCATGAGATTTATTCAACTTCGGTGATTCTCCACCACTTTATGTATCCAATCAAGCTTCTTACAAAGAGATTCATCCTGGTTTGATTGGAGCAGCGAAGAAGCTGTGCTATTCCCAAGCTGGAAGCTGGAATCAACTGATTTGAAAGTGGGATAACTTCTTCATGCCAACTCCTATGAGATTTATTCAACTTCCTGGTAATTCCCCACCACTTTATGTATCCAAATCAAGCTTCTTACAAAGAGAGTCATCCTGGTTTGATTGGAACGACGAGGAAGCTGTGCTATTCCCAAACCGGGAAACTGGAATCAACTGATTTGAAAGTGGGATAACTTCTTCATGCCAACTCCTATGAGATTTATTCAACTTCCTGGTGATTCTCCACCACCAAACCGACTCCTAATGGGTTTATAAAGCCCAAAACCTCTTCCTAATGAGTTTACATAAATAATAAAACCAAATACACTTAAAATAGACCATAATGGTCGTGCATAATCATATTGGGCCAATCATAAACCAAGCTGGCTTGTCCTTCCACTTTTTGGGCCGATAAAGGCCTTTTTCGAACAACTCTTTCTTGGGCTCGATCCATCTTGTTCCAGGTCCGACCAAGCTGCTCCTTATGCTCATTTGGATGGTAAAGGTCCTCATCATGTTCCGGTTCCTGCTCTGGTTCTCAATCTTCCATTTCCAACTCAATTCTCGCATATGTCGGTTTGACCAGTCCATTTCTCGATCGGTGAATCTCCCATTCCATTTCTGTCTAACCAGCTTCATCCTATCCATTTCCTTGTCAATCAGGGTTGTCACAGGTCGTCCATGATTGTTTAAAGTCAGTCCATGCTTTATAAAGGCCACATCAAGGCCCATAGCCTTTTCGGTCCGATTACCTCATGGATCGAAGCCTTTTAGCTTTCCATAAAGCTCATCGAATTAGTGTCGAATCCATTTCCTAGCTCCTTTTCTCCTTGACTTCATGTTCTTTAGTATGGAGCTGATCAGGGTCAAACCAGATTTATTCAACTTCCTGGTGATTCTCCACCACCTTATGTATCCAAATCAAGCTTCTTACAAAGAGATTCATCCTGGTTTGATTGGAACGACGAAGAAGCTGTGCTATTCCCAAACTGGGAAACTGGAATCACCTGATTTGAAAGTGGAATAACTTCTTCATGCCAAGTCCTATGAGATTTATTCAACTTCCTGGTGATTCTCCACCACTTTATGTATCCAAATCAAGCTTCTTACAAAGAGATTCATCCTGGTTTGATTGGAACGACGAAGAAGCTGTGCTATTCCCAAAGCTGAAGCTGGAATCAGCGATTTGAAAGTGGGATAACTTCTTCATGCCAACTCCTATGAGATTTATTCAACTTCCTGGTGATTCTCCACCACCTTATGTATCCAAATCAAGCTTCTTACAAAGAGATTCATCCTGGTTTGATTGGAGCAGCGAAGAAGCTGTGCTATTCCCAAAGCGGGAAGCTGGAATCACGATTTGAAAGTGGAATAACTTCTTCATGCCAAGTCCTATGAGATTTATTCAACTTCCTGGTGATTCTCCACCACTTTATGTATCCAAATCAAGCTTCTTACAAAGAGATTCATCATGGTTTGATTGGAACACCGAAGAAGTTGTGCTATTCCCAAGCTGAGGCTGGAATCACTGATTTGAAAGTGGGATAACTTCTTCATGCCAACTCCTATGAGATTTATTCAACTTCCTGGTGATTCTCCACCACTTTATGTATCCAAATCAAGCTTCTTACAAAGAGATTCATCCTGGTTTGATTGGAACGACGAGGAAGCTGTGCTATTACCAAAGCTGAGGCTGGAATCAAGCGATTTGAAAGTGGGATAACTTCTTCATGCCAACTCCTATGAGATTTATTCAACTTCCTGGTGATTCTCCACCACCTTATGTATCCAAATCAAGCTTCTTACAAGAGATTCATCCTGGTTTGATTGGAGCGATGAAGAAGCTGTGCTATTCCCAAAGCTGGGAAGCTGGAATCACGATTTGAAAGTGGAATAACTTCTTCATGCCAAGTCCTATGAGATTTATTCAACTTCCTGGTGATTCTCCACCACTTTATGTATCCAAATCAAGCTTCTTACAAAGGATTCATCCTGGTTTGATTGGAACGACGAAGAAGCTGTGCTATTCCCAAAGCTGGGAAGCTGGAATCAAGCTGATTTGAAAGTGGGATAACTTCTTCATGCCAACTCTATGAGATTTATTCAACTTCTGGTGATTCTCCACCACTTTATGTATCCAAATCAAGCTCCTTACAAAGAGATTCATCCTGGTTTGATTGGAGCGGCGAAGAAGCTGTGCTATTCCCAAGCTGAGGCTGGAATCACGATTTGAAAGTGGGATAACTTCTTCATGCCAACTCTATGAGATTTATTCAACTTCCTGGTGATTCTCCACCACCTTATGTATCCAAATCAAGCTTCTTACAAAGAGATTCATCCTGGTTTGATTGGAGCGGCCGAAGAAGCTGTGCTATTCCCAAGCGGGAAGCTGGAATCACGATTTGAAAGTGGAATAACTTCTTCATGCCAAGTCCTATGAGATTTATTCAACTTCCTGGTGATTCTCCACCACTTTATGTATCCAAATCAAGCTTCTTACAAAGGATTCATCCTGGTTTGATTGGAGCGGCGAAGAAGCTGTGCTATTCCCAAGCTGGGAAGCTGGAATCACGATTTGAAAGTGGGATAACTTCTTCATGCCAACTCCTATGAGATTTATTCAACTTCCTGGTGATTCTCCACCACTTTATGTATCCAAATCAAGCTTCTTACAAAGAGATTCATCCTGGTTTGATTGGAGCGGCGAAGAAGCTGTGCTATTACCAAAGCTGGGAAGCTGGAATCACGATTTGAAAATGGGATAACTTCTTCATGCCAACTCCTATGAGATTTATTCAACTTCCTGGTGATTCTCCACCACTTTATGTATCCAAATCAAGCTTCTTACAAGAGATTCATCCTGGTTTGATTGGAGCGATGAAGAAGCTGTGCTATTCCCAAAGCTGGGAAGCTGGAATCACGATTTGAAGGTGGCTAACTTCTTCATGCCAACTCCCATGAGATTTATTCAACTTCCTGGTGATTCTCCACCACTTTATGTATCAAATCAAGCTTCTTACAAGGAGATTCATCCTGGTTTGATTGGAGCAATGAAGAAGCTGTGCTATTCCCAAAGCTGAGGCTGGAATCACGATTTGAAAGGGGATAACTTCTTCATGCCAACTCCTATGAGATTTATTCAACTTCGGGTGATTCTCCACCACTTTATGTATCAAATCAAGCTTCTTACAAAGAGATTAATCCTGGTTTGATTGGAGCGTGAAGAAGCTGTGCTATTCCCAAGCTGGGAAGCTGGAATCAGCTGATTTGAAAGTGGGATAACTTCTTCATGCCAACTCTATGAGATTTATTCAACTTCCTGGTGATTCTCCACCACTTTATGTATCCAAATCAAGCTTCTTACAAGGAGATTCATCCTGGTTTGATTGGAGCGGCGAAGAAGCTGTGCTATTCCCAAGCTGGGAAGCTGGAATCAGCTGATTTGAAAGTGGGATAACTTCTTCATGCCAACTCCTATGAGATTTATTCAACTTCCTGGTGATTCTCCACCACTTTATGTATCCAAATCAAGCTTCTTACAAAGAGATTCATCCTGGTTTGATTGGACGGCGAAGAAGCTGTGCTATTCCCAAAGCTGAAGCTGGAATCACGATTTGAAAGTGGAATAACTTCTTCATGCCAAGTCCTATGAGATTTATTCAACTTCCTGGTGATTCTCCACCACTTTATGTATCCAAATCAAGCTTCTTACAAAGAGATTCATCCTGGTTTGATTGGAGCAATGAAGAAGCTGTGCTATTCCCAAAGCTGAAGCTGGAATCACGATTTGAAAGTGGGATAACTTCTTCATGCCAACTCCTATGAGATTTATTCAACTTCCTGGTGATTCTCCACCACTTTATGTATCCAAATCAAGCTTCTTACAAAGAGATTCATCCTGGTTTGATTGGAGCGGCGAAGAAGCTGTGCTATTACCAAAGCTGGGAAACTTGAATCACGATTTGAAAATGGGATAACTTCTTCATGCCAACTCCTATGAGATTTATTCAACTTCTGGTGATTCTCCACCACTTTATGTATCCAAATCAAGCTTCTTACAAAGAGATTCATCCTGGTTTGATTGGAGCGATGAAGAAGCTGTGCTATTCCCAAAGCTGGGAAGCTGGAATCACGATTTGAAGGTGGCTAACTTCTTCATGCCAACTCCTATGAGATTTATTCAACTTCCTGGTGATTCTCCACCACTTTATGTATCCAAATCAAGCTTCTTACAAGGAGATTCATCCTGGTTTGATTGGAGCGGCGAGAAGCTGTGCTATTCCCAAAGCTGGGAAGCGGAATCACGATTTGAAAGGGGATAACTTCTTCATGCCAACTCCTATGAGATTTATTCAACTTCCGGTGATTCTCCACCACTTTATGTATCCAAATCAAGCTTCTTACAAGAGATTCATCCTGGTTTGATTGGAGCGGCGAAGAAGCGTGCTATTCCCAAGCTGAAGCTGGAATCACGATTTGAAAGTGGGATAACTTCTTCATGCCAACTCCTATGAGATTTATTCAACTTCCTGGTGATTCTCCACCACTTTATGTATCCAAATCAAGCTTCTTACAAGGAGATTCATCCTGGTTTGATTGGAGCGACGAAGAAGCTGTGCTATTCCCAAAGCGGGAAGCTGGAATCAAGCCCGATTTGAAAGTGGAATAACTTCTTCATGCCAACTCCTATGAGATTTATTCAACTTCCTGGTGATTCTCCACCACTTTATGTATCCAAATCAAGCTTCTTACAAAGAGATTCATCCTGGTTTGATTGGAGCAGCGAAGAAGCTGTGCTATTCCCAAAGCGGGAAACTGGAATCAACTGATTTGAAAGTGGGATAACTTCTTCATGCCAACTCCTATGAGATTTATTCTACTTCCTGGTGATTCTCCACCACTTTATGTATCCAATCAAGCTTCTTACAAAGAGATTCATCCTGGTTTGATTGGAGCGACGAAGAAGCTGTCTATTCCCAAAGCGGGAAGCTGGAATCACTGATTTGAAGGGGATAACTTCTTCATGCCAACTCCTATGAGATTTATTCAACTTCGGGTGATTCTCCACCACTTTATGTATCCAAATCAAGCTTCTTACAAAGAGATTAATCCTGGTTTGATTGGAGCGTGAAGAAGCTGTGCTATTCCCAAAGCTGAGGCTGGAATCACTGATTTGAAAGTGGGATAACTTCTTCATGCCAACTCCTGAGATTTATTCAACTTCCTGGTGATTCTCCACCACTTTATGTATCCAAATCAAGCTTCTTACAAGGAGATTCATCCTGGTTTGATTGGAGCGACGAAGAAGCTGTGCTATTCCCAAAGCGGGAAGCTGGAATCAAGCGATTTGAAAGTGGGATAACTTCTTCATGCCAACTCCTATGAGATTTATTCAACTTCCTGGTGATTCTCCACCACTTTATGTATCCAAATCAAGCTTCTTACAAAGAGATTCATCCTGGTTTGATTGGAGCACGAAGAAGCTGTGCTATTCCCAAAGCTGAAGCTGGAATCACGATTTGAAAGTGGAATAACTTCTTCATGCCAAGTCCTATGAGATTTATTCAACTTCCTGGTGATTCTCCACCACTTTATGTATCCAAATCAAGCTTCTTACAAAGAGATTCATCCTGGTTTGATTGGAACGACGAAGAAGCTGTGCTATTCCCAAGCTGAAGCTGGAATCAACTGATTTGAAAGTGGGATAACTTCTTCATGCCAACTCCTATGAGATTTATTCAACTTCCTGGTGATTCTCCACCACTTTATGTATCCAAATCAAGCTCCTTACAAAGAGATTCATCCTGGTTTGATTGGAGCAGCGAAGAAGCTGTGCTATTCCCAAAGCGGGAAGCTGGAATCACTGATTTGAAAGTGGGATAACTTCTTCATGCCAACTCCTATGAGATTTATTCAACTTCCTGGTGATTCTCCACCACCTTATGTATCCAAATCAAGCTTCTTACAAAGAGATTCATCCTGGTTTGATTGGAGCAGCCGAAGAAGCTGTGCTATTCCCAAACTGGGAAACTGGAATCACCTGATTTGAAAGTGGAATAACTTCTTCATGCCAAGTCCTATGAGATTTATTCAACTTCCTGGTGATTCTCCACCACTTTATGTATCCAAATCAAGCTTCTTACAAAGAGATTCATCCTGGTTTGATTGGAACGACGAAGAAGCTGTGCTATTCCCAAGCTGGGAAGCTGGAATCACGATTTGAAAGTGGGATAACTTCTTCATGCCAACTCCTATGAGATTTATTCAACTTCCTGGTGATTCTCCACCACTTTATGTATCCAAATCAAGCTTCTTACAAAGAGATTCATCCTGGTTTGATTGGAGCGGCGAAGAAGCTGTGCTATTCCCAAGCTGGGAAGCTGGAATCACGATTTGAAAATGGGATAACTTCTTCATGCCAACTCTATGAGATTTATTCAACTTCCTGGTGATTCTCCACCACTTTATGTATCCAAATCAAGCTTCTACAAAGAGATTCATCCTGGTTTGATTGGAGCAGCGAAGAAGCGTGCTATTCCCAAGCTGGGAAGCTGGAATCACGATTTGAAAGGTGGCTAACTTCTTCATGCCAACTCCTATGAGATTTATTCAACTTCCTGGTGATTCTCCACCACTTTATGTATCCAAATCAAGCTTCTTACAGGAGATTCATCCTGGTTTGATTGGAGCAGTGCTATTCCCAAACTGGGAAGCTGGAATCACGATTTGAAAGGGGATAACTTCTTCATGCCAACTCCTATGAGATTTATTCAACTTCTGGTGATTCTCCACCACTTTATGTATCCAAATCAAACTTCTTACAAAGATTCATCCTGGTTTGATTGGAGCAGCGAAGAAGCTGTGCTATTCCCAAAGCTGAAGCTGGAATCACGATTTGAAAGTGGAATAACTTCTTCATGCCAAGTCCTATGAGATTTACTC
>CM028697.1:41150297-41194324 GCA_016771965.1 Brassica carinata
GATTGGAGCGGCGAAGAAGCTGTGCTATTCCCAAGCTGGGAAGCTGGAATCACGATTTGAAAGTGGGATAACTTCTTCATGCCAACTCCTATGAGATTTATTCAACTTCCTGGTGATTCTCCACCACTTTATATATCCAAATCAAGCTTCTTACAAAGTGATTCATCCTGGTTTGATTGGAGCGGCGAAGAAGCTGTGCTATTCCCAAACTGGGAAACTGGAATCACTGATTTGAAAGTGGGATAACTTCTTCATGCCAACTCTATGAGATTTATTCAACTTCTGGTGATTCTCCACCACTTTATGTATCCAAATCAAGCTTCTTACAAAGGATTCATCCTGGTTTGATTGGAGCGGCCAGAAGAAGCTGTGCTATTCCCAAACTGGGAAGCTGGAATCACGATTTGAAAGTGGGATAACTTCTTCATGCCAACTCCTATGAGATTTATTCAACTTCCTGGTGATTCTCCACCACTTTATGTATCAAATCAAGCTTCTCAAAAGTTATTCATCCTGGTTTGATTGGAGCAGAAGAAGCTGTGCTATTCCCAAGCTGGGAAGCTGGAATCACTGATTTGAAAGTGGGATAACTTCTTCATGCCAACTCCTATTAGATTTATTCAACTTCCTGGTGATTCTCCACCACTTTATGTATCCAAATCAAGCTTCTTACAAAGAGATTCATCCTGGTTTGATTGGAGCGAAGAAGCTGTGCTATTCCCAAACTGGGAAGCTGGAATCACGATTTGAAAGTGGGATAACTTCTTCATCCCAACTCCTATGAGATTTATTCAACTTCCTGGTGATTCTCACCACTTTATGTATCAAATCAAGCTTCTTACAAAGAGATTCATCCTGGTTTGATTGGGCAGCCGAAGAAGCTGTGCTATTACCAAACTGGGAAACTGGAATCAACTGATTTGAAAGTGGGATAACTTCTTCATGCCAACTCCTATGAGATTTATTCAACTTCCTGGTGATTCTCCACCACTTTATGTATCCAAATCAAGCTTCTTACAAAGAGATTCATCCTGGTTTGATTGGAGCGGCCAGAAGAAGCTGTGCTATTCCCAAACTGGGAAGCTGGAATCAACTGATTTGAAAGTGGGATAACTTCTTCATGCAACTCCTATGAGATTTATTCAACTTCCTGGTGATTCTCCACCACTTTATGTATCAAATCAAGCTTCTTACAAAGTGATTCATCCTGGTTTGTTTGGAGCGGCAATGAAGCTGTTCTATTCCCAAACTGGGAAGCTGGAATCACGATTTGAAAGTGGGATAACTTCTTCATGCCAACTCCTATGAGATTTATTCAACTTCCTGGTGATTCTCCACCACTTTATGTATATCAAATCAAGCTTCTTAAAAGAGATTCATCCTGGTTTGATTGGAGCAGCGAAGAAGCTGTGCTATTCCCAAGCTGAGGCTGGAATCACACGATTTGAAAGTGGGATAACTTCTTCATGCCAACTCTATGAGATTTATTCAACTTCCTGGTGATTCTCCACCACTTTATGTATCCAAATCAAGCTTCTTAAAAGAGATTCATCCTGGTTTGATTGGAGCGTGAAGAAGCTGTGCTATTCCCAAGCTGGGAAGCTGGAATCACTGATTTGAAAGTGGGATAACTTCTTCATCCCAGCTCCTATGAGATTTATTCAACTTCCTGGTGATTCTCCACCACTTTATGTATCCAAATCAAGCTTCTTACAAGGAGATTCATCCTGGTTTGATTGGGCAATGAAGAAGGCATGCTATTCCCAAGTGGGAAGCTGGAATCACTGATTTGAAGTGGGATAACTTCTTCATGCAACTCCTATGAGATTTATTCAACTTCCTGGTGATTCTCCACCACTTTATATATCAAATCAAGCTTCTTACAAGAGATTCATCCTGGTTTGATTGGAGCAGCCGAAGAAGCTGTCTTTATTCCCAAAGTAGGAAGCTGGAATCTGATTTGAAAGTGGGATAACTTCTTCATCCCAACTCCTATGAGATTTATTCAACTTCTGGTGATTCTCCACCACTTTATGTATCCAATCAAGCTTCTTACAAGTGATTCATCCTGGTTTGATTGGGCAATGAAGAAGGCATGCTATTCCCAATTTGGGAAGCTGGAATCACTGATTTGAAAGTGGGATAGCTTCTTCATGCCAACTCCTGAGATTTATTCAACTTCCTGGTGATTCTCCACCACTTTGTATCCAAATCAAGCTTCTTAAAGAGATTCATCCTGGTTTGATTGGAGCAGCAGAAGAAGCTGTCTTTATTCCCAAAGCTGGGAAGCTGGAATCACACGATTTGAAGTGGGATAACTTCTTCATCCAACTCCTATGAGGATTTATTCAGCTTCCTGGTGATTCTCCACCACTTTATGTATCCAATCAAGCTTCTTACAAAGATTCATCCTGGTTTGATTGGAGCGGCGAAGAAGCTGTGCTATTCCCAAGCTGGGAAGCTGGAATCACACGATTTGAAGTGGGATAACTTCTTCATGCCAGCTCCTATGAGATTTATTCAACTTCCTGGTGATTCTCCACCACTTTATGTATCCAAATCAAGCTTCTTAAAGAGATTCATCCTGGTTTGATTGGAGCGTGAAGAAGCTGTGCTATTCCCAATGGGAAGCTGGAATCCACTGATTTGAAAGTGGGATAGCTTCTTCATGCCAACTCCTATAGGATTTATTCAACTTCCTGGAGATTCTCCACCACTTTATGTATCCAAATCAAGCTTAAAGAGATTCATCCTGGTTTGATTGGAGCGACGAAGCTGTGCTATTCCCAAACGGGAAACTGGAATCACGATTTGAAAGTGGGATAACTTCTTCATGCCAACTCCTATGAGATTTATTCAACTTCCTGGTGATTCTCCACCACTTTATGTATCCAAATCAAGCTTCTTAAAGAGATTCATCCTGGTTTGATTGGAGCGACGAAGAAGCTGTGCTATTCCCAAAGTGGGAAGCTGGAATCACGATTTGAAAGTGGGATAACTTCTTCATGCCAACTCCTATGAGATTTATTCAACTTCCTGGTGATTCTCCACCACTTTATGTATCAAATCAAGCTTCTTACAGAGATTCATCCTGGTTTGATTGGAGCGGCGAAGAAGCTGTGCTATTCCCAAGCTGGGAAGCTGGAATCACGATTTGAAAGTGGGATAACTTCTTCATCCAACTCCTATGAGATTTATTCAACTTCCTGGTGATTCTCCACCACTTTATGTATCCAAATAAAGCTTCTTACAAAGAGATTCATCCTGGTTTGATTGGAACGGCGAAGAAGCTGTGCTATTCCCAAACTGGGAAACTGGAATCAACTGATTTGAAAGTGGGATAACTTCTTCATCCCAACTCCTATGAGATTTATTCAACTTCCTGGTGATTCTCCACCACTTTACGTATCCAAATCAAGCTTCTCACAAAGTGATTCATCCTGGTTTGATTGGAGCAGCCGAAGAAGCTGTGCTATTCCCAAACTGGGAAACTGGAATCACCTGATTTGAAAGTGGGATAACTTCTTCATGCCAACTCCTATGAGATTTATTCAACTTCCTGGTGATTCTCCACCACTTTATGTATCCAAATCAAGCTTCTTACAAAGAGATTCATCCTGGTTTGATTGGAGCAGCGAAGAAGCTGTGCTATTCCCAAAGCTGAGGCTGGAATCACACTGATTTGAAAGTGGGATAACTTCTTCATGCCAACTCCTATGAGATTTATTCAACTTCCTGGTGATTCTCCACCACTTTATGTATCCAAATAAAGCTTCTTACAAAGAGATTCATCCTGGTTTGATTGGAGCGACGAAGAAGCTGTCTATTCCCAAGCTGGGAAGCTGGAATCACCTGATTTGAAAGTGGGATAACTTCTTCATGCCAACTCCTATGAGATTTATTCAACTTCCTGGTGATTCTCCACCACTTTATATCCAAATCAAGCTTCTTACAAAGTGATTCATCCTGGTTTGATTGGAGCGGCGAAGAAGCTGTCTATTCCCAAAGCTGGGAAGCTGGAATCACACGATTTGAAAGTGGGATAACTTCTTCATGCCAACTCTATGAGATTTATTCAACTTCCTGGTGATTCTCCACCACTTTGTATCCAAATCAAGCTTCTTAAAGAGATTCATCCTGGTTTGATTGGAGCAGCGAAGAAGCTGTGCTATTCCCAAGCTGGGAAACTGGAATCACCTGATTTGAAAGTGGGATAACTTCTTCATCCCAACTCCTATGAGATTTATTCAACTTCCTGGTGATTCTCCACCACTTTATGTATCCAAATCAAGCTTCTCAAAAAGTGATTCATCCTGGTTTGATTGGAGCAGCGAAGAAGCTGTGCTATTCCCAAACTGGGAAACTGGAATCACCTGATTTGAAAGTGGGATAACTTCTTCATCCCAAGTCCTATGAGATTTATTCAACTTCCTGGTGATTCTCCACCACTTTATGTATCCAAATCAAGCTTCTCAAAAAGTT
Organism: Brassica carinata; assembly: GCA_016771965.1. Taxonomy (NCBI): domain Eukaryota; kingdom Viridiplantae; phylum Streptophyta; class Magnoliopsida; order Brassicales; family Brassicaceae; genus Brassica; species Brassica carinata. Next base: position 41,154,780 of record CM028697.1, read on the forward strand.
ATTCATCCTGGTTTGATTGGAGCAATGAAGAAGCTGTGCTATTCCCAAACTGGGAAGCTGGAATCACGATTTGAAAGTGGGATAACTTCTTCATGCCAACTCCTATTAGATTTATTCAACTTCCTGGTGATTCTCCACCACTTTATGTATCCAAATCAAGCTTCTTACAAAGAGATTCATCCTGGTTTGATTGGAACGGCGAAGAAGCTGTGCTATTCCCAAACTGGGAAGCTGGAATCACTGATTTGAAAGTGGGATAACTTCTTCATCCCAACTCCTATGAGATTTATTCAACTTCCTGGTGATTCTCCACCACTTTATATCAAATCAAACTTCTTACAAAGTGATTCATCCTGGTTTGATTGGAGCGGCGAAGAAGCTGTGCTATTCCCAAGTGGGAAGCTGGAATCACCTGATTTGAAAGTGGGATAACTTCTTCATGCCAACTCCTATGAGATTTATTCAACTTCCTGGTGATTCTCCACCACTTTATGTATCCAAATCAAGCTTCTTAAAGAGATTCATCCTGGTTTGATTGGAGCGGCGAAGAAGCTGTGCTATTCCCAAAGCTGGGAAGCTGGAATCACTGATTTGAAAGTGGGATAACTTCTTCATGCCAACTCTATGAGATTTATTCAACTTCCTGGTGATTCTCCACCACTTTATGTATCCAAATCAAGCTTCTTAAAGAGATTCATCCTGGTTTGATTGGAGCGGCGAAGAAGCTGTGCTATTCCCAAACTGGGAAGCTGGAATCACTGATTTGAAAGTGGGATAACTTCTTCATGCCAGCTCCTATGAGATTTATTCAACTTCTGGTGATTCTCCACCCTTTATGTATCAAATCAAACTTCTTACAAAGAGATTCATCCTGGTTTGATTGGAGCAGCCGAAGAAGCTGTGCTATTCCCAAGTGGGAAGCTGGAATCACTGATTTGAAGTGGGATAACTTCTTCATACCAGCTCCTATGAGATTTATTCAACTTCCTGGTGATTCTCCACCACTTTATGTATCAAATCAAGCTTCTTACAAAGTGATTCATCCTGGTTTGATTGGAGCAGCCGAAGAAGCTGTGCTATTCCCAAGTGGGAAGCTGGAATCACTGATTTGAAAGTGGGATAACTTCTTCATGCCAACTCCTATGGATTTATTCAACTTCCTGGTGATTCTCCACCACTTTATATCAAATCAAGCTTCTTACAAGAGATTCATCCTGGTTTGATTGGGCAATGAAGAAGCTGTGCTATTCCCAATTTGGGAAGCTGGAATCACTGATTTGAAGTGGGATAACTTCTTCATGCCAGCTCCTATAGGATTTATTCAACTTCCTGGTGATTCTCCACCACTTTATGTATCAAATCAAACTTCTTACAAAGGATTCATCCTGGTTTGATTGGAGCAGTGAAGAAGCTGTGCTATTCCCAAGTGGGAAGCTGGAATCACCTGATTTGAAAGTGGGATAACTTCTTCATCCCAACTCCTATGAGATTTATTCAACTTCCTGGTGATTCTCCACCACTTTATGTATCAAATCAAGCTTCTTACAAAGAGATTCATCCTGGTTTGATTGGAGCGGCGAAGAAGCTGTGCTATTCCCAAAGCTGGGAAGCTGGAATCAATGATTTGAAAGTGGGATAAATTCTTCATGCCAACTCCTATGAGATTTATTCAACTTCGGTGATTCTCCACCACTTTATTATCCAAATCAAGCTTCTTACAAAGAGATTCATCCTGGTTTGATTGGAGCGGCGAAGAAGCTGTGCTATTCCCAAACTGGGAAGCTGGAATCACGATTTGAAAGTGGGATAACTTCTTCATGCCAACTCCTATGAGATTTATTCAACTTCCTGGTGATTCTCCACCACTTTATGTATCCAAATCAAGCTTCTTACAAAGAGATTCATCCTGGTTTGATTGGAGCGAAGAAGCTGTGCTATTCCCAAAGTGGGAAGCTGGAATCACTGATTTGAAAGTGGGATAACTTCTTCATACCAACTCTATGAGATTTATTCAACTTCCTGGAGATTTTCCACCACTTTGTATCCAAATCAAGCTTCTTACAAAGAGATTCATCCTGGTTTGATTGGAGCAGTGAAGAAGCTGTGCTATTCCCAAGTGGGAAGCTGGAATCACCTGATTTGAAAGTGGGATAACTTCTTCATGCCAACTCTATGAGATTTATTCAACTTCCTGGTGATTCTCCACCACTTTATATATCCAAATCAAGCTTCTTACAAAGTGATTCATCCTGGTTTGATTGGAGCGGCGAAGAAGCTGTTCTATTCCCAAAGCTGGGAAGCTGGAATCAACTGATTTGAAAGTGGGATAACTTCTTCATACCAACTCTATGAGATTTATTCAACTTCCTGGTGATTCTCCACCACTATGTATCCAAATCAAGCTTCTTAAAAGATTCATCCTGGTTTGATTGGAGCAGCCAGAAGAAGCTGTGCTATTCCCAAACTGGGAAGCTGGAATCACCTGATTTGAAAGTGGGATAAATTCTTCATCCCAACTCCTATGAGATTTATTCAACTTCCTGGTGATTCTCCACCACTTTATGTATCCAAATCAAGCTTCTCACAAAGTGATTCATCCTGGTTTGATTGGAGCAGCGAAGAAGGCTGTGCTATTCCCAAAGCTGGGAAGCTGGAATCACGATTTGAAGTGGGATAACTTCTTCATACCAACTCTATGAGATTTATTCAACTTCCTGGTGATTCTCCACCACTTTATGTATCCAAATCAAGCTTCTTACAAAGTGATTCATCCTGGTTTGATTGGAGCGGCGAAGAAGCTGTGCTATTCCCAAGCGGGAAGCTGGAATCACTGATTTGAAAGTGGGATAACTTCTTCATGCCAACTCCTATGAGATTTATTCAACTTCTGGTGATTCTCCACCACTATGTATCCAAATAAAGCTTCTTACAAAGTGATTCATCCTGGTTTGATTGGAGCAGCGAAGAAGCTGTTCTATTACCAAAGCTGGGAAGCTGGAATCAACTGATTTGAAAGTGGGATAACTTCTTCATGCCAACTCTATGAGATTTATTCAACTTCCTGGTGATTCTCCACCACTTTATGTATCCAAATCAAGCTTCTTAAAAGAGATTCATCCTGGTTTGATTGGGCAGCCAGAAGAAGCTGTGCTATTCCCAAGCTGGGAAGCTGGAATCTGATTTGAAAGTGGGATAACTTCTTCATGCCAACTCATGAGATTTATTCAACTTCCTGGTGATTCTCCACCACTTTATATCCAAATCAAGCTTCTTAAAAGAGATTCATCCTGGTTTGATTGGAGCGGCGAAGAAGCTGTGCTATTCCCAAAGCTGGAAGCTGGAATCACGATTTGAAAGTGGGATAACTTCTTCATCCCAACTCCTATGAGATTTATTCAACTTCCTGGTGATTCTCCACCACTTTATGTATCCAAATCAAGCTTCTTACAAGGAGATTCATCCTGGTTTGATTGGAGCGGCGAAGAAGCTGTGCTATTCCCAAACTGGGAAGCTGGAATCACGATTTGAAGTGGGATAACTTCTTCATGCCAACTCATGAGATTTATTCAACTTCGGTGATTCTCCACCTTTATGTATCAAATCAAGCTTCTTACAAAGAGATTCATCCTGGTTTGATTGGAGCAGCGAAGAAGCTGTCTATTCCCAAAGCTGGGAAACTGGAATCACTGATTTGAAAGTGGGATAACTTCTTCATGCCAACTCCTATGAGATTTATTCAACTTCCTGGTGATTCTCCACCACTTTATGTATCCAAATCAAGCTTCTTAAAGAGATTCATCCTGGTTTGATTGGAGCGATGAAGAAGCTGTGCTATTCCCAAAGCTGGGAAGCTGGAATCACCTGATTTGAAAGGGGATAACTTCTTCATGCCAGCTCCTATGAGATTTATTCAACTTCTGGTGATTCTCCACCACTTTATGTATCCAAATCAAGCTTCTTACAAGATTCATCCTGGTTTGATTGGAGCAATGAAGAAGCTGTGCTATTCCCAAGCTGGGAAGCTGGAATCACTGATTTGAAAGTGGGATAACTTCTTCATGCAACTCCTATGAGATTTATTCAACTTCGGTGATTCTCCACCACTTTATATATCAAATCAAACTTCTTACAAAGAGATTCATCCTGGTTTGATTGGAGCGGCGAAGAAGCTGTGCTATTCCCAAAGCTGAGGCTGGAATCAACTGATTTGAAAGTGGGATAACTTCTTCATGCAACTCCTATGAGATTTATTCAACTTCCGGTGATTCTCCACCACTTTATATCCAAATCAAGCTTCTTACAAAGAGATTCATCCTGGTTTGATTGGAGCGATGAAGAAGCTGTGCTATTCCCAAGCTGAGGCTGGAATCACCTGATTTGAAAGTGGGATAACTTCTTCATGCCAACTCCTATGAGATTTATTCAACTTCCTGGTGATTCTCCACCACTTTATGTATCCAAATCAAACTTCTTACAAAGAGATTCATCCTGGTTTGATTGGAGCAGCCGAAGAAGCTGTCTATTCCCAAAGCTGAGGCTGGAATCACGATTTGAAAGTGGGATAACTTCTTCATGCCAACTCCTATGAGATTTATTCAACTTCCTGGAGATTTTCCACCACTTTATGTATCCAAATAAAGCTTCTTACAAAGAGATTCATCCTGGTTTGATTGGAACGACGAAGAAGCTGTGCTATTACCAAACTGGGAAGCTGGAATCAACTGATTTGAAAGTGGGATAACTTCTTCATGCCAACTCCTATGAGATTTATTCAACTTCCGGTGATTCTCCACCACTATGTATCCAAATCAAGCTTCTTACAAAGAGATTCATCCTGGTTTGATTGGGCAGCCAGAAGAAGCTGTGCTATTCCCAAACTGGGAAACTGGAATCACCTGATTTGAAAGTGGGATAACTTCTTCATGCCAACTCCTATGAGATTTATTCAACTTCCTGGTGATTCTCCACCACTTTATGTATCCAAATCAAGCTTCTTACAAAGAGATTCATCCTGGTTTGATTGGAACGGCGAAGAAGCTGTGCTATTCCCAAACTGGGAAGCTGGAATCTGATTTGAAAGTGGGATAACTTCTTCTTGCCAACTCCTATGAGATTTATTCAACTTCCTGGAGATTTTCCACCACTTTATGTATCAAATAAAGCTTCTTACAAAGAGATTCATCCTGGTTTGATTGGAGCGACGAAGAAGCTGTCTATTCCCAAACTGGGAAACTGGAATCACGATTTGAAAGGGGATAACTTCTTCATGCCAACTCCTATGAGATTTATTCAACTTCCTGGTGATTCTCCACCACTTTATATATCAAATCAAGCTTCTTACAAAGTGATTCATCCTGGTTTGATTGGAGCGGCGAAGAAGCTGTCTATTCCCAAAGCTGGGAAGCTGGAATCAACTGATTTGAAAGTGGGATAACTTCTTCATGCCAACTCTATGAGATTTATTCAACTTCCTGGTGATTCTCCACCACTTTATGTATCAAATCAAGCTTCTTAAAGAGATTCATCCTGGTTTGATTGGAGCGATGAAGAAGCTGTGCTATTCCCAAGCTGAAGCTGGAATCACGATTTGAAAGTGGGATAACTTCTTCATCCCAAGTCCTATGAGATTTATTCAACTTCCTGGTGATTCTCCACCACTTTATGTATCCAAATCAAGCTTCTCAAAAAGTTATTCATCCTGGTTTGATTGGAGCGTGAAGAAGCTGTGCTATTCCCAAACTGGGAAACTGGAATCACCTGATTTGAAAGTGGGATAACTTCTTCATGCCAACTCCTATTAGATTTATTCAACTTCCTGGTGATTCTCCACCACTTTATGTATCCAAATCAAGCTTCTTACAAAGAGATTCATCCTGGTTTGATTGGAGCGTGAAGAAGCTGTCTATTCCCAAAGCGGGAAGCTGGAATCACGATTTGAAAGTGGGATAACTTCTTCATCCCAACTCCTATGAGATTTATTCAACTTGCTGGTGATTCTCCACCACTTTATGTATCCAAATAAAGCTTCTTACAAAGTGATTCATCCTGGTTTGATTGGAGCAATGAAGAAGCTGTGCTATTCCCAAGCTGAAGCTGGAATCAACTGATTTGAAGTGGGATAACTTCTTCATGCCAACTCCTATGAGATTTATTCAACTTCCTGGTGATTCTCCACCACTTTATGTATCCAAATCAAGCTTCTTACAAAGAGATTCATCCTGGTTTGATTGGAGCGTGAAGAAGCTGTCTATTCCCAAAGCGGGAAGCTGGAATCACGATTTGAAAGTGGGATAACTTCTTCATCCCAACTCCTATGAGATTTATTCAACTTGCTGGTGATTCTCCACCACTTTATGTATCCAAATAAAGCTTCTTACAAAGTGATTCATCCTGGTTTGATTGGAGCAATGAAGAAGCTGTGCTATTCCCAAGCTGAAGCTGGAATCAACTGATTTGAAGTGGGATAACTTCTTCATGCCAACTCCTATGAGATTTATTCAACTTCCTGGTGATTCTCCACCACTTTATGTATCCAAATCAAGCTTCTTAAAGAGATTCATCCTGGTTTGATTGGAGCAGCGAAGAAGCTGTGCTATTCCCAAATTTGGGAAGCTGGAATCACTGATTTGAAAGTGGGATAACTTCTTCATGCCAACTCCTATGAGATTTATTCAACTTCCTGGTGATTCTCCACCACTGTATGTATCCAAATCAAGCTTCTTAAAAGAGATTCATCCTGGTTTGATTGGAGCGGCGAAGAAGCTGTGCTATTCCCAAGCTGGGAAGCTGGAATCACGATTTGAAAGTGGGATAACTTCTTCATCCCAAGTCCTATGAGATTTATTCAACTTCCTGGTGATTCTCCACCACTTTATGTATCCAAATCAAGCTTCTTACAAGGAGATTCATCCTGGTTTGATTGGAGCAATGAAGAAGCTGTGCTATTCCCAAAGCTGGGAAGCTGGAATCACGATTTGAAAGGGGATAACTTCTTCATGCCAACTCCTATGAGATTTATTCAACTTCCTGGTGATTCTCCACCACTGTATGTATCCAAATCAAGCTTCTTACAAAGATTCATCCTGGTTTGATTGGGCAGTGAAGAAGCTGTGCTATTCCCAAGCTGGGAAGCTGGAATCAAGCTGATTTGAAAGTGGGATAACTTCTTCATGCCAAGTCCTATGAGATTTATTCAACTTCCGGTGATTCTCCACCACTTTGTATCCAAATCAAGCTTCTTACAAAGAGATTCATCCTTTTTTGATTGGAACGACGACGAAGCTGTTCTATTACCAAAATGGGAAACTAGAATCACCTGATTTGAAAGTGGGATAACTTCTTCATCCCAAGTCCTATGAGATTAATTCAACTTCCTGGTGATTCTCCACCACTTTATGTATCCAAATCAAGCTTCTTACAAAGAGATTCATCCTGGTTTGATTGGAGCAGCGAAGAAGCTGTGCTATTCCCAAAGGCTGGAATCACCTGATTTGAAAGTGGGATAACTTCTTCATGCCAACTCCTATGAGATTTATTCAACTTCCTGGTGATTCTCCACCACTTTATGTATCCAAATCAAGCTTCTTACAAAGTGATTCATCGTGGTTTGTTTGGAACGACGAAGAAGCTGTGCTATTCCCAAGTGGGAAGCTGGAATCACGATTTGAAAGTGGGATAACTTCTTCATGCCAACTCCTATGAGATTTATTCAACTTCCTGGTGATTCTCCACCACTATGTATCCAAATCAAGCTTCTTACAAAGTGATTCATCCTGGTTTGATTGGAACGGCGAAGAAGCTGTGCTATTCCCAAACTGGGAAACTGGAATCACCTGATTTGAAAGTGGGATAACTTCTTCATGCCAACTCCTATGAGATTTATTCAACTTCCTGGTGATTCTCCACCACTTTATGTATCCAAATCAAGCTTCTTAAAAAGAGATTCATCCTGGTTTGATTGGAACGACGAAGAAGCTGTCTATTCCCAAGCTGGGAAGCTGGAATCACGATTTGAAAGTGGGATAACTTCTTCATGCCATCTCCTATGAGATTTATTCAACTTCCTGGTGATTCTCCACCACTTTATGTATCCAAATCAAGCTTCTTAAAAAGAGATTCATCCTGGTTTGATTGGAACGACGAAGAAGCTGTGCTATTCCCAATGAGGCTGGAATCACGATTTGAAAGGGGATAACTTCTTCCTGCCATCACCTATGAGATTTATTCAACTTCCTGGTGATTATCCACCACTTTATGTATCCAAATCAAGCTTCCTACAAAGAGATTCATCCTGGTTTGATTGGAACGGCGAAGAAGCTGTGCTATTCCCAAACTGGGAAACTGGAATCACCTAATTTGAAAGTGGGATAACTACTTCATCCCAACTCCTATGAGATTTATTCAACTTCCTGGTGATTCTCCACCACTTTATTTATCCAAGTAAAGCTTCTTACAAAGAGATTCATCCTGGTTTGATTGGAACGACGACGAAGCTGTTCTATTACCAAACTGGGAAACTGGAATCAACTGATTTGAAAGTGGGATAAATTCTTCATGACAACTCCTATGAGATTTATGATAGTTTTAGTGATGTTAAGAGTAATCTGAGTGTTTAGAGATTAGAATAAGTTTAGAAGATTAAAGTCTAAAATGAGATTAAGAGACTAGAGAGGTTTAGAGAGACTAAGAGACTCATAACTTGCTTAATCTTATTAATGAGTGAGGTTACATATTTATAAGGAGACACAAGGGTTTACAGAAATGCAGCCAGCATTTAGCAGGTGTGGAGTCAAGGGAGCCTTTTGAATGATTGGCCAGGATGGCTCACATGCTTATGGCATCTTGGACTGCTTTCCAGCCTGTTCCCAGCCTGGCCTGCGTCCTTATCCTCCCACCGGTCTTATCTCTTCACTAAACCCTTAAGGTAACTTCTACCTTGTTACCGTCTCACTTGGATAGGTTATGGTAAGTTTTGGTTGAGGTTTGGATGGTGATGCGATGTATGCGGCCTTATGCGACTGGCCATGCCTTACTCTCCCAAACTTCCTAAGTACTTCATCTCCTCTTCTCTTCAACTCCTTATCTCTTCATATCCATATACTCAGCTCATCTCAACCTCCCCTCGAGCTTAACTTTGTGAAAGACTAAGCTTGGACAGCCATGAGATCTTCCTCATTAAAACCTCACTAAGGAAAACCCATTGGGACAAAACCTTAATGAGGGAAAAGAGTAAAGATCTCATGACTAGAGGATCAGCTACTTCTCTTCCCAAGATCAATGAGGCCCAATCTGATATGAATGGACTCCATTGTCTTTTGCAACCTTGGTGAATACATCAGCCAACTGATCTTCACTCCTAGTATAACATGGCAAGATGACTCCTAGGACAATCATCTGCCTCACCTTGTGGCAATCAACCTCAATGTGCTTTGTTCTTTCATGGAACACCGAGTTGGAGGCTATGTGAATGGCGGCCTGGTTGTCACAATGCATTGTCATTGGAGTGTCTTGTGCTATCTCCAAATGCTTCAAGATGCCCTTGATCCAAACTAGCTCGTTGGTAGCTTCAGCATAGCTCATACTCAGCTTCGCACTAGAGCATGATACCACCTTCTGTTTCTTACTCTTCCAAGTCACCAGGTTGCCTCCAATGAATGTGCAATAGCGGTTGTTGATCTCTGTCAGCTCTATCACCTGCCCAATCAGCATCACAATAGCCCACCATACTGTGCTTCCATTGCACCCCATCCATACACCTTGATCCGTGAGCCATTTAGATACATCAGCAGCCTCTCCACCATCGCCAGTGATGTTCCTTGGGAAGCTGCATGTGTTGACTCACCTGATTCACAGCAAAACATATATCAGGCCTTGTGATGGTTAGATAAATCAATTTGCCAACAAGTGTTCTATAGAGTTTAGGATCATGAAATGGCTTGCTGTCTTCAATCTCCCCTCTCTTGGTACTTTGTAGCCATCCTCCATTGGCATCCTTGCTGTCTTGCCTCCATAAGCACCTGCACCTTTCAAAGATCAAGTGTATACTTTCTTTGGGACATGAACAAACCTTCCTTGGATCTACAAATCTCAATTCCAAGAAAGTATTTCATCTCTCCCAAGTCTTTGATTTCAAACATAGACTTTAGAAACTCCTTGGTTGCCTTGATACCTTCCTTATCACTTCCTGTGATAATGATATCATCCACATACACAAGAGCAACCATACCTGAGGGGTGTCATGAGTGTAAAGAGTGTGATCAATTCTGACTTCTTGAAGCCTCGGCCATTGAGTTGTGCTCAACTTGTTATACCAAGCTCTTGGTGATTGCTTCAACCCATAAATGGCTTTCTTTAGCCTTAGTACATTCCTTTCTTCACTAGATGTTCCAAACCTGGTGGAGGATACATATAGACTTCATCCTCAAGTTCTCCTTGTAGAAATGCATTCTTCACATCCATTTGCCACAATCCCCATCCAAGGTTCACAGCCAAGCTTAACACAATCCTAATGGTGTGTAGCTTAGCTACTGGTGCAAATGTCTCAATGTAATCCTCTCCATATGTCTGAGTAAACCCTCTTGCTACTAGTCTAGTCTTCTTCCTCTCAATCGACCCATCAGCCTTATACTTGATTGTAAAGATCCATCTACTAGTTACAGCTTTCTTCCCTTTTGGTAGTTCACTCTCATACCATGTATCATTCTTTATCATAGCTCCTGCCTCAGCTCCTACTGATTCCTTCCACTCCTTATCCTTCATTGCCTCTTCATAGCTTCTTGGAATGTGATTCTCATCCAAGTTTACCATAAATGCACAATGAGCTTCTGGATATTGACTGAAGAACACCACGGCCTGAGTAGGATGCTCCACAACAGGCATTGTAGTACACTCTTGTGTTTACCCAACTGGAAGGATCCTTTCTCAGCCTTGTACTTCTTCTTAACATTGGCCCTTCTTGTGCCATCTCTTGTTCTTCTTCTTGTGGCAACATTTCAGATCTTTCTTCTCTGGCTGACTTGCTTCAGCTCCCTCTTCCATAGCTGACCATCTTCAGCTTCTTCTTGTTGATCATTTGATTCCACAACTTGATCATGAGAGCCAGAACTCTCACTCTCTTCTCTACTTGTTTCTTGGCGGTTTGGAGTTAGTGTTTCATTCCCCTTCATGCTCAAGGTTGGAAGTCTGATGATCGATTGCTGAGATGCTTCTCCCCTTGATGTCCTTGATTCATGTTGATTCCAAGCCCTTCAGGATTATCCTCAAGGTTTCAGCTCTATCAGATGTAAGATCCTTCAAATCTTCTTGAATCTGCTCCTCATAATATCCTTTTTCTTCAACAAACTTCCCTCTCTAGATACTAACACTCTCCTTGTGTTAGGATCATATACTGTATCCTTTCTGACTTGATGAGTATCCAATGAACATTGCCTTTGAACTCTTAGCTTCTAGCTTGTTTCTTATCTCTCCAGGCACCATCACAAAACACAAACATCCAAAGATCTTCATATGCTCGATTGAGGCTTGTACTGATTCAATACCTCAAATGGTGATTGTCCTTGAAGGATCAGAGTTGGTGTCCTGTTGATGAGATAACAAGCCATGTAACTGCATCACTCCAAAACTTCTTAGGCACATTGGATTGAAACATCATGGACCTGGCTACTTCCATCAAGTGCCTGTTCTTCCTTTCAGCCACACCATTCTGTTGTGGTGTATAGGGACAACTTGTCTGATGAAGTATTCCATGCTGAGATAGGTGTATCTTGAATGCTTGTCCGTGTACTCTCCTCCATTATCTGACCTAAAATTTTTATCTTGGCATTGTAATGGTTAGTCACATATGCTTGAAAGTTTTTAAATGCATCAAGTACCCTATCTTTGGTTGGAATTAAGGTTAACCAGGTGTATTTGGATTTTCATCAATGAAAGTTACATAGTACTTATGGTTGTCTCTAGAAGGCAAGGTGCAGTCCAAACATCAGAATGAATAAGATCAAAACATTTTCTCAAACAGTAGTAGACTTGGTAAAGACAGTTCTACAATGCTTGCCTAAAATGCAAGCTTCACACTCATTATTCTCAAAGGAAACACCTGGCAACATCAGTTTTAAAGCCTTATTATGAGGGTGTCCTAATCTAGCATGCCACAATGCATTTTTACTTAAACTAGAACCAGAAACAGAAGTAAATGAGCAGTATAACTAGAAGCAGGGAGCAAGATCTTCAAGTAAATACAATTCTCCTTTAGTCACTCCCTTTCCAATCATCTTGCTGCTTTTAATATCCTGAAACTTCACATCATTAGGACTGAATATGACATTGCATTGCAAATCAGTAGCACATTTCTTAACAGATAACAAGTTTGAAGTAAATTCAGGCATATAAAGGCTTTAGTTTCCTTATCAAACAGTTTAAGACTTCTATTCCTCTAATAGGTATCTTATCTCCATTAGCTATCATCATTACCATTCATTGGTACAATGTTTTTAATTAAACTAGTGTCACTTATCATATGATGAGATGCACCAGAATCAACTACTAAAGGTTTAATGGTATGTGAACTAGCAATATGAGCAAGGATGCTAGATGGTTTGAATACATGATCATTCCTAGCAAAACTAGCAGTTCTAGATTGGCTTAATATTTCAATCACACTATCATGCATCCTATCAGTTCTAGTTAGATTCTCATCATTCTCTATAGCCCTAGCACCAAAGGAATACCCAAAAGTGTTACCATGCTCTTTGAAGAGCTTGATGAGAAACATCAGGCTGGATTCCTTAGATACTCTTGATCATAGTTCCCACGGTTGCTTGGGGCTCCAGTGTAGGCTACAAGAGACTTCCCATCACCTCCTTCATACCCATCTATCTCCTTTCCTTTGCTTGTACCAGCTCCCTCGTTCCATCTGATACATTAGCCCTTGCCTCCACGGTCCTTCATGAACTTTGCGGTTTGAGGTGTGGGTGAAGGATCCAGCATTGACTCTTCTTGTGGCCATGCTTCTTGCAGTGATCACAATTCCCATTGAACCTCCTCTCCTCAAACTTCCCATGCGCAGCAGCCTTGTTTGCTTGTGGAGCTTCACTCCCCTCCTCTTGAGTTGCTCGGCTTGCAAGGGAAAGGTCTCCTTTCTTGGCAAACAACCCAATGGAGCCTTGCTCTTTGAATCCAGCACACACATCCTCAGGTCCAGGTAGAATGTCTTCTCTAAGCAGGTGCTGGATGAGACCATTATACGCCGGGTTTAGGGTGAGAAGTAGGCCAAAGACCTTGTCTTGCTCTCTTCTCTTGTTGAGTTCATCTGCATCTGTAGTGCTTGGCCTTAACATCTCCATCTCGGACCATAGTGATCTGAATCTCCCAAGGTGTTTAGTGAACTCCATATCCTCTTGTACCAGGTTGTTGATTGCTTGCTTCACCTCAAACACCCTGCTCAAGTTTGATGTATTCCCATACACCTTCTTCAGTGTGTCCCACAGCTCCTTAGCAGACTCACAGTAGCTATGCATCTAAGATTGCTGGTTGAGAGATCGTGAAGCACTGACATCACCAGCATGTCTTCTTGATACCATTTCAGCAGCGTTGCTTGCAGCCTCACCATCATCCTCTCCTTGAGTGATGAGTTTTGGAGCTTCTCCGGGTGTGATATGCTTCCACACCCTTTGCTTCCCACCGTGGTTCTCACCATCCTTGACCACACCAAGTAGTTGTTTCCTTGAAACACACAGCTACCTTCATGTTCATGTTCATCCCACTCTCCATGTTGAATGATGAACTCTCTAAGCTTCAGGAACTTTAGTTGAGAATGACTTGTAGACACCTTCACAGCCTCGATCTTCAACCCAGCTTAGGATAACACACCACACCAGTCTTGAACTTGAAAATTGCCAGAAACTCTTGAACACACAAGAACACACAAAGTTTCTTCAAAGCTTCAACTTGAAACTTCAAAGAATCTCCTGCGACCTCAGGCTCTCACTAGCTCACGATACCATGATAGTTTTAGTGATGTTAAGAGTAATCTGAGTGTTTAGAGAAGATTAGAATAAGTTTAGAAGATTAAAGTCTAAAATGAGATTAAGAGACTAGAGAGGGTTTTAGAGACTAAGAGAGACTCATAACTTGCTTAATCTTATTAATGAGTGAGGTTACATATTTATAAGGAGACACAAGGGTTTACAAGAGAGGAAATGCATGCTTGTTTAGGTGTGGAGTCAAGGGAGCCTTTTGAATGATTGGCCAGGATGGCTCACATGCTTATGGCATCTTGGACTGCTTTCCAGCCTGTTCCCAGCCTGGCAGCGTCCTTATCCTCCCACGGTCTTATCTCTTCACTAAACCCTTAAGGTAACTTCTACCTTGTTAGTCTCCACTTGGATGAAGGTTGATTTGATACATAAAGTGGTGGAGAATCACCAGGAAGTTGAATAAATCTCATAGGAGTTGGCATGAAGAAGAGAATAGCACAGCTTCTTTGTCGTTCCAATCAAACCAGGATGAATCTCTCGGTAAGTGATAGTTTTAGTGATGTTAAGAGTAATCTGAGTGTTTAGAGAAGATTAGAATACGTTTAGAGAAGATTAAAGTCTAAAATGAGATTAAGAGACTAGAGAGGGTTTTAGAGAGACTAAGAGAGACTCATAACTTGCTTAATCTTATTAATGAGTGAGGTTACATATTTATAAGGAGACACAAGGGTTTACAAGAGAGGAAATCGCCACTGTTTAACCGTGTGGAGTCAAGGGGAGCCTTTTGAATGATTGGCCAGGATGGCTCACATGCTTATGGCATCTTGGACTGCTTTCCAGCCTGTTCCCAGCCTGGCACGCGCGTCCTTATCCTCCCACCGGTCTTATCTCTTCACTAAACCCTTAAGGTAACTTCTACCTTGTTACCGTCTCACTTGGATAGGTTATGGTAAGTTTTGGTTGAGGTTTGATGGTACGCCTTAGACGGCCTTGTGACGTCGGTCGCATCCATACTCTCCCAAACTTCCTAAGTACTTCATCTCCTCTTCTCTTCAACTCCTTATCTCTTCATATCCATATACTCAGCTCATCTCAACACTTTATTCAACTTCCTGTGATTCTCCACCACTTTGTATCCAAATCAAGCTTCTTACAAAGGATTCATCCTGGTTTGATTGGAGCAGCCAGAAGAAGCTGTGCTATTCCCAAGTGGGAAGCTGGAATCACTGATTTGAAGTGGGATAACTTCTTCATGCCAGCTCCTATGAGGATTTATTCAACTTCTGGTGATTCTCCACCTTTATGTATCCAAATCAAGCTTCTTAAAGAGATTCATCCTGGTTTGATTGGAGCAGCCAGAAGAAGCTGTGCTATTCCCAAGTGGGAAGCTGGAATCACTGATTTGAAGTGGGATAACTTCTTCATCCAACTCCTATGAGATTTATTCAACTTCCTGTGATTCTCCACCCTTTATGTATCCAATCAAGCTTCTTACAAAGTGATTCATCCTGGTTTGATTGGAGCAGCCAGAAGAAGCTGTGCTATTCCCAAGTGGGAAGCTGGAATCACTGATTTGAAGTGGGATAACTTCTTCATGCCAGCTCCTATGAGGATTTATTCAACTTCCTGTGATTCTCCACCACTTTGTATCCAAATCAAGCTTCTTAAAGAGATTCATCCTGGTTTGATTGGAGCAGCCAGAAGAAGCTGTGCTATTCCCAAGTGGGAAGCTGGAATCACTGATTTGAGAGTGGGATAACTTCTTCATCCCAAGTCCTATGAGATTTATTCAACTTCTGGTGATTCTCCACCACTTTGTATCCAAATCAAGCTTCTTACAAAGTGATTCATCCTGGTTTGATTGGAGCAGCCAGAAGAAGCTGTGCTATTCCCAAGTGGGAAGCTGGAATCACTGATTTGAGAGTGGGATAACTTCTTCATCCAACTCCTATGAGATTTATTCAACTTCCTGGTGATTCTCCACCACTTTGTATCCAAATCAAGCTTCTTACAAGAGATTCATCCTGGTTTGATTGGAGCAGCCAGAAGAAGCTGTGCTATTCCCAAGTGGGAAGCTGGAATCACGATTTGAAAGTGGGATAACTTCTTCATCCAACTCCTATGAGATTTATTCAACTTCCTGTGATTCTCCACCACTTTATATATCCAAATCAAGCTTCTTACAAAGTGATTCATCCTGGTTTGATTGGAGCAGCCAGAAGAAGCTGTGCTATTCCCAAGTGGGAAGCTGGAATCACCTGATTTGAAAGTGGGATAACTTCTTCATCCCAAGTCCTATGAGATTTATTCAACTTCTGGTGATTCTCCACCACTTTGTATCCAAATCAAGCTTCTTAAAGAGATTCATCCTGGTTTGATTGGAGCAATGAAGAAGCTGTGCTATTCCCAAGTGGGAAGCTGGAATCACTGATTTGAAGTGGGATAACTTCTTCATGCCAGCTCCTATGAGATTTATTCAACTTCCTGTGATTCTCCACCTTTATGTATCCAATCAAGCTTCTTACAAAGTGATTCATCCTGGTTTGATTGGAGCAATGAAGAAGCTGTGCTATTCCCAAGTGGGAAGCTGGAATCACGATTTGAAAGTGGGATAACTTCTTCATCCCAAGTCCTATGAGATTTATTCAACTTCCTGTGATTCTCCACCACTTTATATATCCAAATCAAGCTTCTTACAAAGTGATTCATCCTGGTTTGATTGGAGCAGCCAGAAGAAGCTGTGCTATTCCCAAAGCTGGGAAGCTGGAATCACTGATTTGAGAGTGGGATAACTTCTTCATGCCAACTCCTATGAGATTTATTCAACTTCTGGTGATTCTCCACCACTTTGTATCCAAATCAAGCTTCTTACAAAGAGATTCATCCTGGTTTGATTGGAGCAGCCAGAAGAAGCTGTGCTATTCCCAAAGCTGGGAAGCTGGAATCACGATTTGAAAGTGGGATAACTTCTTCATCCCAAGTTCTCCTTGTAGAAATGCATTCTTCACATCCATTTGCCACAATCCCCATCCAAGGTTCACAGCCAAGCTTAACACAATCCTAATGGTGTGTAGCTTAGCTACTGGTGCAAATGTCTCAATGTAATCCTCTCCATATGTCTGAGTAAACCCTCTTGCTACTAGTCTAGTCTTCTTCCTCTCAATCGACCCATCAGCCTTATACTTGATTGTAAAGATCCATCTACTAGTTACAGCTTTCTTCCCTTTTGGTAGTTCACTCTCATACCATGTATCATTCTTTATCATAGCTCCTGCCTCAGCTCCTACTGATTCCTTCCACTCCTTATCCTTCATTGCCTCTTCATAGCTTCTTGGAATGTGATTCTCATCCAAGTTTACCATAAATGCACAATGAGCTTCTGGATATTGACTGAAAGAACACACGGCCTGAGTAGGATGCTCCACAGCAGGCATTGTAGTACACTCTTGTGTTTACCCAACTGGAAGGATCCTTTCTCAGCCTTGTACTTCTTCTTAACATTGGCCCTTCTTGTGCCATCTCTTGTTCTTCTTCTTGTGGCAACATTTCAGATCTTTCTTCTCCTAGCTGACTTGCTTCAGCTCCTCTTCCTTAGCTGACCATCTTCAGCTTCTTCTTGTTGATCATTTGATTCCACAACTTGATCATGAGAGCCAGAACTCTCACTCTCTTCTCTACTTGTTTCTTCGCGGTTTGGAGTTCGTGTTTCATTCCCCCCTTCATGCTCAAGGTTGGAAGTCTGATGATCCGGTGCTGGAGTCGTGCTTCTCCCCCCTTGATGTCCTTGATTCATGTTGATTCCAAGCCCTTCTAGGATTATCCTCAAGGTTTCAGCTCTATCAGATGTAAGATCCTTCAAATCTTCTTGAATCTGCTCCTCATAATATCCTTTTTCTTCAACAAACTTCACCTCTCTAGATACTAACACTCTCCTTGTGTTAGGATCATAGCACTTGTATCCTTTCTGACTTGATGAGTATCCAATGAACATTGCCTTTGAACTCTTAGCTTCTAGCTTGTTTCTTATCTCTCCAGGCACCATCACAAAACACAAACATCCAAAGATCTTCATATGCTCGATTGAAGGCTTGTACTGATTCAATACCTCAAATGGTGATTGTCCTTGAAGGATCAGAGTTGGTGTCCTGTTGATGAGATAACAAGCCGTAGCAACTGCATCACTCCAAAACTTCTTAGGCACATTGGATTGAAACATCATGGACCTGGCTACTTCCATCAAGTGCCTGTTCTTCCTTTCAGCCACACCATTCTGTTGTGGTGTATAGGGACAGCTTGTCTGATGAAGTATTCCATGCTGAGATAGGTGTATCTTGAATGCTTGTCCCGTGTACTCTCCTCCATTATCTGACCTAAAATTTTATCTTGGCATTGTAATGGTTAGTCACATATGCTTGAAAGTTTTTAAATGCATCAAGTACCCTATCTTTGGTTGGAATTAAGGTTAACCAGGTGTATTTAGATTTTTCATCAATGAAAGTTACATAGTACTTATGGTTGTCTCTAGAAAGGCAAGGTGCAGTCCAAACATCAGAATGAATAAGATCAAAACATTTTTCATAAACAGTAGTAGACTTGGTAAAGACAGTTCTACAATGCTTGCCTAAAATGCAAGCTTCACACTCATTATTCTCAAAGGAAACACCTGGCAACATCAGTTTTAAAGCCTTATTATGAGGGTGTCCTAATCTAGCATGCCACAATGCATTTTTACTTAAACTAGAACCAGAAACAGAAGTAAATGAGCAGCTATAACTAGAAACAGGAGCAAGATCTTCAAGTAAATACAATTCTCCTTTAGTCACTCCCTTTCCAATCATCTTGCTGCTTTTAATATCCTGAAACTTCACATCATTAGGACTGAATATGACATTGCATTGCAAATCAGTAGCACATTTCTTAACAGATAACAAGTTTGAAGTAAATTCAGGCATATAAAAGGCTTTAGTTTCCTTATCAAACAGTTTAAGACTTCCTATTCCTCTAATAGGTATCTTATCTCCATTAGCTATCATCACATTACCATTCATTGGTACAATGTTTTTAATTAAACTAGTGTCACTTATCATATGATGAGATGCACCAGAATCAACTACTAAAGGTTTAATGGTATGTGAACTAGCAATATGAGCAAGGATGCTAGATGGTTTGAATACATGATCATTCCTAGCAAAACTAGCAGTTCTAGATTGGCTTAATATTTCAATCACACTATCATGCATCCTATCAGTTCTAGTTAGATTCTCATCATTCTCTATAGCCCTAGCACCAAAGGAATACCCAAAAGTGTTACCATGCTCTTTGAAGAGCTTGATGAGAGCATCCAGGCTGGATTTCCTTAGATACTCTTGATCATAGTTCCCACGGTTGCTTGGGGCTCCAGTGTAGGCTACAAGAGACTTCCCATTACCTCCTTCATACCCATCTATCTCCTTTCCTTTGCTTGTACCAGCTCCACTCGTTCCATCTGATACATTAGCCCTTGCCTCCGCGGTCCTTCATGAACTTTGCGGTTTGAGGTGTGGGTGAAGGATCCAGCATTGACTCTTCTTGTGGCCATGCTTCTTGCAGTGATCACAATTCCCATTGAACCTCCTCTCCTCAAACTTCCCATGCAGCAGCCTTGTTTGCTTGTGGAGCTTCACTCCCCTCCTCTTGAGTTGCTTTCGGCTTGCAAGGGAAGGTCTCCTTTCTTGGCAAACAACCCAATGGAGCCTTGCTCTTTCTGAATCCGAGCACACACATCCTCAAGGTCAGGTAGAATGTCTTCTCTAAGCAGGTGCTGGATGAGACCATTATACGCCGGGTTTAGGGTGAGAAGTAGGCCAAAGACCTTGTCTTGCTCTCTTCTCTTGTTGAGTTCATCTGCATCTGTAGTGCTTGGCCTTAACATCTCCATCTCGGACCATAGTGATCTGAATCTCCCAAGGTGTTTAGTGAACTCCATATCCTCTTGTACCAGGTTGTTGATTGCTTGCTTCACCTCAAACACCCTGCTCAAGTTTGATGTATTCCCATACACCTTCTTCAGTGTGTCCCACAGCTCCTTAGCAGACTCACAGTAGCTGTATGCATCTAAGATTGCTGGTTCAAGAGATGCGTGAAGTACTGACATCACCAGCATGTCTTCTTGATACCATTTCTCAGCCGCGTTGCTTGCAGCCTCACCATCATCCTCTCCTTGAGTGATGAGTTTTGGAGCTTCTCCGGGTGTGATATGCTTCCACAACCCTTTGCTTCCCACCGTGGTTCTCACCATCCTTGACCACACCAAGTAGTTGTTTCCCTTGAAACACACAGCTACCTTCATGTTCATGTTCATCCCACTCTCCATGTTGAATGATGAACTCTCTAAGCTTCAGGAACTTTATCTTGAGTTGAATGACTTGTAGACACCTTCACAGCCTCGATCTTCAACCCACGCAGCTTCAGATAACACACCACAACCAGTCTTGAACTTGAAAAGTACCCAGAAACTCTTGAACACACAAGAACACACAAAAGTTTCTTCAAAGCTTCAACCTTGAAACTTCAAAGAATCTCACACTCCTCAGGCTCTCACTAACCTGGCTCTGATACCATGATAGTTTTAGTGATGTTAAGAGTAATCTGAGTGTTTAGAGAAGATTAGAATCGTTTAGAGAAGATTAAAGTCTAAAATGAGATTAAGAGACTAGAGAGGGTTTTAGAGACTAAGAGAGACTCATAACTTGCTTAATCTTATTAATGAGTGAGGTTACATATTTATAAGGAGACACAAGGGTTTACAAGAGGAAATCGCCACTGTTTAACCGTGTGGAGTCAAGGGGAGCCTTTTGAATGATTGGCCAGGATGGCTCACATGCTTATGGCATCTTGGACTGCTTTCCAGCCTGTTCCCAGCCTGGCACGCGCGTCCTTATCCTCCCACCGGTCTTATCTCTTCACTAAACCCTTAAGGTAACTTCTACCTTGTTACCGTCTCACTTGGATAGGTTATGGTAAGTTTTGGTTGAGGTTTGATGGTACGGCCTTTGTAATGCCTTTGCACGGCCTACTGCACTCATACTCTCCCAAACTTCCTAAGTACTTCATCTCCTCTTCTCTTCAACTCCTTATCTCTTCATATCCATATACTCAGCTCATCTCAACAGTAAGAAGCTTGATTTGGACACATAAAGTGGTGGAGAATCACCAGGAAGTTGAATAAATCTCATAGGAGTTGGCATGAAGAAGTTATCCCACTTTCAAATCAGGTGATTCCAGTTTCCCAGTTTGGGAATAGCACAGCTTCTTCGTCGTTCCAATCAAACCAGGATGAATTTCTTTGTAAGAAGCTTGATTTGGATACATAAAGTGGTGGAGAATCACCAGGAAGTTGAATAAATCTCATAGGACTTGGCATGAAGAAGTTATCCACTTTCAAATCGGTGATTCAGTTTCCCGGTTGGGAATAGCACAGCTTCTTCGTCGTTCCAATCAAACCAGGATGAATTTCTTTGTAAGAAGCTTGATTTGGATACATAAAGTGGTGGAGAATCACCAGGAAGTTGAATAAATCTCATAGGACTTGGCATGAAGAAGTTAGCCCACTTTCAAATCAGGTGATTCTAGTTTCCCAGTTTGGGAATAGCACAGCTTCTTCGTCGTTCCAATCAAACCAGGATGAATTTCTTTGTAAGAAGCTTGATTTGGATACATAAAGTGGTGGAGAATCACCAGGAAGTTGAATAAATCTCATAGGACTTGGCATGAAGAAGTTATCCCACTTTCAAATCAGGTGATTCTAGTTTCCCAGTTTGGGAATAGCACAGCTTCTTCGTCGTTCCAATCAAACCAGGATGAATCTCTTTGTAAGAAGCTTGATTTGGATACATAAAGTGGTGGAGAATCACCAGGAAGTTGAATAAATCTCATAGGAGTTGGCATGAAGAAGTTATCCCACTTTCAAATCAGGTGATTCCAGTTTCCCGGTTGGGAATAGCACAGCTTCTTCGTCGTTCCAATCAAACCAGGATGAATTTCTTTGTAAGAAGCTTGATTTGGATACATAAAGTGGTGGAGAATCACCAGGAAGTTGAATAAATCTCATAGGACTTGGCATGAAGAAGTTATCCCACTTTCAAATCAGGTGATTCCAGCTTCCCAGCTTTGGGAATAGCACAGCTTCTTCGGCTGCTCCAATCAAACCAGGATGAATCTCTTTGTAAGAAGCTTGATTTGGATACATAAAGTGGTGGAGAATCACCAGGAAGTTGAATAAATCTCATAGGAGTTGCCATGAAGAAGTTATCCCACTTTCAAATCAGTTGATTCCAGTTTCCCAGTTTGGGAATAGAACAGCTTCGTCGTCGTTCCAAACAAACCAGGATGAATCACTTTGTAAGAAGCTTGATTTGGATACATAAAGTGGTGGAGAATCACCAGGAAGTTGAATAAATCTCATAGGAGTTGGGATGAAGAAGTTATCCCACTTTCAAATCAGGTGATTCGGTTTCCCAGTTTGGTAATAGAACAGCTTCGTCGTCGTTCCAAACAAACCACGATGAATCACTTTGTAAGAAGCTTGATTTGGATACATAAAGTGGTGGAGAATCACCAGGAAGTTGAATAAATCTCATAGGAGTTGGCATGAAGAAGTTATCCCACTTTCAAATCAGGTGATTCTAGTTTCCCGGTTTGGGAATAGCACGGCTTCTTCGTCGTTCAATCAAACCAGGATGAATCTCTTTGTAAGCTTGATTTGGATACATAAAGTGGTGGAGAATCACCAGGAAGTTGAATAAATCTCATAGGAGTTGGCATGAAGAAGTTATCCCACTTTCAAATCAGGTGATTCCAGTTTCCCAGTTTGGGAATAGCACAGCTTCTTCGTCGTTCCAATCAAACCAGGATGAATCTGTTTGTAAGAAGCTTGATTTGGATACATAAAGTGGTGGAAAATCACCAGGAAGTTGAATAAATCTCATAGGAGTTGGCATGAAGAAGTTATCCCACTTTCAAATCAGGTGATTCCAGTTTCCCGGTTTGGGAATAGCACAGCTTCTTCGTCGTTCCAATCAAACCAGGATGAATCTCTTTGTAAGAAGCTTGATTTGGATACATAAAGTGGTGGAGAATCACCAGGAAGTTGAATAAATCTCATAGGACTTGGCATGAAGATCTTATCCCACTTTCAAATCAGGTGATTCCAGTTTCCCAGTTTGGGAATAGCACAGCTTCTTCGTCGTTCCAATCAAACCAGGATGAATCTCTTTGTAAGAAGCTTGATTTGGATACATAAAGTGGTGGAGAATCACCAGGAAGTTGAATAAATCTCATAGGAGTTGGCATGAAGAAGTTATCCCACTTTCAAATCAGTTGATTCCAGTTTCCCAGTTTGGTAATAGAACAGCTTCGTCGTCGTTCCAAACAAACCACGATGAATCACTTTGGAAGAAGCTTGATTTGGATACATAAAGTGGTGGAGAATCACCAGGAAGTTGAATAAATCTCATAGGAGTTGGCATGAAGAAGAGAATAGCACAGCTTCTTTGTCGTTCCAATCAAACCAGGATGAATCTCTTTGTAAGAAGCTTGATTTGGACACATAAAGTGGTGGAGAATCACCAGGAAGTTGAATAAATCTCATAGGAGCTGGCATGAAGAAGTTATCCCACTTTCAAATCAGGTGATTCCAGTTTCCCAGTTTGGGAATAGCACAGCTTCTTCGTCGTTCCAATCAAACCAGGATGAATTTCTTTGTAAGAAGCTTGATTTGGATACATAAAGTGGTGGAGAATCACCAGGAAGTTGAATAAATCTCATAGGACTTGGCATGAAGAAGTTATCCCACTTTCAAATCAGGTGATTCGGTTTCCCGGTTGGGAATAGCACAGCTTCTTCGTCGTTCCAATCAAACCAGGATGAATCACTTTGGAAGAAGCTTGATTTGGATACATAAAGTGGTGGAGAATCACCAGGAAGTTGAATAAATCTCATAGGAGTTGGCATGAAGAAGAGAATAGCACAGCTTCTTTGTCGTTCCAATCAAACCAGGATGAATCTCTCGGTAAGAAGCTTGATTTGGACACATAAAGTGGTGGAGAATCACCAGGAAGTTGAATAAATCTCATAGGAGCTGGCATGAAGAAGTTAGCCCACTTTCAAATCAGGTGATTCTAGTTTCCCAGTTTGGGAATAGCACAGCTTCTTCGTCGTTCCAATCAAACCAGGATGAATTTCTTTGTAAGAAGCTTGATTTGGATACATAAAGTGGTGGAGAATCACCAGGAAGTTGAATAAATCTCATAGGACTTGGCATGAAGAAGTTATCCCACTTTCAAATCAGGTGATTCCAGTTTCCCAGTTTGGGAATAGCACAGCTTCTTCGTCGTTCCAATCAAACCAGGATGGATCTCTTTGTAAGAAGCTTGATTTGGATACATAAAGTGGTGGAGAATCACCAGGAAGTTGAATAAATCTCATAGGAGTTGCCATGAAGAAGTTATCCCACTTTCAAATCAGTTGATTCGGTTTCGGTTGGGAATAGCACAGCTTCCGTCGTTCCAATCAAACCAGGATGAATCTCTTTGTAAGAAGCTTGATTTGGATACATAAAGTGGTGGAGAATCACCAGGAAGTTGAATAAATCTCATAGGAGTTGGCATGAAGAAGTTATCCCACTTTCAAATCGGTGATTCGGTTTCCGGTTGGGAATAGCACAGCTTCTTCGTCGTTCCAATCAAACCAGGATGAATCTCTTTGTAAGAAGCTTGATTTGGATACATAAAGTGGTGGAGAATCACCAGGAAGTTGAATAAATCTCATAGGAGTTGGCATGAAGAAGTTATCCCACTTTCAAATCAGTTGATTCGGTTTCAGTTTGGTAATAGAACAGCTTCGTCGTCGTTCCAAACAAACCACGATGAATCACTTTGGAAGAAGCTTGATTGGATACATAAAGTGGTGGAGAATCACCAGGAAGTTGAATAAATCTCATAGGAGTTGGCATGAAGAGAATAGCACAGCTTCTTTGTCGTTCCAATCAAACCAGGATGAATCTCTCGGTAAGAAGCTTGATTTGGACACATAAAGTGGTGGAGAATCACCAGGAAGTTGAATAAATCTCATAGGAGCTGGCATGAAGAAGTTAGCCCACTTTCAAATCAGGTGATTCTAGTTTCCCGGTTGGGAATAGCACAGCTTCTTCGTCGTTCAATCAAACCAGGATGAATTTCTTTGTAAGAAGCTTGATTGGATACATAAAGTGGTGGAGAATCACCAGGAAGTTGAATAAATCTCATAGGACTTGGCATGAAGAAGTTATCCCACTTTCAAATCAGGTGATTCAGTTTCCCAGTTGGGAATAGCACACTTCTTCGTCGTTCCAATCAAACCAGGATGAATCTCTTGTAAGAAGCTTGTTTGGATACATAAAGTGGTGGAGAATCACCAGGAAGTTGAATAAATCTCATAGGAGTTGGCATGAAGAAGTTATCCACTTTCAAATCGGTGATTCAGGTTCCCAGTTGGGAATAGCACAGACTTCTTCGTCGTTCCAATCAAACCAGGATGAATCTCTTTGTAGAAGCTTGATTTGGATACATAAAGTGGTGGAAATCTAGGAAGTTGAATAAATCTCATAGGACTTGGCATGAAGAAGTTATCCCACTTTCAAATCAGGTGATTCCGGTTTCGATTTAGAATAGCACAGCTTCTTCGTCGTTCAATCAAACCAGGATGAATCTCTTGATTTGGATACATAAAGTGGTGGAGAATCACCAGGAAGTTGAATAAATCTCATAGGAGTTGGCATGAAGAAGTTATCCCACTTTCAAATCAGTTGATTCCGGTTCCCGGTTTGGTAATAGAACAGCTTCTTCGTGGTTCCAATCAAACCAGGATGAATCTCTTTGTAAGAAGCTTGATTTGGATACATAAAGTGGTGGAGAATCACCAGGAAGTTGAATAAATCTCATAGGAGTTGGCATGAAGAAGAGAATAAGCACAGCTTCTTAGTCGTTCCAATCAAACCAGGATGAATCTCTTTGTAGAAGCTTGATTTGGACACATAAAGTGGTGAAGAATCACCAGGAAGTTGAATAAATCTCATAGGAGTTGAAGAAGTTATCCCACTTCAAATCGAGGTGATTCGGTTTCCGGTTTGGAATAGCACAGCTTCCGTCGTTCCAATCAAACCAGGATGAATCTCTTTGTAAGAAGCTTGATTTGGATACATAAGGTGGTGGAGAATCACCAGGAAGTTGAATAAATCTCATAGGAGTTGGCATGAAGAAGTTATCCCACTTTCAAATCGGTGATTCGGTTTCCCAGTTGGGAATAGCACAGACTTCTTCGTCGTTCCAATCAAACCAGGATGAATCTCTTTGTAAGAAGCTTGATTTGGATACATAAAGTGGTGTTGAATAAATCTCATAGGAGTTGCCATGAAGAAGTTATCCACTTTCAATCAGGTGATTCCGGTTTGGGAATAGCACAGCTTCTTAGTCGTTCCAATCAAACCAGGATGAATCTCTTTGTAGAAGCTTGATTTGGATACATAAAGTGGTGGAGAATCACCAGGAAGTTGAATAAATCTCATAGGACTTGGCATGAAGAAGTTATCACTTTCAAATCAGGTGATTCCGGTTCCCGGTTGGGAATAGCACAGCTTCTTCGTGGTTCCAATCAAACCAGGATGAATCTCTTTGTAAAAGCTTGATTTGGATACATAAAGTGGTGGAGAATCACCAGGAAGTTGAATAAATCTCATAGGAGTTGGCATGAAGAAGTTATCCCACTTTCAAATCAGTTGATTCCAGTTTCCCAGTTTGGTAATAGAACAGCTTCGTCGTCGTTCCAAACAAACCAGGATGAATCACTTTGTAAGAAGCTTGATTTGGATACATAAAGTGGTGGAGAATCACCAGGAAGTTGAATAAATCTCATAGGAGTTGGCATGAAGAAGTTATCCCACTTTCAAATCAGGTGATTCCAGTTTCGGTTGGGAATAGCACAGCTTCTTCGTCGTTCCAATCAAACCAGGATGAATCTCTTTGTAAGAAGCTTGATTTGGATACATAAAGTGGTGGAGAATCACCAGGAAGTTGAATAAATCTCATAGGAGTTGGCATGAAGAAGTTATCCCACTTTCAAATCGGTGATTCGGTTCCCGGTTTGGAATAGCACAGCTTCTTCGTCGTTCCAATCAAACCAGGATGAATCTCTTTGTAGAAGCTTGATTTGGATACATAAAGTGGTGAAGAATCACCAGGAAGTTGAATAAATCTCATAGGACTTGGCATGAAGATCTTATCCACTTTCAAATCGGTGATTCAGTTTCCCAGTTTGGTAATAGAACAGCTTCTTCGTCGTTCCAATCAAACCAGGATGAATTTCTTTGTAAGAAGCTTGATTTGGATACATAAAGTGGTGGAGAATCACCAGGAAGTTGAATAAATCTCATAGGACTTGGCATGAAGAAGTTATCCCACTTTCAAATCAGGTGATTCGGTTCCCGGTTGGGAATAGCACAACTTCTTCGTCGTTCCAATCAAACCAGGATGAATCTCTTTGTAAGAAGCTTGATTTGGATACATAAAGTGGTGGAGAATCACCAGGAAGTTGAATAAATCTCATAGGAGTTGCCATGAAGAAGTTATCCACTTTCAAATCGGTTGATTCCAGTTTCGGTTTGGGAATAGCACAGCTTCTTCGTCGTTCCAATCAAACCAGGATGAATCACTTTGTAAACTTGATTTGGATACATAATGTGGTGGAGAATCACCAGGAAGTTGAATAAATCTCATAGGACTTGGCATGAAGAAGTTATCCCACTTCAAATCAGGTGATTCGGTTCCCGGTTGGGAATAGCACAGCTTCTTCGTCGTTCAATCAAACCAGGATGAATCTCTTTGTAAGAAGCTTGATTTGGATACATAAAGTGGTGGAGAATCACCAGGAAGTTGAATAAATCTCATAGGAGTTGGCATGAAGAAGTTATCCCACTTTCAAATCGGTGATTCGGTTCCCGGTTTGGAATAGCACAGCTTCTTCGTTCCAATCAAACCAGGATGAATCTCTTTGTAGAAGCTTGATTTGGATACATAAAGTGGTGGAGAATCACCAGGAAGTTGAATAAATCTCATAGGACTTGGCATGAAGATCTTATCCACTTTCAAATCAGTTGATTCGGTTCCCGGTTTGGAATAGCACAGCTTCTTCGTTCCAATCAAACCAGGATGAATCTCTTTGTAAGAAGCTTGATTTGGATACATAAAGTGGTGGAGAATCACCAGGAAGTTGAATAAATCTCATAGGAGTTGGCATGAAGAAGTTATCCACTTTCAAATCAGTTGATTCGGTTCCCGGTTTGGTAATAGAAACTGACTTCTTCGTCGTTCCAATCAAACCAGGATGAATCACTTTGGAAGAAGCTTGATTTGGATACATAAAGTGGTGGAGAATCACCAGGAAGTTGAATAAATCTCATAGGAGTTGGCATGAAGAAGAGAATAGCACAGCTTCTTTGTCGTTCCAATCAAACCAGGATGAATCTCTCGGTAAGAAGCTTGATTTGGACACATAAAGTGGTGGAGAATCACCAGGAAGTTGAATAAATCTCATAGGAGCTGGCATGAAGAAGTTAGCCCACTTTCAAATCAGGTGATTCTAGTTTCCCAGTTTAGGAATAGCACAGCTTCTTCGTCGTTCCAATCAAACCAGGATGAATTTCTTTGTAAGAAGCTTGATTTGGATACATAAAGTGGTGGAGAATCACCAGGAAGTTGAATAAATCTCATAGGAGTTGCCATGAAGAAGTTATCCCACTTTCAAATCAGTTGATTCCAGTTTCCCAGTTTGGTAATAGAACAGCTTCGTCGTCGTTCCAATCAAACCAGGATGAATCACTTTGTAAGAAGCTTGATTTGGATACATAAAGTGGTGGAGAATCACCAGGAAGTTGAATAAATCTCATAGGAGTTGGGATGAAGAAGTTATCCCACTTTCAAATCAGGTGATTCGGTTCCCGGTTGGGAATAGCACAGCTTCTTCGTCGTTCCAATCAAACCAGGATGAATCTCTTTGTAAGAAGCTTGATTTGATACATAAAGTGGTGGAGAATCACCAGGAAGTTGAATAAATCTCATAGGAGTTGGATGAAGAAGTTATCCCACTTTCAAATCAGTTGATTCGGTTTCCCGGTTTGGGAATAGAACAGCTTCTTCGTCGTTCCAATCAAACCAGGATGAATCACTTTGTAAAAGCTTGATTTGGATACATAAAGTGGTGGAGAATCACCAGGAAGTTGAATAAATCTCATAGGAGTTGGCATGAAGAAGAGAATAGCACAGCTTCTTCGTCGTTCCAATCAAACCAGGATGAATCTCTTTGTAAGAAGCTTGATTTGGATACATAAAGTGGTGGAGAATCACCAGGAAGTTGAATAAATCTCATAGGAGCTGGCATGAAGAAGTTATCCCACTTTCAAATCGGTGATTCAGTTTCCCTGTTTGGGAATAGCACAGCTTCTTCGTCGTTCCAATCAAACCAGGATGAATTTCTTTGTAAGAAGCTTGATTTGGATACATAAAGTGGTGGAGAATCACCAGGAAGTTGAATAAATCTCATAGGAGTTGGCATGAAGAAGTTATCCCACTTTCAAATCGGTTGATTCGGTTCCCAGTTTGGTAATAGAACAGCTTCTTCGTCGTTCAATCAAACCAGGATGAATCACTTTGTAAGCTTGATTTGGATACATAAAGTGGTGGAGAATCACCAGGAAGTTGAATAAATCTCATAGGAGTTGGGATGAAGAAGTTATCCCACTTTCAAATCAGGTGATTCGGTTTCCCAGTTTGGGAATAGCACAGCTTCTTCGTCGTTCCAATCAAACCAGGATGAATCTCTTTGTAAGCTTGATTTGGATACATAAGGTGGTGGAGAATCACCAGGAAGTTGAATAAATCTCATAGGAGTTGGCATGAAGAAGTTATCCCACTTTCAAATCAGTTGATTCCAGTTTCCCAGTTTGGTAATAGAACAGCTTCGTCGTCGTTCCAAACAAACCAGGATGAATCACTTTGTAAGAAGCTTGATTTGGATACATAAAGTGGTGGAGAATCACCAGGAAGTTGAATAAATTGAGATTTTTATAGGATTCACTCAAGGTGTGTGTGAGAAAGTGTTTAGGAGAGTTTATGTGAACAGATTTGAGACTTAGGAGTATGGGGAGAGATTTAGAGTATGAAGGAGACTAGGTAACAAGATTAAAGAGACTGAGAGACTTAGAGAATAGATTAGAGACTTAGTATCAAGAACAGACTTTCATAGAACATGAAGGAGAAGGGTTTCCCCCCCTTACTCACTTAAAGATTACAAAATGATCATAAGAGGCTTATATAAGCCTTTACACAACTCAGATCACAAACCTAGATCCTAAGGCTGTAAATAAAAGATAGAATGGATGGTAAGGATGAGAGAAGACTGGTCTTGATGTTTCTGGTGCTAGCTGGCGTGGCTGATTCAAATGGGAGGCTCAGATTGCTTCTTTTGAATGAAGGGAGGAGATGAGTCTTGGCTGTAAAGGTAAAGCTTCTTTTCCCTTTCCAGCCTGTCTCTTGGACCACAAGATGCTCAGGTATATTCCTTCCCTCCATAAGCCTTCAACGGTCACTTAAGATAGGATTGGATCGAGTAAACCGCCCTCACATTGCTCATCTTTGATTTAAGCTGAACCGGGTGACTTGAAGTGTGGAGTGGCGATGCGGTTGATAGTACGGACCTCCTGTCCGTACCACTCTACCTATCTATGCACATTGCCTTATCTCACTTCTGACTGACCCCAAACACCTTCATGATTCACCCTAGACCGCATAAGGCCATACTGAACGTCCTATCTTTGCACCACACTTCCATCTTCTCTATAACTCCTCCAAAGCCTTCACATGATCAGTCTAAGTCTTTCCTAGACTTAACTTCACAGGATAACTACTTCAGACCACCTCTGAAGCTTGATTGAACTCTTCGGACATCTTAGAGCTTGCCCTATTGTTGTACAAGCTCTATCTTCTCTTCAGTTCAACACTCCCCTCGAAGCTTGACTTTTAGGAGATCCAAGCCAAGCTTGGAACTCTGAAGAGTCTCCTCATTAAAACCTTACAAGGAAAACCCATTGGGACAAAACCTTGCAAGGGAAAAAGTAGAGCTCTCAAAGCCTAGGGATTGGCCAGTGAGCTCTTGTGCCTTAGAACCAATGTGGTTGGACACAAGAAGCTCTGGATCACGGCCTAACAGGTGCAGCAACTCTTCACAGCTTTGCGCACTTCACACTTCACACTTCAGCTTCACCTCTTCATGGAACCGGTTTGAAGTCTCCCCCTCTCAACTGACTTCTCAGCCATCTTAGAGAAGCTAGGACACAACCAGATCATCTTCAAAACACCAGTGAGGCTGATCAACACTTCACACACGGCTTGCCCTCTTTATAGACCTGGTTTGGATCTCCCCTTCTCAACAGACTTCACAGCCACCTTAGAGAAGCTAGGAAATGACCAGGAACACCTTTAGTGAGGCTCAAGCAATGGTACCTGATACATTATCCCAAAGGTGCATCAGTACCTATCAAAAACATGACAATGAATATCCTGCATCACACTTGATGCACACAATCCCATAATTCAATCATGATCATCTTAAGTATCTTTTCAAGCACAAGCAATGAATAAGATGAATGAGAAAGATTGAAGAAAGAGTTTAAAAGTCTAAGGGAACTTCCCTTGTGTTTTTGTGAGTTTCCTAACTCGGCCAATGCACCATTTCCATGGCATCATCAACTTCTTGGAAAGGCAGAATGGATTCATCAGCTTCTCCTCAATCACCTCTCATTGATGCCGCATTGATGGAGAGCCTTCTTCCTCACTCGCCAAGACTGCTCTGAACAGCCTCTTACCTAGACGCATGCTGACTTGGTCGGTTGATGATCCTTTGTAGAAGCCTTTGCAAAGACTTGTTACTGACCATGGATCATATGCATTAAGACTCCCCCTCAAGCTTAGAACCGAGACTAGAAGGAGCTAAGCTTGTGATGATCCTATGCATCTCCATGGTCTAATAACTATCATCTTTTATGATAGCTTTCTTCTTGTGAGTTTACTCTCTTCCTTAACCAGGAACTAGGGTGTTTGAATCACCATAGAGAGTCTCACAAGACACACCCTGCATTGCATAATGACCCATGCTACACTTCCTGTAGACTAAGGACTAGATATGTCCAATGGTATTATGCAATGGCCATCTCTCATTGCATATTCTATCACACTACACTTCCTGTAGATTATGGACTAACATGTCCTAGTGATGATATGCAATGGCACAAGACCTTTGTCTTTACATTCTTGGTTGTTGGCGAGTTACATGTATCACCTTCCTTGTGTACCTAACACCACCACAACTCAATGCAAGATCAGATCATCCCATTGGGATCAAACCAAGATTATCCATCCTGTTTGATCACCAATGCCACAATAATATATGATACTTGAAACAAGCTAGACAATCAAGACAAGAATATGCAGAGACAATGTATGCTTTCAACAATACACTGATCCCTTTAGATTCAATTTAGTTTCAGTTCCTTTTTTTTTTTTTTAAATGCAACAATAGATGAATGCATTAGATTACACACTAACCATATGAATGAACCAGATTCAATTCTAATGAACACAAGACTAGATGATACTTATGCAATCAAGACAATAAGCGTGACTATGATTCAAGTAGCTTATGCTTATGCTCACTAGTTTTATCACAGCCAATGATTCAAGTAGCTTAGACATACTTCTAAATGCTTATAAGACATCACTGATGGATTTAACTATGGCATAGCAACACTCAGAACTAGACTGAGTCAAGACAAGTAGATTTCAATCTCTAACAATGACAATGCAAGTTCTAGATACTACAATGTCATCCTCGGTTATTATGATTATTAAGTTCTCTAAATGCAATGCAAGCTTACATCAGTACATTTGCAATTTAGGCTCATTTTTAAATGCATTACTACATGAAT
This sequence comes from Brassica carinata, assembly GCA_016771965.1. Taxonomy (NCBI): domain Eukaryota; kingdom Viridiplantae; phylum Streptophyta; class Magnoliopsida; order Brassicales; family Brassicaceae; genus Brassica; species Brassica carinata. Next base: position 41,187,798 of record CM028697.1, read on the forward strand.
GCACAATCTTAAAACATCAGCTATATGAATGCAACAGGTTCAATCCATGATTAATATTAAAGTTATGCACAACAGTTTCAATCAGAACCAATGATGCAAGCAACTTAGACAATTTCTAATTGATGCAAGACTTTCATTAATGGATTAAACATAGACAGTAGCATCAGATAACACTAGGATTGAACTTAGACAGTATGAGATATGCTTATGTATGCAAAATAACTTATCAATCATGATGCAAGTAGCAGAGTCATTCTACTCAATTCTACAACACATTCATGATGATTCAAGTTTAGGACCACACCCAAGACAATGCAGTAAACAGACCGTGAGTTTCTGGGACTCTAGACATTACTTATTATCAATAAGACAATGCAGTAGCAACACAGTTTCAGTGCAATTAGCCTAGACATTCTACTAGAAGCTATAAACTCTAAATGGAATTAGGGAAAGCACATAGTATAATCAGGAGATAAACCTATCAAGACATATTAAGGTAGATGAGATTAGGTTTACTCCCTTGGTTAAGATGATGAGGAGTGGTTCTCAATGTTACCACTTGAATCCTTACTTCTTCTTCTTCTTCTCTTATTGCAATCACCCTTCTGAATTCACCACCATGATGGAATGCTTGTGAATGCTTCAGCTACTTCTTCAATCACCTCACAATAGAAGCCGCCTTGATAGAGTAGCCTTCTTCTTCACACAGCCAAGAGTGCTCTGTCTTAGTTTGAGCACCCTCTTGAATAGGCACGCCACTGCCTAGACCGGTTGGCTTCTTCTTCTGGTACTTGCAATGTTGAGAAGAAGAACACTAGTGAGTTTTACAACCATCTGTGCTTCTCCTTCTTGTAACACCTCTCCATTGTACACACAATGGGCATCATTGTTTCTCTTTCAACTTGGATTTGATGATGAACTAGGAACACCTTTTGTGAACCTGAAACATCACTCAAACTCTAGCAAAGATAAGACACAATTGCATTGGGATCAATCCTTGACTTCATCAAGTTTGATCACCAATGTCTCAAGCTTTATAGCATTAGATAGAATCAAGACAATATCAAGTTCTTATCTATGCAAGCAACCATTCTCTAAATACTAAGCAAGACCTTATCAGATTCAAGTCAAAGTATTTAGGCAATTTTAACCATTCCTTAATATGCAACTTAGACTTTAATCTAAATGCAACAATAAACAGGGGCAGTATGCATTAATCTTACTCAGTTTCTAACTCATGAAGGCACGCATGATTAGATAATATAATCTATCATCTTTAACAAGACATGTTTATTTATAACTGACATTAAGCATTTAACCATTTTCAATAGTACTGATGTCAAATCTTGATTAACAACTTATCAAGTTTGATTCCTACTATCATAAGCAATGCAACAGATAGACACAAGGCATTCTCAAGTTCTATTCTTTGCAAGCTAACTCTCTAAGTACAAGCAGGATCCTAACAGATTCAAGACAAGTTACTTAGGCACTCTTAAGAGCTTCTTTACTCAGCATTTAGACATGAATCTAATGCTTCAATGTAAGACAGCCAGCGGATTCATTTCATGAAAAACAATCAGGTTTAGACGTCTACTAACTCCCTGACAAGCATCATTATATCCAGGACTACACAGTTCTCAGCATTACTTCAATCAATTTTCAGTTCATGAGCACAGGATTCAAACAATAAATTTTAAAATCTTAGCAAACTCATGACTGAACTAGAGCAATCACTTTATTCTTCAAAACACTAATCAAGCCTTTGAAGCATCCTGGGATATACACAGCACATCAATCACCACACCACCTCAACATTTCTATATTCAAGCTTTTTAATAAAGAGGGAAAGAGATCCAGCTTACAGCCAAGGAACTTTTACTAGTTCCTTGAATCTCCATGGTTCATGGCCAGATGTTGAGCTCTTGGTGTGGTATCACACCTTCTTCTTTCATGAACCATCCTCTTGACCCCACCATGGCTGAGACACCTCATTTCCTCCCTTTCAAGTCGCCAAACCAGTCCCAAGTAGAAAGCTATCACCTTTCTTCTTGAACCACCACTAAGACTCAGGATCTAGCTCTTGAAGAGTGTTGTCAAACAGCTTCAAGGCTTTGTTCTTCAGGGTCTCCTTTCTTCAGGTCGAGCTTGATAAGTCAGGATAGAGCACATACAGCTTCTCAAGCACCTGGATGTGTTTATCTTCCTCTGAAGATGAACAAGCGTTGGCTGGACTAAAGAGCTTCTTCTTTGCTTCAAACAGCCATGGAGGTGGGCTTGAGCTTTCTTGGAGAAGTTAGACACCAGGTTCTGATGAACCTGGCTCTGATACCATGAGATTTTATAGGATTCACTCAAGGTGTGTGTGAGAAAGTGTTTAGGAAGTTTATGTGAACAGATTTGAGACTTAGGAGTATGGGGAGAGATTTAGAGTATGAAGGAGACTAGGTAACAAGATTAAAGAGACTGAGAGACTTAGAGAATAGATTAGAGACTTAGTATCAGAACAGACTTTCATAGAACATGAAGGAGAAGGGTTCCCCTTACTCACTTAAAGATTACAAAATGATCATAAGAGGCTTATATAAGCCTTTACACAACTCAGATCACAAACCTAGATCCTAAGGCTGTAAATAAAAGATAGAATGGATGGTAAGGATGAGAAGACTGGTCTTGATGTTTCTGGTGCTAGCTGGTGGCTGATTCAAATGGGAGGCTCAGATTGCTTCTTTTGAATGAAGGGAGGAGATGAGTCTTGGCTGTAAAGGTAAAGCTTCTTTTCCCTTTCCAGCCTGTCTCTTGGACCACAAGATGCTCAGGTATATTCCTTCCCTCCATAAGCCTTCAGCGGTCACTTAAGATAGGATTGATCCAGTAAACCGCCTCACATTGCTCATCTTTGATTTAAGCTGAACCGGGTGACTTGGGCGTGTGGAGTGGCCGTACGGTTGATGGTACGGACCTCCTGTCCGTACCACTCTACCTATCTATGCACATTGCCTTATCTCACTTCTTGACTGACCCCAAACACCTTCATGATTCACCCTAGACCGTACAAGGCCATACTGAACGTCCTATCTTTGCACCACACTTCCATCTTCTCTATAACTCCTCCAAAGCCTTCACATGATCAGTCTAAGTCTTTCCTAGACTTAACTTCAGGATAACTACTTCAGACCACCTCACGAAGCTTGATTGAACTCTTCGGACATCTTCTAGAGCTTGCCCTATTGTTGTACAAGCTCTATCTTCTCTTCAGTTCAACATAAATCTCATTGGAGTTGGCATGAAGAAGTTATCCCACTTTCAAATCAGGTGATTCCAGTTTCCCAGTTTGGAAATAGCTCAGCTTCTTCGTCGTTCTAATCAAACCAGGATGAATCACTTTGTAAGAAGCTTGATTTGGATACATAAAGTGGTGGAGAATCACCGGGAAGTTGAATAAATCTCATAGGAGTTGGCATGAAGAAGTTATCCCACTTTCAAATCAGTTGATTCCAGTTTCCCAGTTTGGTAATAGAACAGCTTCGTCGTCGTTCCAAACAAACCACGATGAATCACTTTGTAAGAAGCTTGATTTGGATACATAATGTGGTGGAGAATCACCAGGAAGTTGAATAAATCTCATAGGAGTTGGGATGAAGAAGTTATCCCACTTTCAAATCAGTGATTCCAGCCCCAGCTTTGGGAATAGCACAGCTTCTTCGTCGTTCCAATCAAACCAGGATGAATCTCTTTGTAAGAAGCTTGATTTGGATACATAAGGTGGTGGAGAATCACCAGGAAGTTGAATAAATCTCATAGGAGTTGGACTGAAGAAGTTATCCCACTTTCAAATCAGTTGATTCCAGTTTCCCAGTTTGGTAATAGAACAGCTTCTTCGTCGTTCCAAACAAACCACGATGAATCACTTTGTAGAAGCTTGATTTGGATACATAAAGTGGTGGAGAATCACCAGGAAGTTGAATAAATCTCATTGGAGTTGGCATGAAGAAGTTATCCACTTTCAAATCGAGGTGATTCCGGTTTCCCGTTTGGGAATAGCACAGCTTCTTCGTCGTTCCAATCAAACCAGGATGAATCACTTTGTAAGAAGCTTGATTTGGATACATAAAGTGGTGGAGAATCACCAGGAAGTTGAATAAATCTCATAGGAGTTGGCATGAAGAAGTTATCCCACTTTCAATCGGTGATTCGGTTTCCCTGTTTGGGAATAGCACAGCTTCTTCGTCATTCCAATCAAACCAAGATGAATCTCTTTGTAAGAAGCTTGATTTGGATACATAAAGTGGTGGAGAATCACCAGGAAGTTGAATAAATCTCATAGGAGTTGGCATGAAGAAGTTATCTCACTTTCAAATCAGGTGATTCCAGTTTCCCAGTTTGGGAATAGCACAGCTTCTTCGTCGTTCCAATCAAACCAGAATGAATCTGTTTGTAAGAAGCTTGATTTGGATACATAAAGTGGTGGAAAATCACCAGGAAGTTGAATAAATCTCATAGGAGTTGGCATGAAGAAGTTATCCCACTTTCAAATCAGGTGATTCCAGTTTCCCAGTTTGGAAATAGCTCAGCTTCTTCGTCGTTCCAATCAAACCAGGATGAATCTCTTTGTAAGAAGCTTCATTTGGATACATAAAGTGGTGGAGAATCACCAGGAAGTTGAATAAATCTCATAGGACTTGGCATGAAGATCTTATCCCACTTCAAATCGGTGATTCGGTTCCCGGTTGGGAATAGCACAGCTTCTTCGTCGTTCCAATCAAACCAGGATGAATCTCTTTGTAAGAAGCTTGATTTGGATACATAAAGTGGTGGAGAATCACCAGGAAGTTGAATAAATCTCATAGGAGTTGGCATGAAGAAGTTATCCCACTTTCAAATCAGTTGATTCGGTTTCGGTTGGGAATAGCACAGCTTCGTCGTCGTTCCAAACAAACCACGATGAATCACTTTGGAAGAAGCTTGATTTGGATACATAAAGTGGTGGAGAATCACCAGGAAGTTGAATAAATCTCATAGGAGTTGGCATGAAGCGCAGAATTACAGTTTCTTTGTCGTTCCAATCAAACCAGGATGAATCTCTCGGTAAGAAGCTTGATTTGGACACATAAAGTGGTGGAGAATCACCAGGAAGTTGAATAAATCTCATAGGAGCTGGCATGAAGAAGTTAGCCCACTTTCAAATCAGGTGATTCTAGTTTCCCAGTTTAGGAATAGCACAGCTTCTTCGTCGTTCCAATCAAACCAGGATGAATTTCTTTGTAAGAAGCTTGATTTGGATACATAAAGTGGTGGAGAATCACCAGGAAGTTGAATAAATCTCATAGGACTTGGCATGAAGAAGTTATCCCACTTTCAAATCAGGTGATTCCAGTTTCCCAGTTTGGGAATAGCACAGCTTCTTCGTCGTTCCAATCAAACCAGGATGGATCTCTTTGTAAGAAGCTTGATTTGGATACATAAAGTGGTGGAGAATCACCAGGAAGTTGAATAAATCTCATGAGTTGGCATGAAGAAGTTATCCCACTTTCAAATCAGTGATTCCAGCTTCCCAGCTTGGTAATAACAGCTTCGTCGTCGTTCCAAACAAACCACGATGAATCACTTTGTAAGAAGCTTGATTTGGATACATAATGTGGTGGAGAATCACCAGGAAGTTGAATAAATCTCATAGGAGTTGGGATGAAGAAGTTATCCCACTTTCAAATCAGGTGATTCCAGTTTCCCAGTTTGGGAATAGCACAGCTTCTTCGTCGTTCCAATCAAACCAGGATGAATCTCTTTGTAAGAAGCTTGATTTGGATACATAAGGTGGTGGAGAATCACCAGGAAGTTGAATAAATCTCATAGGAGTTGGACTGAAGAAGTTATCCCACTTTCAAATCAGTTGATTCCAGTTTCCCAGTTTGGTAATAGAACAGCTTCGTCGTCGTTCCAAACAAACCACGATGAATCACTTTGTAAGAAGCTTGATTTGGATACATAAAGTGGTGGAGAATCACCAGGAAGTTGAATAAATCTCATAGGAGTTGGCATGAAGAAGTTATCTCACTTTCAAATCAGGTGATTCCAGTTTCCCAGTTTGGGAATAGCACAGCTTCGTCGTCGTTCCAAACAAACCACGATGAATCACTTTGTAAGAAGCTTGATTTGGATACATAAAGTGGTGGAAAATCACCAGGAAGTTGAATAAATCTCATAGGAGTTGGCATGAAGAAGTTATCCCACTTTCAAATCAGGTGATTCCAGTTTCCCAGTTTGGGAATAGCACAGCTTCTTCGTCGTTCCAATCAAACCAGGATGAATTTCTTTGTAAGAAGCTTGATTTGATACATAAAGTGGTGGAGAATCACCAGAAGTTGAATAAATCTCATAGGAGCTGGCATGAAGAAGTTATCCCACTTTCAAATCGGTTGATTCGGTTCCCGGTTGGGAATAGCACAGCTTCTTCGTCGTTCCAATCAAACCAGGATGAATTTCTTTGTAAGAAGCTTCATTTGGATACATAATGTGGTGGAGAATCA